>SAYR01045401.1:636411-766748 GCA_004382745.1 Argopecten irradians irradians
CCTCCGTTGTTGTTGCTTTTATACCCCTCCTAAATCTCTGACCTTTAAGAATCCTAGACAAACATATTACACGGTGATTGCACCGTAGGAACATGGCGTAATAGCTATAAAACAAAGAAGCCCTACCGAACAGCCATCGCAGAGTTGCTAAGCTGATCGATATCGAGAGAGAGGAATTCATTTATGTCAAAAACATTTAGATTTTTTTCTCCGATAAATCAGAGAAGGAACAAGTCTGAATCTCATTCATGCAATACTTGACTGTATAACAGAATGATCCTTTCGAACAATTAAGCATAATTGGTTAGCAACAAGGATGCATTACACACAATTAAATGATTAGTATGTTCAAATTTAAGTACGTGACTTGTTGTTATTATTATGATAAATGTTGAAGTAACATGACACGAGAAGTGGTTGTGTACATTTGACGACACTATGCCAAAATCAAAGATTATGCTCCATAACAAAAGAAAAAAAGTCAATATGCTAGCATAATACCAATTGCAAAAAGTTATAAAAATGGGTATAAAACAACAAAATGATTTGGTTTCGTTCTTAGATTTTTCGGACATACAAGCACATACATTTACATTGGAATGGTTGCTTAGTGGACAGACATAACACCCATTAACAGCTCAGGTAATTAAGAATTGTCTCCCTTGTATGTAATATGTTACCTGGTTTTTTCTGCGTTTTGAGGAGGAGGGTCTACATCCGGGCAATTGGGTGATTTGTATAAGTTGTTATATCGATGTAAAATAAAGTTTATATTTATTAGTATGTTTGGGTTGTGTCACCTTGTAATAGTAGGTCTCGTGTTTTTCTAAAGTGCAATCTCACTGAAGCATGCCGTAAAGATAAAATAGTCATGGTGACCGCTGGTCGGTGGTTTTTCTCCGGGTACTCCGGCTTTCCTCCACCAACAAACCTGGCACGTCCTTACATGACCCTGGCTGTTAATAGGACTTAAAATAAACAAAAAAATAAACAAATAGATATGTCATACAAATTTATATCATATATGCCATATACCAAGCACGAACATGTAACAACATGGGATACTTTGACTTTGTATGTTCTAAACCATAAAAATAAATAAGCGCGGACATTTCCTGACACGTGCAGTACACGCTTCAAATAAGCGCGGACATTTCCTGACACGTGCAGTACACGCTTCAAATAAGCACGGACATTTCCGGACACGTGCAGTACACACTTCAACGTGGTTAATTGAGCAATACTAGTTTAGCAATACCGCTGGTCGCTTGATGTGTTGGTCATACTTGAACCTGTTTCAATGTTAATGATTTGTACTGTTTTATTTGTTATATGCTTGATTAAATGTTAGCGATGATATACCATGACTATTTTATCTTTACGGCATGCTTCAGTGAGATTGCACTTTAGAAAAACACGAGACCTACTATTACAAGGTGACACAACCCAAACATACTAATAAATAAATAAACTTTATTTTACATCGATATACAACTTATACAAATCACCCAATTGCCCGGATGTAGACCCCTCCTCCTCAAAACGCAGAAAAAAACAGGTAACATATTACATACAAGGGAGACAATTCTTAATTACCTGAGCTGTTAATAGGGTGTTATGTCTGTCCACTAAGCAACCATTCCAATGTAAATGTATGTGCTTGTATGTCCGAAAAAATCTAAGAACGAAACCAAATCATTTTGTTGTTTTATACCCATTTTTATAATTTTTGCAATTGGTATTATGCTAGCATATTGACTTTTTCTTCTTTTGTTATGAGCGTTATCTTTGATTTTGGCATAGTGTCGTCAAATGTACACAGCCACTTCTCGTGTTATGTTACCGTAACATTTATCATGATAATAACAACAAGTTACGTACTTAAATTTGAACATACTAATCATTTAATTGTGTGTAATGCATCCTTGTTGCTAACCAAGTATGCTTAATTGTTCGAAAGGATAATTCTGTTATACAGTCTAAGTATTGCATGAATAAGATCAGACTTGTTCCTGCTCTGATTTATCGGAGAAAAAATCTAAATGTTTTTGACATAAATGAATTCCTCTCTCTCGATATCGATCAGCTTAGCAACTCTGCGATGGCTGTTCGGTAGGGCTTCTTTGTTTTATAGCTATTACGCCATGTTCCTACGGTGCAATCACCGTGTAATATGTTTGTCTAGGATTCTTAAAGGTCAGAGATTTAGGAGGGGTATAAAAGCCTAGTATTATAATGAATAGGAAATACAGTTATTACTCGATGTATTATTTGAATATTTGCGTTTATTAAAAGTTACAAAATGTTCATCGATCAATAATTCCAGTTAAATATATAGGTGGATACGAATGATAGGGATATTCTACCTGGTGGTCACAACATTTTGTGATCCTGAGGGTAGAATATCCCTCTCCTTCAAATCCACTTACAAAAGAGTATTTCTCTCTCATTACATCGACGTTTTGATGGCCGAGACACACCAACGTATTTAGTTTCTGTTACAGCTTAGCGCTCAGTATACAGGGAGTGGACATCTGTTTCGCCAGTTGTCATAATTCTACTGGGTAGAGTGTGTTTTCTGGTGTCTTTGACAGCATGCTTCGGTGATATAGCACTATAAAAAGGGCAAGAGTTCCACTATACAAAAAGACACAACAAGAATATACCATAGTCATCCACAAAACGCACTTCTTTCTTCGCACAGGCAAGACACCACACACACAAGAGGCCGTCCTTAAGTGGTCCTGGCCGTTAATAAGACATTAATATAACCAAACCAAACAAAGCCATATTAGGATTTCCATACCATGTTTCTCTCTTGCTTTCGTTTGTAACCGTTTGTTGTAGTAAAGTTTCCAAAAATTCGTTCCTGTGCCACTTTAAAAACATAAGCAGGGAAAGGTTTAATATGCATGACCAGATCGGTTGACAGGCTGCGTGCCTCGTCCCAACTAAAACAATTTGAATAACTGTATTTGCAAACAACAAAAAGCGATGAATAGCATTACATAAAAGTTAGTCATTAATGAATAAAATTAATACTGATAACGCTTAATCAGCAGAATAATGTTTTGGCATGATTAATGGTGCAAAATTTACGAGACAAGATAATAAGGACATCAATAATCAGAAACAGGCTCTGAAGAGGTGGTAAATGTCAGCACAAGCTATGTCAGGCATTTGTAGATGATATTGGCACATTTCTACGAAAAATATTGTTGTTGCATATGAATTTAATGATTTGTTGAAAGTCTATTTGGGTGAGACTGTGTTCCCACTGGTACCGTAAGTCAATATATCATCATACGATTTATATATACCACCATATATTATGTCAGAACTATTTCTTTTAAATTTAAATTATCACAACTTCCTTTTTTTTGCTTTTGTTTTATTTTATGACTTGTGATACTAATAAAAAAGCAGTTACAAGGTTGAAAAGTTCGATAAAATGTAAAACATATATTAATATACTATATCAAGTCGGAAGCAAAATGAGTAACATACGAAATAAGCATTTAGTTTATTACTACATGATATTGTTTCCCTATAGCGTTAAATGTAGCTTCACCATCAATGTATATGTGCAACTCTAAATTCATAATTTCGAACCCGCTTATTTCCCGTATTTCACACAGGGTTTAGAAAGTTAGAAAGTAAAACGTCGAGAAATAACTTCAGCTACAAGTTCAATAGAGCGTTTTCCAAACAGTGCGAACCTTAATTATCGTGGAAAACACGAAAATTAGTCACCGCGATAATTAGTTGCTTGACAGTATTTAACTATATTTACAAAATTACGGGTAAATCTTGCTTGACGACATTAATCACTGTTGTAAACCTACCATAATGATGTCCCTGACATTATTTTTGTAGCTTAAAACAACACAATAATATAACTTTTTGTAAAGTTGGATCTCGCGTTATATTCTATATTAATACCGTCATTCATGCATTTGACTTTTTTTTCTGATATTCATTTATCCATTAAAAGCAAATCAGTATATTAAGTATAAATGTAATTATATTTCCAGTAGTTTAAACCAACTGTTTTTCGCATGCGATTTATCTATATAAACTCGCAAATGTTTATCTCTACTCATTGAAATAAACATCAATTATAATAATACGGATTTTAAATCAGCGAACGTTAATCTTTGCGAACTTGTTTTGAAATGGAAATTGCGAAATATAGTAGCCGCGAAAGAAATTGGCTTACAGTAAGAATGTACAATTACAACCACAGGTTTAAGACCCGCAAAAAAAATAATAAAAACTATCGGAAACCTGTGTAACCTCTTATCATCCTATTCCGTTTATATCATGCGCTAAGCTGAACTGTCATTTCATAGTCTACGGTGTTCTTAATCAGGGTAAAGTACTCTGCGCTTTTCAAAAAGGTTTCAACGAAAGATCAAAAGCACGGCTATGTCATGAGAATGTAGGCAGAAATTTATCTAGGATAGAAATAGAAAAGATAAAAAATGAAAAGCAGAAATAAATTAGGTCATCATATAACGCCTGTAAAAAGTCTATTCTGAAGGACAGACATATATACGTAGCCATAAAAGAATCCAGTTGAAATAAACATATCTTTGTAAAGGAATATTTAATAGCTTCTCTAATTAAAAGCCTCCTTCATTATGCTTTAAAATAGAAACGCAACTTGAGCTGATTTAAACATGTCCTTGACTGAGCAGTTATGACACACAAAAAGGTGAAGAAAGATTGAGCTTGCCGTTAACGTTATGCCGTTATGGGCTGCCTTTGGAGGAAGTGGCAGGTGACTTATGTCTTTGTTGGTAGCATGAATCTGTGGGTATCAATCACGCACATGTATCAGTATTGATGCGATGAGGGTCGCAGATATCACTGACCCACGGCATCCAGTCATCTATTACACATTACACAAGATTACAAAACCGTGTAGAGTTCTTTAATTAGCCTACAAAACCCAGACTTTCCCGGCTTTATTGCTTCTACAAATTAAAGACAAATACCGAAGAGCTTCAGACGAGACCTTAAGTAGCGGACTTATCGCTTGGTACATCCGAAGAAAAACTGTCATTAACAAGGCAGCGTATTTAGTAACCTATAGTTTAAAAATAGCTATATATAAAAGCAAGCAGGCGAAAATAGAAGATCTTACATTAGTGGCTATGTGATATGAAATTTATCAAAGAGTTCAATAATTGGATATGTCACGACCTTTCGGCGAGTGGCATATTAAATTATCTAACGAGTTTGATAAATCTCATATCACATAGTCACGAGTGTAAGATTATATTTATCACATAACTTTTATTAATAGAAATATAAGTAAAACTTTAAATTACATCTTTATATAAAACAGTAGAAAACTGGCTCGAATGTGGCATTGCCGACTAATGAGACAATCATGCGACGCCATATTTAGATTATCTGTCTTACGATTTTAATGAGATGGCCGTATAACATAGCTGGACGGGCCAGTAATGTGATAAACTATTTTGTACATTTATATATCAGTGCAGTTATTTGTATATAGTTATTTACATGTTCCTAACTTTCAATATATTAAATCTCAGAATGTACATTTGTACTATTGATACTTAAAGAAATCCTAATATGTTTTGATTTTCCATTGATTTTTCACTGCACTCATTCGTATTTTAGATAAGGAATACAATATCGAGATATGCTCTGAATTGATTTCCATGTTTATGTCAACGTTTAAATATCGACTCAGTGGGTGCGTTTTTGTGACGTAACAATTATGATAGTGGACCTTTGATACAATATCGTGTATATCCAACAACGTAGAAAACATAACATCGTGCTACAACCTCTGTCATTACTAGAATTTAATACTATCAATCGGTACATCCTTCCATATAGAGCATAGTGTCATAGATTCTTTTCATTGATGGTAATGGTGTACGTAATTTTACTTGCTGACGAAAAAGAATTTGTCTGCTCCTAATTTTGACAATGAAAAGTACATTCATCAGCGCTGGAGCATTATCAGACCTCACATATTAATACAAAAACACCAGAATAAAAACAATCTATAAAAACGTCTTATTTTGAACCTGCATAATATTTAGGGTGTAAGATATAAATATGTACCTTTATTTTAATTTAATTTTATTTTCATTGAATATAGTATTTATTTCATTCCTGATGCTCTAACCATACTTTTACCACGAAATAAATGTAGCAAACCATTTCCGCAAACTGCTAGTTGCTTTCACTTTAAAAGTACATAGATTAATAATTACTTTCCGTTATATCTAATCAGCGATCACTGCTGGATAAATATAGCACAAATGGAAAATCATATTTCCTAAATAATGCAATTACACAACTGGGAATGCTGCAATATGTTACATATATGAGTACAAATTATATATTCATTCTTTGCTCAACAATCGGTGTATTACCTCTGTATTTGCTTTAAGCCATATATCATCTTGAAAATAATTACATGTAAGCATAAAAATTGCTAATTTTTTCAATAATGCAGGAATAAAATGTACCTTCTGCAGGTAGGTGTTTGACTTTTGTCCCCATTGCTGCTCTTAAATGCGACAAAATTGTGCATTTTCCTTTGTTCCCCTCATTTTTTGTCAGTCTAATATCTCTCTTGACACTGCCTCCTTTTTGGCAGTATTTTGTTTGTCCTCATGAGGAAAGCTCTTGGTCCTATCCCCTTAACGAAACACAATGTAGTATGTAAAAGTTGGAGTATCTGCTGCTGATTATCTCTATGTATGAAGAGAGTGGATCCAATTATTTAGCCATTGTCAGTATAATATGACAGGGTTGAGTGTACTGTTCGCTGTCTTTTGCAGCATTCGTCAGTGAGTAATGAGCACTTTATGATGGACAAGAGTTCCACTAGTTTAGGGTGTCACAATTTGAATACATAAATGTATAAAACAACAAAACACATATACATTTAATACACACAATTCCTCACGTAGACGGAAAACTGGAATTAATTAACGCTAAGAGTTAACATAAGATTTTCGAAGAATGACCATCGCCTGAGGTCATAGGCTAATAACGAGGTAGGGATTTTGCAACTGTAACCTTTTGTTTCAAAATTACTATATTGATGTAACAAATATTTTCCTGCTTTCTTTCAGTACTCGGGAGAGACTAGCCGAGTTTATGAAGAGTAATCTTATTCAGTACGGTATCATTTCGTTGGTTGTCCTCGATAGTATCATCGTCATCCTCGAATTCCTTATTGACCTGGAAATGATACATAGTAAGTGTAATGTGAGATTCTGTGTCAGACTGTAATTTTGATTACTACAAACGGACTTATTTTTGGAAATTAATTTTGAACCGATAAAAACATGTCATATTCATGCAAATGTAATATCGCATTACTACCGACATATCAAAAAGAAATATTTTATATAATTAAGTAATGTTTTGTAATACGTTTACAGTGTACCCTGTATATTGTAAATAGAAACTTGCTTGCGCTTCTATATATTAATCTGTGTAAGAATATGCTTATTGAAGAGTTACCTCCTTTACGAGAAGCTATTCATTGTTTTGTGTGCGCAAACTCATGTTGATGTACTGAAAAAATCTGACGTTACGCTCGCAAACATATGACGTAACAATAAATAACTACATTTACATTCAAGGACAGATAACTGATAATAATATGCAAATTCAGGATAAGAGAAAGCAAAAACACTCATTTAAGACGTATATGGCATTATAGATCCACAATTTTATGTTGGCTGTTACACGTTGTGATAACAAGTTGCGGATTGACGCAGACGATATGACCATGCGGTAAAATCCTGTTTAATTGATTTCTGTATAATCATGCAGAATATTTACGAGCTTTGAGGCAGTTTTTTTAAGAAACGAGCTTTAAATCTGTTTTTGTTACGGCTTTGTTGTTTGTGTAATGCCTGGTAAAATCAATGAAATTTGAGCATTTCATTATGGACAGCATGTTAAATGTCTCTGTCAGCTTTATCTCTGTCTGTGTTTCAAATATCTCTGTTTTGTCACCACATTGTCGCTCTTCCACCGGTATATGTCATAATATTTGCCATTATATGTTTTCTTTGAGACAATTATATAATAATATGGAGATATGAAAGATATTAATCCGACATATTGGGCTAAATTTGAGCTTTATACTTATCTTGGTATGATTAGGAGCAGGTGGTGAAACGGATATTTTGAATCTACAACAACTAAATCGACAGGATATCATCTTCTTGAAGCAATATGACTAATTCGTGCCCAATAACTTTTGCGCGGTACTGGTATCTCTAGTAGTAATGGAACGTAATTATTTGTTAACTTCCCGTTGACATGACGTTGGCGCGGAATATCCTCTTTTAATATCATTCCATCACCCATAGAAATGATTTCACGTACCAAACATATGTTATCAGTTATCACGAGGTACGTGAATGAGTTCCGTTTGAATTCTCGCTACAAATCATATGAAATTATTTACCAAATAAAGCATTACATTTGTGTAGATAATTCTGAATGAAAATATCATTGACTTTTGTGCTTCTACCTGGTTTTTTTTTTATTTCACTTAGATATCCTCAACATTTGCGCAAAACAACTATGTATGTAATATCCTCTATTCAGTCGTTATTAGTCTAATTAGCAAAATATTATTCTGTTTTTATCTTGTCATTTGCAGTACCTGAAAATGACATTGGCGGGTCTCATTCGCCTATGCTTAACAACAGTGTGAACTACACCATGGATCATTATACAGATATTATTTCCACGTCCTATCCAATCGAAGAACATCCTGATGCTCATCTTGATTCGGAACACAGCTCCAATAGCATGGTAGCCAGTCATGCCGACCATTTAGATTATAACAGCAGTCATACCGGTCACAACCATACGTCAGGGCACGCGCATCACCACACCAACAAAGAATTTGCTGAACACATACTCCATTATGCAAGTCTTACGATACTTTCAATATTTGTCGTTGAGGTATGTGTCTTGTGAACAGTTGTTTTTTAAACCTCCCACTAAGTAAATCCTTATGAATTATGCGTTATACAAATAATAAGTATCGCTCTGAAAATTTACCTACTTGAAATTGCGAACAGAGCCTATCTCTTCATATTGTGAGAATGGCTGACAATAAACTGTATTCTTCGTCTGATGAAATGTTTGCCAATGTATGGGCTTCAATTTACCAAGTCTTATATTCAACTATCTATATAATTAGTTTGATTTCAATTTCAAATGCTAGAATGTTCCTGGAAAAGAGAACACTATCTGACATGAATTGAATATGCTCAATAACTTTATATATTTTTCCTGTTTGTTATTATGCCCAATGTTCAATACATTTCCCTTGTCTTTGTTTATTCCTTTCGTCTACTACAGGTTATGGCCAAGATATATGCCGAGGGTACACATCTACTTAAACATAAAGCAGAGGTGAGGTGATTTTAATATATAGCAATTATTTGGTTTGTTAAATTAATGTCCTATTAACAGCCGTGGTCATTAAAGGACATCCTCCTATGTGTGCGGTGTCTTACGAGAGTGGAGTGCTTAGTGCGTGTTTTGGAAGACAGTTGTATCTTCTTGTTGTGTGTTTTGTATAGTTGAACTGCTGCCCTTTTTATAGTGCCATATCACTGAAGCATGCCGCCGAAGATATCAAGCAACACACTCCACCCGGTCACATTATACTGACAACGGGCGTACCAGTCGTCTGACTTCTTCCTCTTATGCTGGGCGCTAAGTAGGAGAAGACAATATACTAATTATCATGTCAAACATTGCTGGACTTCATTCCATGTGTTGTTTTGTATTAATGTGTTTGAGGCTATAGTTGTGTTGTGTTTTTATTTCAGATGTTTGAGGCTATAGTTGTGTTTTGTTTGATTACGGGTGTTTGACGCTATAGTTGTGTTGTGTTTTTATTCCAGATATTTGACGCTTTAGTTGTGTTGTGTTTTTATTCCAGATGTTTGCCGCTATAGTTGTGTTATGTTTTTATTCCAGATGTTTGACGCTATAGTTGTGTTGTGTTTTTATTCCAGATGTTTGACGCTATAGTTGTGTTGTGTTTTTATTATAGGTGTTTGGCGCTATAGTTGTGTTGTGTTTTTATTCAAGGTGTTTGACAATATAGTTGTGTTGTGTTTTTATTCCAGGTGTTTGACACTATAGTTGTGTTGTGTTTTTATTACAGACGCTTGACGCATTAGTTGTGTTGTGTTTTTATTACGGTTGTTAGACGCTTTCGTTGTTTTATATTTTTATTACGGATGTTTGACGCTATAGTTGTGTTGGGATTTTATTACAGATGTTTAACACTATAGTTGTGATATGTTTTAATTTCAGGTGTTTGACGCTATAGTTGTGTTGTGTTTTTATTATAGGTGTTTGACACTATAGTTGTGTTGGATTTAATTTCAGGTGTTTGACGCTATAGTTGTGTTGGTTTCCTTCACCTTAGATATAATATTCTCCTTCGTAAATGTTACGGAAGCGGCCAGAGACGCAGCCGGTCTCATGGTTATACTTCGGCTATGGAGAATCACAAGGATCATAAACGGTAAGCCTATATATGGAGGATAAATAATATGTTCTTATATTCGTGGCTATAAACTTTATTAAAAGAGTTTAATAATTTGATATACCAGAAGCCTTTACCCAGCGGCTTTTCAAATAATTAATTCCATGCTATCTAGCCACGAGTATAAGATTATGCTTATCAGATAATTAGTAATCTGAAAATATCGACAAAACTTCCAATCGGGGACTAGTTAGTTTGAAAAAGCTGCCAGAATTATTTTACCGTATGTAGTCATCTCGCCCAAAGTGCACAACAAAGCTAGATAAATACGTATACTTGGACGAAGTGGCGTTTTCAATTGATAAGTAAAGTATAGAAAATTATTGTGATCTGAAGTACACGTGGTATAAAGGTCATCCGAACATGACCCCTTATGGGATGATGTCAGATCCTCTATTGAACGGAGTTTTTAACAGAATAAGATTGCTATTTTTTACAGGTGTTAAGTAATTGTCCTCATTATAAATATTTTTGCCTTGTTACAGGTGTAATCATCTCAGTAAAGATGGACGCAGATAAGAAAATCGAGGAACAGAAGGCGGCACGTAGCAGGGCAGAGGAAGAAGTAGAAAAATTGAAAACTCAAGTCTCTTCATTAGAAGTAAGATACTTCATAGCTAGAAATCGACATTGTTCAAACAATATTTAAAATCGTGTATTCTGGCTGATATCAGATCCAGTAACTTCACCCTTATATTTTTGCATATTCATAAATTTCGCCCACAGAAAATCAATTGTGACATCATTAAATGTACAATAATTTGTCTTTAGGACTCGGTCGCACTTTATTAAATATATTTAAACAAATTAAATATGTTAAGTGGATGTTCATAATGCTGTGCATAATACATTTTAATCAATGCATTAAACATTTTATTAAACATGTCATAACCCATTCATAAAACATTCCATAAAAATGTGTAATATTATTTGCTTATATATGTTATCTCTATTACCTCTAGGCTGAACTGGAACGTCTGCAGGTACATCTACGATTGTTGGAGGAGGGCAAAGCTGGTCAGAATTTAGATGAAAACATTAATAAGTAATAGGTAGATGATTCGTAATGTATCGCTTTCATGCATACCGTATAGTCGGTTATTTTTGCGGGAAAATATTTTCGTCATTTCGTTGGACCCTGATGTGATGGCCAAATATTATTAAATGAATAAAACATACGATGGAGAAAAGTTGTAACCCGCTTATTGAAAACAAATTTTCTATTTTCCTTCTAAAATGTAAAATATTTATCCTGCGTAGATACTCGGCCATACGGTAACTATATTTTGCATTGTTGAATATGTATAAAAAGCGCGCATAGAAAATAAAGATGCTCCACCACTGACTGAGCATAAAAGAAAATCATCATTTGAATAATTACTGACGTTTAATTGTGTATTTGTGTGTCTAATTAACATAAAGATAAATATAAAATCATTTATTTCGATTTTGGTACATGCTCAATAAATACTTCATTCCATATAGGGCAAAGTGTAATGGATTTTTTTTTCTGGACGCAATTAGTTATCTTTGATATTTTTGTTAAATAAGAAGTTGAAACTTTTCAATGGTGGTAATAGTTAAAAGTAAGTAGATTTTGTAACTGAAGAACATGACTAATTCGTCTATTATCTACTGTTTTAATAGATAAAAATAAGCATTTAGAAAGGAAATAATAAAACATACATACTATTCATGAATAGAAACATGTGAATCTAAAATTTGTTCGAAACATGTGAATGAAATAATTTGTTCAAAACCTGATTGTATTCAAACTCGAGATTATGGAAAATTAGCTTTCACAAATAAAAATGATCTAATCTATGAAATCAACAAATGCAAACTTACATACAATACACAAAGTAGAAATAGAACCTAATAAATATTGTAACCAGGATCGAGAAAACATTGTTTGTTTATTTTAACAACAATTACTGCAAATAGAATTATTTTGGTGCCGATTAAATTTCGTTTTATCAATTATTTTCGGGGCAATATTCTGTCGCATTTTCGAATTCTTCGCAAAATACTCGAAATTTAGTCGCAAGTGAAAATATTTTGGTTTACAGTATATTGTAATTCCAAACAAATCGTATAAAGTGCATTGGGATGACTAACTGAACAGACCGTTTGCTATTACTGTAGGTAAATACATACAAACATGGGATGAATAGTGGTTACACAAAGATGGATGTTGGATATAGAATTTATACAGATGAGTGAGTTATTTTTTCAAAAGACACAAACTTAAGCGAGAGAATTTAAAAAGACAACTAACGAGTGTGAAACAAATTCCATATCCAACAACCGGTAGTTGTGTGACCTGTTTCTACCACAAATAAATAATATTCAAGAAGGCTAGATTAAGGCAAACTTCCTGACATATGCAAATAATGTGTAACAGTAGTAATGTTCGTTGAATAAGTACGCTGTAATCAATCAACGGTATGCTAGGCTAATATGGATGGACGGACATTCAGGAGGACGTTGGAAATTCCTGACATTCCTTTGGAATCCCTAACCATGTTCCATATCCCTGGTTGTGTAGGGGTGTTTACAGAATTTCCTTGCAGCTCTGATATTGTGTAGAGGCCTTCTTTGTAGCCAGATAGTCGTCCTTGACAAGAATTCCGATACCTACCTCAGTGCAGATTTCCTTGTATGACCTGAGCATGTAATTTCAACACAGTCGTGAACTTCTCATGGAATTTTAAGATAAATGAATAGAGTCAATAAACATTGGTAGCGCTGAATAAATCATCGTATATAAACTGTAATCATGTTATACACAACCGACAAAATAAGTTTATCCGAATTTGTTTCTTTTGCTAAATAATTACAAAATGAATGAAAACGCAATTAAAACATATATTAATTCATATTCGATTTGATTCATGTAAAATATCATACTGCTGTACCTCATATATCTCTCTATCTATTTTAATGTTTCTTACAATAATATTCATAATATCACTTTACTGTCTTCCACCATACAAATTCATGTCTACATTTATCATATAGTCCTTATCCGCCTTATAGTTTCGACCATATGATATTTTTGTATATGACTTGACGTCAGTAAGCGATGACGTGACGTCAGGATTTCGAGGACGCGGGACAAAATGGCAGCCTCTGCCGAATTCTTGCAACACATGTTGACGTTGAAATTATTTGAAATGTATGTTGTTGTAGTTATATAAGATTTGTGTTCATTTTATTTTTTTTACATTGAACACTTATTTAAGTATTTTTGTATTTTATAATCTATTTACGACTCATTATTGTGATTGTATATGTATCATTTCAAATTAAATAGATGTATTTAGAAAAGTGGTTGACATTTAAAATACATGTACGTTCAGCCTGAACAGAATAATAGTGCAATATTGAATGATCATGAAACCAATCAATAAATGAATCATGGTGACTAAATCATATTTTCATTATTATATCATTCAATACACTGATTATGAAAATAGAGACATTACTGTCGTTCAAAAACTTTAAAACGAAAAAACTATAAGACAATACAAATGAAAGCTATTCATAATTTTCAATCTTCCTTAAAGGATACCAAGTCAACACTTTACAATCAAGGCTAGTCAACATGAAGTGTGCTCGATAGTCACGTAAAACCGTTTAAGGCAATAAGAAAGCAATTATTTAATTAGTAACAGTTTGTTAGTGAGTTAATATGGAATAATATTGGGTATAAACAGGAGCCTTGCTTGTTTCTGTTACACTCGTGTTTTCCGTAATAGGTCACTAACAAAATTTAATAAAAAAAAATCTTCAGGTGAAGGCCCTTGAAAATAGTTAATTGTCAAATGAATTAGAACTTAGAAAAAATAAACAATTTTACCACATCAAATCACTCGAAGACGTTGTCGCGGTCCATTTCGTTATATGAGTGTTGCCATTTTCTCATTGCTTTTGAAAGTTTCATCAGTGTTAACATTCATGTTTTTGTTTCAATAATGACGTGTTGGGGCAATGAACGCTAACTCTATCGTACGAACGTAATAAAAGATTCTAGTAGCGTGGCTTCATTTTAACCAATATGAATACAAGCGTCTAGACTGAGCGATATAATATTAAACACATATTACGATATAACAATTTTTTAAGATCGAATTCATATCTTATATCATTAGTACTGACGCCTAGATCAACCAACTGTCATGGAGACCACCCGTCGTTCCGTCCGTCATCTCGCGGCAGTCGTCTGCTCTGTTCCAAGCCGTTCTGTAAGCCGTCGACTTTCCAACACTTCTTTGTGGAGTCGTCTTGTGGGACACACCACCAAGTAAAGGATGGTTAAGTTTATAGCCAAATGGTAGATTTTCTACCATTTGGGTCTTTTCCAGCCGACAACACATTGCCTTTCAAAGTAGATAATAGATTTTTTATTTGTTTTCATACCAAAAAACGTTCTATTTGGCACATCCGTTTTCTTCTTACTTCTATGATTAAATTTTTTTATCAAATCGCGGATTTACTCAGTTTACAAACAAAATTTCTTTCATACCCCAATGAAATTAAAAGAGTGGCATCATTGTATAAATGATCCGATTTGTTGTAAATGTGGTGTTCAAGCCAATTTCAAAAATCTCAAAGAAACTGCCCTCTAAGGGCCTAAATTCTTCGTTAAAACTACTTGCACAAACATGCAAAAAATGGGTTAGCCTTTATTAAATATTCTACATTTTTCATTCATAAATGATTTACGTAAATCGTATACTTAATATTTGAATTATTTCTTTTAGATATTCGACGGAAAATTATGTTTGAAATAATAATATTTAAGAAAAATCAAAACTTTTGGGAGAAAAAAAAACGAAAACGAAACATTGCTCTTTGTCATCTCATTTCACCCTGGTACATAACGGTATTTGTCCACAATTTTACCCCGCATTAAAAATACTCTCAGGACATTTTCTGTCTATGTGTAAATGAGTTTCGAAATTAAAATCCGGCTTGAAAATACAGAGCGCAGGTAGCGACGTACCACTTCTGTGTTACTATACATTCCCAATTTATGTTTCCAGCGTCTAATGTAAGTGAAAATTAGTGTACAGTAATGTTTTTAGATGCTAAATATCATGGTAACACCTTTGAAAATATTTGTTGCCATGGTAGCAAAACGGGGCTTCTGATAGGCTGAAAATGATAATTTTCTGATAATGTCAGAATGTGGAAATTGGTACACAGAGGTTACGAGGTATGCTGAGTAACATGGTATCACTTTCAAAAAAATTGGTTGCCATTGGAACAAAATTGAGGCCACTGATTGGTTAAAATTTAGATATTTTTATATATAAGTGGTGCTGGTATTCTTTTCAGATTAAACATATTTTATTTGAAAATCAAAAGTAACTCTGTTTCCCTCTTTAATAAAATATAGTTCATTCTTTATTTCATATCCATTTATAATGATATCTGCTAAACAGTTTTACTACAAATTGATTTTTCAAGCAAAAAAATTCATATTTTTGGCAGGATAAGAATTAAGGATATTGGGTTTGCTCGAAATATTGGGCATATTATCGATTTATCCACACTTTTAAACCATTTTAAAAACATGCTTTAAAAACAGTTATAATCTTATAACAGATACTTTCGGAAACACCTGAAATCCGGAAAAATAGCATTTCAAAGGCTGAAATGTAGCAAGGAGAATTTTCTAAAACAAACAATATTTGCTCTAGATGACCAAATTCAAAATTGATTAAAGATACCATAATAAAACAACAATTAGTGATAGAATTTTGTAAACTAACATATAAACTATGAAATTAGTGCATTTTTATTCTTGCATTTCCACTAACAGTGCAATAAAGCCTAACAACTAGAAAATATTTTATATTGAATTAAAAATTATTAAGAAAAATAATTTTAAAAAAAATGTTCAAAAGCTGGACACAAGAGGCCCCCTTGCCACATACCTAAAGTAATGTTAGAAAGCATCATTTTAGATCCTTTGTGCCTTTAAAAAAATACAAAACAAATAAAAAGCACATATGAAGTAGTTATGTACCTGCAATGCAAAATGTGAAAAAAATCGGTGGGCGGATTTTGCAACTCCATCCTTATATTATTATCACAATTGCATTTCTCAAGTCGTTATTCCGAATTGGTATTGATTGTGACGTCATGTGTTTGCGAGCATAACGTCATACATTTCGGAGAAAACGACGTGAATTGCGCTCACAAAATAATGACGTAACAATCGATACCTACCCGCAAGGGAGCTAACTCTGTAATATGCAAAGACGGAATATGTAGATAGGATTAATAGTAATGTTGCGAACTAGGTCGTTTTGGTGTTACAACAGTGTTATCAAATATGAAATTAAAATGAAGATGAAAAATAGATTTACATAAAACAAACGGATAGTTATTAAGGAACATACTGTTAACCAACTTATTTTCGCGGCAACTTTATCTCGCATTTTCATGAACAACGACATTTTCCTGGTGATTTCAGTGGGAATAATTCATGTACCACTTGATTCCCGATAATGTTTGTGCGGGAATAGTATCTCCAGTAGTGATGGAATGTAACTATTTGTAAGCTTTCCGCTGAAATGACGTTACCACTGGATATCATCTTTTGACGTCATTCCACCACCATATAGAAACAATAGTCCCACAGAAACGTTATCGAGTGTCACGTTGTACGATCATATGGTTGATTGTTTTTTCGTGTCGACTTATTTTGAGAATTTAAATATTTCGCGAAAATAAATCACACATTGAAATACGTTGGTTTGTAGAAAAGTACAATCGTCGCTACCTAATGTGATGGAGCTGAGGAACACCGGTTCCATAAGATTGGCCAGCAGTGCTCCCTGTACTCCCAGTAGATTCCATTTACAGATTTTGTCACTACAGGACATGACAGGTAGTCGTTCTCCATTCCCTATAGCGTCCATACCCTGATACCTAAAGCTCGATTGTCTATCGTTGGTCGGAATATGTCCTTCGCCTGCCGTTTGAATAAAATAAAACACTAATATGACAAATTCAACGCTATTGATAACCCTGACGATTTTTATCAAAGATCTGTATAGAAACTTTTTAATTATGCAATGATGTTTTCAATCTATTTATAAGAAAGAAGATACCGTATATGATGTTATTTCTGTAGGGAACACGTTATGTTGTTTCAGGCATAATTATAGAAAACGTTGCAACTTTAAAATCAAAAATTAAAAACTCAGCGCCAAATAATTTAGTTTATATTAACATTTACTAATTTGCCAGCCGCGATATATTTCTCTGTCAAACTATTGGAAACAAATGATAGCAGACCAGAAGAACGTACAAAAAATAATAACGTGACGTCATGAATACATGCGTACATGGTACGTTACGTCATTACTTTGATGCGCAGTCGAAAGATCCGTGATTATTTCGCGATGGAAATGATTTTTCTTTGATTGATATTCGGTTTTTTTCATTTGTTGTGGGAAAAAACAGTCATCCCCCACCTCGAGGTTTGACATTGAAATCTCAGCCCTCATTGAAAATGGGAGGAATAGCCATATCCTGGATTGGACATCCACGAATTACACACCATATTGTGATTTCGTTGTCACACCCTAATCCATGGCAAGGTTCCATTACTATATGTACTAGAAATTCTATGCATGAGAAACATAAGTGCATGAATGAACATAGTTTCTCTGATATTCATATCAGTGTCACTGATTTTTATCAAGATGTGCTGTCATTGAGCCTTTATTCAAATCAAAATCACTATACAGACAAACCCAGGTTGAAGAAGGTGGAGGAGGAGGGAGTAAGACCTGTGAAGACTCTTTCATATATGGATATGAAGGATAGGGATATTCTAACCGAGGGTCACAAAATGTAGTAAAACCCGATTTTGCAACATTTTGTGATCCCGAGGGTAGAATATCCCTATCCTTCATATCCACTTATGAAAGAGTATTTTTCTTTCATACCTAGACGTTTTATTGCAATTTTACATCTATAATATCCCGCTATTTTGAAATAAACTCGAAGAAATCCACGACTGGAAGTCAATTTTCCATACAAGAAAAATTGCGTGATACTTTCAACACGTTGTTTGCATCTTTTGTAATAAAACCAGTCCTATTTGAGGAAAAAATGTTAAAATTTTACCGAGGAAATAGAGATTTTGTTGACGCCATGACGTCACGAGGTTTTATTGCATGAGTAGCCATTCAATACAGCCTCAGGCGGCATAAGTGTATTGCCCTGGACCAGCCATTATTACACCCGCAGCAGGTATGAAAGAAACGTGCTTATATAAACTATCAGAAACATGTTAAAAAGTCGCCTATGTCTAAACTACACCGCTCTATCTCTATATAATGACAATTACGAGGAAATTGAACAGATTTATAAACAAATTAGTCAAATATAAACCTACTACAAAGTAGCTAAATTGAATACATATGCGGCAACAGCTTATAATAAACCATGTTGTAAAACCCTGACACACCAGTCGCAATCACAGAAATATAAAACAGATAGAGTCTACATGGTCTAAACGAATTTAAACAGAAATGCTATTGTTAATTGTTATATATACTATAATAAAGTGTTTTAACATATTTGGATTGATTAAAATACCCTTACACCTTGGAATTTTACATTTTCTACTGTGCCTTGTTGGAACGCGGTCATGTGTGTTTTTAACAAGAGTATTAGAAGAGTAATTCACGCACTTGGCTCACAAAGCGCAAGTAGCGCAAGGGAGATAACTCCTTAACAATATGTGGTAACATTACACAAAAAATAAATAAATATGATCATTTCAATATTTGCCAATAGTGTTTTAACTCCAGAAATAACTAGCGAGCAGAATTACAAAATAGTGATAACGGATATAATATGAGAGAATATTTCACACTTAGGACATATAGAGAGAATTTTACATGTAACATGGAATTTAACAAAGGAGTTCAATAATGTAATATACCATAAGCCCTTAGGCGAAATCACGTTCGAATGGGATGTTTCAGCTACCGAGACAATTGTACGACGCCATAAGAATTTTATGTCATAATTAGCCATGACGTCATGTCATTACATATGTATCTAACGATATTTATATCATGGCCTGAACAGGTCATTAATGTAATAAAATGAAACATGTCATACGTTTTAATCTAATTGTCATCTTTAAATACCACTCAAAAATACATTATTAAAACACATGTTACCTTGTTCGATTTTTGTCCGTAGAAGCCCGTGCTTATTAATGTCAAATATCGGTCTATGATTAACGTCTGCATCCGATGACATACCAGAGCTGCAAACAAATACAAATGTCGAAATCAAAACCAAAAATACAGGACTATTAAATATTAAAATGCTCCACCTGTGACGAATTATATTTTTCTCTATCAACAACAGGAGTAGACGATTTTTTTGTGAGCGCGCCTTCATATTTCCTTTTTATATTCAAAATCGACGTATGTAACGATCAGCATTGTTGTAAAAGGAAAGATGTTTTTATGAAAATATTTACTCAATAATACAAAGTAATACTTGGTGAGAATTATCGACAAGTACCAGCAATTTTCGCACCCACGTGTTCGTAAATTCGCGCGTAATCGTACAAATCAAGACAACATACATTGGCGAGGATTGATATATTGGGAAAACTGGTTACCTCAAAAGAACCTTCGGAACTTTCCGTGAACAAATATTTTCTCATTTACGGAAAGTGCCGAATTCTGATTGCTGGTTACTTACAAAAAACTATTTTATGTAATTACCTCCATGTAAATACTGCTCCGTCTCCACATGGGGTGGTGGATATGTACAAATGGAATTTGATCCCGGATACTAACTCAACCTTCCCCTTGTCATGACATTGAAGGACGGTTGATTGCTGACCTTTGGTGAGTTGTTTTATATGGTGATACAGAAATCTGAAAACAAGTTTATTTTATCTATAAAATTGCTATTATTTATAATTCATTAACATATAAGAAATCTGGGATAATTGGTTAATACTGATCTAAGTGATTTTTTAATCTAAAAAAATTAGCCTATGATATGGATCTTTGCAATCAGTGATAAATACGAACATAACGTCATTGGTTTGTTTTCTTTTTAATTTAAGTTTTTGCGCATATAATACATTCATTCAGAACTTATCTTAATAAAAGTAAAGATTTGGTGAGAAACGTACACTGTCTATGGTTAACAGGGCAGCATAACACAATGTATGGAGCGTAACATTCAGTAAGGTAGACTAGGAGTAAATAAATGTGTATGTAACTGAATAAACTATTGCTTTCTTTATTTCCATGCGAGTCCACCAGGACCTTGCCGTTTGTCGTCAGCGATTGCTCAGTGATAAAGCGGGTTTCTTTGTAACGACAAAACAGAGGGGCTGTATTGCTCAGTTGTAAGAAAATGAAATGTTTCCGGATGGACGGACGATGGACGACGGACGGACGGACGGACGACGGACGGACGATGGACGACAGACACTGCGCCATGACAAACGTTCACCGGTTTTAAAAGCGACGTATTAATGAAATCGTAATTACACCTCTATAAAAATGTATAAATCATGTCGTTTTATGACACAAAACATACCAGAGGCTAAGCTGATGACTTCAAAAGTGCTGTTGATTTTGGATTCCATGACAACACCCGCTATGACCTTCCAGCCGGCGAGTTTTTCAGGTATGGATGCTACAACTGCGTCAAATTTCTCATGCAAAGTTTTGCGATTTTGTCATGGAAAGTCAGTGGTTCTTTTATTATATACCGAAATCATAATAAATGCATTTAAATCATAAAGAATGAGCTTAATGACTTCTTAGAATAGGTTACATCTATTAAATCATAATTCTCAATCAACGAATTTCTTTCAAATTTTACAAAAGAAATGACTAGCCTCAATTCAGTAACAAAATATTAGTAAAGTGATTAGTTTATTAGTAAATTTTTGAAATTAACTTTTGGCTCGCCAGTGTTTACAAAAAAAACCTTTTAAATTTTTATTTTTGGTTTGGGTGGAAATTGGTTTGATATGAATATTTCAAGTACTAGGGATATCTTAAACGTCGTGAAAGGTTTTGACTTTGCCAGCATTTGACAAGCTTCTTGCTGACAAGCCATTTTATCACCCGGTTAGAAATATCGCTATCTGCTTGACAGATCCATGTAGAATTATTTCTATATTTTGCAATTTAGCGTAAAATTTCAAACTTTATAAATCATTGCAATAGCAATATTCGAAAATCTTACCGGGAAATCTAGCTCCTTTCGGCGTTTTGGTTGACAAAAGTTGAGAGACGCTTCAGCAGCCTTTCGTTTAGCAGCATTTTTACTGTTTCCTATCCCTTTAGCTAACTTTGTGTTGCCAATATAAGCTCTCATCTCGAATTTTTGGTACAATTGACATTAAAAAAGTATGTTGATTAATACAACAACTTGTTCTTGAATAGAAACATTTTTTCTTTATTGCCAGATTTGACAACCTAAATGAAAAACTTCAATTCCCTACAAAATCGTAAGGTGATATCAAACAGCAACAGAAGAACTAGAAATAACATTCGGAAGCACTTGGATTATCGAGCAAGACATTTTTCTTATGTTTTTGTTTGTATTGTCTTGTTTTTGCTTTATATCACAAAGGGAACTGTGGTATTTCTAGATAAAAAATACTGACAAATAAAAGTAAATGTTTAGTAGTCTCTATTGTCTGCATAAATAAACGAACTGCGTTGGCAATACCAGCAAACTTGTAAAATATGTATTCAAAATGTAAGTTGATTCAAAATATGACAACTCCTTGAAGTTTCTACCTGGGTTTAATACGTAAAATGACTATATTTACCAGGTTGTGACCAAGACTCCATCTAACATTTCCGATTGATGGATGGATTAGCCAAATCATTTATTGTGATCTAATTTATTTTCGTTGGTGTCAATTTTTGTAAAAGACAAAATTTTACGATTTTGATTAATATTAAAATGCTCCACCTGTGACGAATTATATTTTTTTCTATCAACACCAGGAGTAGACGATTTTTTTTGTTGAGCGCGCCTTCATATTTCATTTTATATTTCAAAATCTACGTATGTAACGATCAGATTGTTTGTAAAAGGAAAGATGCTTCAATTCACGCACTTAGCTCACAAAGCGCAAGTAGCGCAAGGGAGATAACTCCTAAACAATATGTGGTAACATTACACAAAAAATAAATAAATATGATCATTTCAATAATCCCAATTACACCTAATTAGGCCATGCAATACATGATTGTCAGGTTTCGCCAATAGTGTTTCAACTCCAGAAATAACTAGCGAGCAGAATTACACAAAAAATGACGCTTTATTCCTAGTGATAACGGATATGATATGAGAGAATATTTCACACTTAGGACATATAGAGAGAATTTTACACGTAACATTGAATTTAACACAGGATTTCAATAATGTAATATACCATAAGTCCTTAGGCGAAATCACGTTCGGATGGGATGTTTCAGCTACCGAGACAACTGTACGACGTCATAAGAATTTTATGTCATAATTAGACATGACGTCATGTCATTATATATGTATCTAAAGATATTTATATCATGGCCTGAACATGTCAGTTATGTAATAAAACGGAACATGTCATACGTTTTAATCGATTTGTCATCTTTAAATACCACTCAAAAATACATTATTAAAACACATGTTACCCTGTTCGATTTTTGTCTGTAGAAGCCCGTGCTTTTTAATGTCAAATATCGGTCTATGATCGTCTGCATCCGATGATATACCAGATCTGCAAACAAATACTAATGTCGTTACCAGAACCAAAACTGCAGGACTCGTAAATATCAATCAAAGTACTCAAAGTACTGCAAATACAACGCAGCAGAAACAGAAAAATAGAATGAAATAAAATGAATTTCCAAAATCAAAATATATAAACCATATTCTAAAGACTTTAATAAAATTATTTCAAGGACATTCAACTGATCAGAGAAAATACATATGTTTTGTTTTACATTTTTCTTAATTAAAGTTCCTACAAAAAAATTACAAAGAAAACAAAAGTCTTCATTAAAATGTGTTTTTATCCTTATACTGTTTCTTATGTTGCACATACACTTATTTTGGTAAAACCATGCACACATGAAACATAAGTTATTTTGCCTTTACCTCAGATCTATGTTTAACAATCATTTAAAAACATTATTTAAAGGTACACAAAAAGGGCATTTGATTAATTCACTTTATAACTCTTATGTCTATAAGCCTTAGATAGTAAGTCCAATTTGAATTATCTTTAACAGAGATTATGTAAGTTGGACAGAGGAGTCACCAGCAGGCAACATTTGACCTAGATGGGCTGTGAATTATATAACACTCTGTGTATTCTATACACACTCTGTGTATTCTATACACACTCTGTGTATTCTACCAATCAGAAGGCAGTCTTCCCATGACTACTGATTGGTCCAAAGGATAATTATTCAATGAATTGGGAATTTATGAATGGAAGTTTATGAATGAAATGGTTGAAGAGGTCACCACTAGATGGCATTGTAGGGCAAGTCCTTCACATTATAGTAAACCGGATAGCAATAATACAAACGCTAGTCGCGTTGTATTAAAAAAGCTCCAACTCTGACGAATTATATTTTTTCTCGATCAACAACAGGAGCAGACGAATTTTTTTTCTTCAGATTGTATTTTCATATATTGTGAGCGCGCCTTCATGTTTCCATTTTATATTCAAAATCGACATATGTAACGATCAGCATTGTTGTAAAAGGAAACATATTTTTCATGAAACTATTTGCTCAATGATAAAAAGCAATACTTGGTGAGAATTATTAGCAAGTACCAGCAATTTTCGCGAACCCTCGTGTTCGTAAATTCGCGCGTAATCGTACAAATCAAGACAACATACATTGGCGAGGATTGATATATTGGGAGAACTGGTTACCTCAAACGAACCTTCGGAACTTTCCCTGAACGAATATTTTCTCGTTTACGGAAAGTGCCGAATTCTGATTGCTGGTTACTTACAAGAGCTATTTCATGTAATTACCTCCATGTAAATACTGCTCCGTCTCCACATGGGGCGGTGGATATGTACAAATGGAACTTGATCCCGGATACTAACTCAACCTTCCCCTTGTCATGACATTGAAGGACGGTTGATAGCTGACCGTTGGTGAGTTGTTTTATATGGTGATACAGAAATCTGAAAACAAGTTTATTTTATTTATAAAATTGCTATTATTTATAATTCATTAACATATAAGAAATCTGGGATATGATTTTTTAATCTAAAAAATCAGCCTATGATATGGATCTTTGCAATCAGTGGATATACGAACATAACGTCATTAAAATTATTTTTTGGTTTGTTTTCTTTTTAATTTAAGTTTTTGCGCATATAATACATTCAATCAGAACTTATCTTAATAAACGTAAAGATTTGTTGAGAATCGTACACTGTCTATGGTTAAAGGTAGGTTTCGCCCAATCAATGAAATATAAAGACTACGAAATTGTTTATCCTGTACATTGATATAATCTTCAGATCATTTTAATGCACACAGCGAACAATATGGGTGGTCAGTTGAATAGCTTGACCAGGAAAATACTCCTCTAAAAATAGGGCGAAGTCAAGCTTTACATAGAACATGACGTATTCTTTTCCAAAACGAGGCCGCATCAACAGATAGCAGTGACAGTCTTGCCACGGCATGTTCAGTAAAAAAAATAACAACAACAAATTGAAGTGCGATGGACTGTTTATGCATATCATATCATCTAAAATGTTACTTCATGTTACTTACATACGCTCACTAGCTTAGTACAACAAACATATACACTGTATCTAATAAGTCTGTTGCTGTATGTGCGCTGGCATATGTGTTGAAATTTAACTCAACAGAATCCGGGCAAGTTCCGCTTGAGACCTGGCTTCTGTTTCTTCTATTGCTACATGCCATCTCTGAATTTCATTTCCTATATAGATATCATAGGGTGCTACCGGTTCCATTCCAATTTCCTCGCCTTTTTTGCCGATTCAGATACATTTTTTTCTCACACGCTTTCGTTCAGCCATTTTGTTTACTTTTAGTGCGTAACAATGCGCATGCGCGAAACTTCGACAACACAATCTATCTCAGCTTCATTTGCAACTATTCTGTCTGGCTGACAATTGTAATAAACTAAGGATTTCCTTCAAATTTGCATTAAAGACACATTTATTCAATCTCATACACATACAGAAATTAAATTGAGGTATTTTTAAATAAGTTTTTTTCATCTTTTCTTCCTTTTATCGGATTTTTCAAAAAAACAATTATTTGGTTGGGCGAAACCTACCTTTAACATGGCAGCATAACACAATGTATGGAGCGTAACATTAAGTAAGGTAGACTAGGAGTAAATAAATTGTATGAAACTGAATAAACTATTGCTTTCTTTATTTAAAACTATTATTGTATCATAAAGCCCTTTAATACATGTATATATGTAAGCTGTGGTTACTTTGAAAGTTAATCAACCTTTTCATTCCTCGTACTGCCAGAATCTCTGCATGCGAGTCCACCAGGACCTTGCCGTTTGTCGTCAGCGATTTCCCAGTAATAAAGCGGGTCCCTTTGTAACGACAAAACAGAGGGCCTGTATTGCTCAGTTGTTATGTTAAACTAAGCAATGTTACTGTTATTGAGCCCCTCCTGGCCAAGACATCATTTATAAATGAAGAACATTCTGGCCAAATTTTATTACAAGGTATACAGGAATTACCTATATTTAGGCCTCTCCCTTCCTTCCCCAGGGTAGTAACAGCCAAAATTTATAATTCTCTGTTCCCATTCTATAAAGCGGGTTTTTGCCAAATTTGGATGTAATCCATGTAACGTACAAAGACCTTATATCGATATGGTCCGAGTATCGTCAGGTGTTATTCTCGCGAGATTTCTTTTGCGACATTTTCCGAAAGATTTAAATGAGGGAATTTTAACACTAACTATGTTCCCCTTCCACTAAGGATGTTCCTGGCTAAATTTGAATATACTCCATATAGAACACTATGACTTATAGCGATTTAAAGTGTATAAGAGAAAGGGCGTGTATAGGCATGATGCCCGTTGTCCAATTCCCATTATCTCTAACATCCGTCAATAACATATTCTAAAATGAAATACAAATAATTTACCTCTACATCCCCTACTGGGCCCCGCCCCTCCTGCCTCAGGAGAATAAGAGCCAAACTATGTTCCCCTTTCACCTAAGATGTTTCTGACGAAATTTTAATACAATCCCATATGACTCGTAACGATTGAAAATGAAATGTTTCCGGATGGACGGACGATGGACGACGGACGGACGGACGACGGACGGACGGACTATGGACGACAGACATTGCGCCATGACAAACGTTCACCGGTTACAAAAGCGACGTATTAATGAAATCGTGATTAAACCTCTGTAAAAATGTATAAATCATGTCGTTTTATGACACAAAACATACCATAGGCTAAGCTGATGACTTCAAAAGTGCTGTTGATTTTGGATTCCATGAAAACACCCGCTATGACCTTCCGGCCGGCGAGTTTTTCAGGTATGGATGCTACAACTGCGTCAAATTTCTCATGGCAAAGTTTTGCGATTTTGTCATGGAAAGTCAGTGTGTTTTTTTTTTTATTATAAACCGAAATCATAATAATGCATTTAAATCATAAAGAATGAGCTTAATGACTTCTTAAAATAAGTTACATCTATTAAATCATAATTCTCAATCAACGAATTTCTTTCAAATTTTACAAAAGACAAGACTAGCCTCAATTCAGTTACAAAATATTAGAAAAGTGATTAGTTATTAGTCAATTTTTGAAATTAACTTTTGGCTCGCCAGTGTTTACAAAAAAAACTTCTATTCTCTTTTTAAATTTTATTTTTGGTTTGGGTGGAAATTGGTTTGATATGAATATTTCAAGTACTAGGGATATCTTAAACGTCGTGAAAGGTTTTGAATCTGCCAGCATTTGACAAGCTTCTTGCTGACTAGCCATTTTATCACCCAGTTAGAAATATCGCTATCTGCTTGACAGATCCATGTGGAATTCTTTTTATATTTTGCAATTTAGCGTAACATTTCAAACTTTATAAATCATTGCAATAGCAATATTCGAAAATCTTACCGGGAAATCTAGCTCCTTTCGACGTTTTGGTTGACAAAAGCTGAGAGACGCTTCAGCAGCCTTTCGTTTAGCAGCCTTTTTACTGTTTCCTATCCCTTTAGCTAACTTTGTGTTGCCAATATAAGCTCTCATCTCGAATTTTTGGTAAAATTGAAATTAAGAAAGTATGTTGATTAATACAACAACTTGTTCTTGAATAGAAACATTTTTTCTTTATTGCCAGATTTGACAACCTAAATGAAAAACTTCAATTCCCTACAAAATCGAAAGGTGATATCAAACAGCAACAGAAGAACTAGAAATAACATTCGGAAGCACTTGGATTATCGAGCAAGACATTTTTCTTATGTTTTTGTTTGTATTGTCTTGTTTTTGCTTTATATCACAAAGGGAACTGTGCTATTTCTAAATACAAATTACTGACAAATAAAAGTAAATGTTAAGTAGTCTCTATTGTCTGCATAAATAAACGAACTCCGTTGGCAATACCAGCAAACTTGTAAAATATGTATTCAAAATGTAAGTTGATTCAAAATATGACAACTCCTTGAAGTTTCTACCTGGGTTTAATCCGTAAAATGACAATATTTACCAGGTTGTGACCAAGACACCATCTAACATTTCCTATTGATGGATGGATTAGCCAAATCATTTATTGTGATCTAATTTATTTTCTTTGGTGTCAATTTTTGTAAAAGACAAAATTTTACGATTTTGTTTAGAGTTAAATTCGTACGAAGGTACGGATATAGTAGAAAAATCAAAAAAGAGATAGTAATTATGCCAAGTTTGGCTTTGATTAAAATACATGGGGATACTTGTTTTGAAAAAAAAATGTCTGTTCTTATTTGTTAACTGACCTAATACTTTTTCGCAGTTTGCGTTCATGCATGTCTAAAATTTTGTGGGGACGTATTATCGTTGCTTCATATAAAAAACGAGAGCCATGGAAGCTAAAACTCCACGAAAATTAACAATATCACAGTAATCAGTATCAAATCTTACTCTTATCAAATACATACGTTGGACAGTGGGGAGGACCTGATTCTGTCTCCTCTTCAAATCTTCCTATATTCCCTCCAGCTTGTGCCAATTCCATGAACGCACTGACTTGGTTTTTCCCATCCAATAGGACAGATGAAGACGTGCTCCCGCTCATATCTGGCTGTCCATCCCAGCCTAGTGACACTGGGCAGAGCGAACCTGAAAGTTGTGGGACATTTTTCTCTAGCTCAAAAGTGTTGGTACCTGTCGAGCTATCTGAATCAGTTCCATCCTCCTCTGGTTGACTAGACGAATCATATGTATTTTCTGTTCCGATGTCTGGTTGAGGACCATTCACCGATTGATATCGGGGTTCCTGCAGTTTATATTGATATTGTCATTAGAATAAAAGATTACAATTTTAGACATAGTTTACATTTAGTAGGTAATGGTAAATGTTTCAAATACTTTGATACGATCAGTACCGTCTAAAAGATATCCATAGCGCCTACCACAAGAACTTATATGGAATACTAAACTTAAACTTGTATGAATTCATACGTTACTTGGAAAGTATATAAATTCGAAATCGAATTTAGTTTTTTTTTCAAACCATGCCTTCATGGTCGACAAAACACAGAATCAGAATAATTTATATTCAAGTTGGCCCCATTTGGAAAGTGACTATTCGTACAAATATTCACACTGTGATTATTACATGTTTTCATCCCGAGGATTTTTTTTAAAATCATGATTTACTTTAAATATCAAGAAGCAATACGACACTAATAAAAGCGAAACCCTACTCACAATTATGTACCTGGTTAACAGTGAAAAGTGAGTAGTTCAATAACTTGTATTCCGTTTTGCGTATTATAGAGTTATCTACCTTGCGGGTAGATATCCATTCTAACGTCATTTTTTTGCGATAGCAATATTCTTATTGTTTCCGTCGACAAGTATGACGTTACGCTCGCAAACACTTGACGTCACAATCAATACCTTCCCATGAGGGCAAATAACCCTGTTATATGTAAATTTAGAATAGCAAAATACCAAATATGGTTGCAGTGTACGTATGTACAGATTTTACGGGGCAAAGAAGACGTTCTTCCAGCAGTGTGGACAAAAGGTTGTCAAGTTTCCAAGGCGATATGCCACTTTCTCATGTGAGCTTTTTGTGACCGTCCCTACCATATAAGTATGGTTGTTCTGGTGGTGTCTTGCAACAAATACAATATGTTTTGTTCGCACTGATAAAATTACGTCTTTGGTGTCCCAGGCTTAATTTATATACATTTTGAAAAAATATCAGTTTGTAAATCATGCAAAGGTAGGATTTAACCGAAGTAAAGATCGACGATAATGATTCGGAAACGTTTGATAAAAAATCAAATATATAGCTAAGTGGGTCTTCTATGGCGACCAGTTTAAAATAAAGGCATGTTTACAAGCATCAACTTGTAAACAGCTGTACAAAAATTATTACAAAATCCTTATAAAAATTCTTTGATATGGCTTAATTTTAACTACATCTAGGTATTGCATAGTAAAATGTAAAATATAAATAAACAATATTGATTTTCTTTATTCAATCCTATTTTTCTTTTAATTGTCATATTTTGTCCTTTCAATTTGAGGAGACCGCCTATAAGATGAATAGATACATATAACAAAGTAATTTAACCAGATTTTACCCGACTACTTCCGTTGTCCTTATAAAGTAACCGAAGAGCCTGATCCGCTACCGCCTCCTTCGCTTCCATTATCTTACTTCCGGTTCCGCTTGCAATTAACGTCTCAAAATACACATCGATCTTAAACCTTTTATAACAAACAATTTTAATGCGCCTAATAGAAATTCAGCAAAACTTTAAATTAACTTGCTCGATTATAACGAATTTACATGCATAAAGATGATGAACCAAATCAAATTGTTTGCTAATTAATATCTAAACCATGAACTAATTGTTTCGTAAATTGAATTACCAGGCTCCAGGTTCATGAAAGGATCTTAGATTTAAATCTGATCTAGCCAATCAAATATGACGTTGCCATCATGTCATTTATGACGTATACAATTAAGACAGTTTTGGACTTAAATTTGTTTCATGATCCTGAGGCCTGGACTATTGTTTTTCGTTATAAACCAGTTTGACTAAAAAAACACACATTGATTGTATATTTACCCAGTGCCGGAAAGTGACTCCTTGTAACTTACACATTCTCCAGACTTTCACGTCATCTCTCAGCCTTGACTTTTTAAAGTAGAGCTAGTTTCTAGAATACAAAAAACATCAAAAACTAAAAAAAAAAAAAAATTAAAAAATTAAAAAAAAGTGAAATCAAGTATCCAAAGTTATTGATTAAAATTGCTTATTTACTTTATAGAAATATATAAATGAGCACTGATTTAGCTGTTGAAGAGCTATGTTAACGGAAAGGTCGTTTTAAAAACGTGGCAGGATTCGAGATGGAATAAAATTGTAGCAACCGAAGAAAATCACTCTGTAGTCAAAACCAGGCAGCTGACCCAAGAAAGAGAACCTTGGTTACATGTTGTGAAGATGATGTCTTTAGTGTTAAATCAATGATCGTTATTATCCTTTTGTTACAAGTTTTTTTATCATTAAAACAATATTTCCAGTTGTCATGTTGTTTTGTGGCTACGGTCATTATTGAAATCATTCTCCATTCACTTCCTTTTAGTTTGATCTATAAATAGCTGAATCTAGCTTCCTCGAATAATGATGAAAAATGAAACGTTTTGGTTGATTGTTTTTTGGCGATTCATCATGTACTTTTGACAGCCCAAATTTAATAAAGCAATTTGACTTCCACGGTTTTATTGTGCATGTGAGTAAATAGCTGAGCTGGAAATTTCACAGATAAAAATTACCTATTCAAACGGACATGTGTTGTTACAACCAGATTAATACACACAATCACACGTTTTGTTACATGTGTGTGGGGTTTCTCCGGTCACCGGTAATATGTGCAACGGAGCTCATTGTTTATGAAAACGACACCTGTCTGACTAGGTAACGTGTGGGTTATATTACAGTAACTTCCCGTTACGATTAAGTAATTGTACCTGTGATAAACAGTATCATTGTGTATAGGTACTTATACCTACACAGCAACATACTTACGCTGAGGATACTATTGATATCCACGTACACGCCTCTAAATATGATTGTCTGTAGTCTATCTCTCGGCATTTTATGTTCATATACACCAAAATCTATCGTATTCCTATTTGTGTATTTTGACAAAGGATCTACCTAGAGTATGTCTACCATACTTCCTTAATTATACATGTGTATTCTGTTAAAGGAACTATTAATAGTGTACATTACTTCCGAGAAACACACTACACAGTTTTAGGAATGAAAACTGGTTTTAGTTTCGTTTTGGACTGATTTTATGTAAATCATAAATCTGTAAAAACTTCCCTGTATTGTTGATAAACACGAAACTGTGGGTAGGACGAATCGATCAGTTTACATCTGTGTAAATCCCCGATTGGGAATTTTATGTTTTAAGCCAGGGAGGCTTCTTTCAGCAACTATCTATCTAACAGCTATTATATATATATCGGTAGTATAATTATCGTCTGCAATAAATCATCTGTTTTATATTTATTCACTGTACGCAAATATTGGTAAAGCGCGTGGCGAATTACGTATCATATGTTTACACTTCTCCATAATATATGCCCAAACAGACGACAAGATGAAGATCTTTTAACTGTCTCTATATAAACTAATTATTCTATGGGACATATTTCACATTTATAAAAAAATATATAAAATGAGTTGTGAGCAACATCGATGTCTCCTTTCGGTGGCCAAGTAGTTAATATGTCCCAATATATTATTCAAAGCATTTTTACAACTAAACCCATTATATGTACCATACCTGGACGACAATGATGACAATTACAATTACGTGCATTGTACATTGGTCCATGTGAATGTGTATAATCATAAAGCTACTATAGTATTTATTTCATCTGTAAGAAAGATTCGGAGATAAAACTGCTATGTCTCTAGCACTATCATGATGTTTTATTCAGCTTTGTACAATTATATATATATATATATTTCTACCGCAATAGTCAGTGTTATTCAACTCTCAGGGTATCAAATAAACGGTGCATCTGTTGATTAACAATTTGTTTATACCACGTTTGTTTATACCACACGTGGTATAAACTCTGTACGCATTCTGATTGGCTGACACGGTGAATTTTGACCGAACTACGTCTTTCTGAGTGTCGTGTCATCATTTGTCAACGTCATCAATAATCGAGTGACGTCATGCTATGCTGTGATCGCCGCTTGACGCCAAAACTGCTGTTGGAAAGCGTACTTATCCTCGTCGTATTTCTATCCGCTAAAAGCGGATATAATTGTGGTAGAAACAGGTCACACGACTCGTGGTTGTTGGATATGAAATTTATTCCACACTCGTAAGTTTTTTTTTAAAGTTACAAAAGACACTCGCTAAAGCTCGTTTCTTTTGTAACTTTTAAAAAATAACTCACCCGTGTGGAATAAATTCCATATCCAATAGCCACTCGTTGTGTAACCTCTATATATATATGTCTATGCACTGATACTATGACTATGAAGAACAAGAATTGTGATAATGGCTATTGCAGGAAGTGTGATGCCTCTTGACAGAAAAATCAATGATTTGTTTAAACAAGTGATACATGTCAAAAAATGAATATTAGTCGATATATACTGCTAACTGGTCACATGTTTTAACATCATAATGTATTTTTGCGGTAAAAAATTATCAATCATTTTGTCCGATCCCTTTTACACTGAATGGATCATTTTTAAAAGTAAAACTGAAACTAAAAAACATGTGCTTTCCCATGAATCATTACATAACGGGTTTCCCGAGACTGGAATAAACTATAAATCGATTTTACGGTTGATTTTCATAATTAATGCTTATTTTTCAGGTAGACCCTAGACAGGCTTAAAACGGTGGAAAGCTGATTGATCCTTAGTAAAGTTAAGGTATGTAGATACAGAATCTAGTGTTTAAACCATCAAACAGTGTCAAGTCTTCAGGAACCAACTTGATTATTCGGGTAATATACACGTTTGTGGGCTTGTCAGAACACCAGTAATGCATCATGAAATGTCACATTTGGTTAATTAGTCTTAGTTATGGGCTGATGGCTAACCTGTATTTGAATTTGACCCTTTACGACAGCTGTAATATACGCATTATTCTGTTGATATTTTTTATTGTTTTCACTTTTTGTATACGTATGTTTAAGACATTAAATATAGCTAGACTGTTGGTATACAAGTCTTTCTGTACAGCCCATTTAACGATTTCGTTTTAATTACAAATAAACGCAAACCAATTGCTTACTTACAATGTGGGGTTTTGGTAAGGTCCAACAGACTAATGTAATAATGTTTGAATATGTAAACATGATATCATTTTGCCACATATTTCATATTGAGCTTACTGCTAGAAGAATGGCTGAACAATTAAAAGGTTTGACGTGCCTCCCGACGAGTAAACAATCAAAAGGTCTAACGTGCCTCCCGACGAGTAAACAATCAAAAGGTCTGACGTGCCTTCCGACGAGTAAACAATCAAAAGGTCTGACGTGCCTTCCGACGAGTAAACAATCAAAAGGTCTGACGTGCCTCCCGACGAGTAAACAATCAAAAGGTCTGACGTGCCTCCCGACGAGTAAACAATCAAAAGGTCTGACGTGCCTCCCGACGAGTAAACAATCAAAAGGTCTGACGTGCCTCCCGACGAGTAAACAATCAAAAGGTCTGACGTGCCTCCCGACGAGTAAACAATCAAAAGGTCTGACGTGCCTCCCGACGAGTAAACAATCAAAAGGTCTGACGTGCCTCCCGACGAGTAAACAATCAAAAGGTCTGACGTGCCTCCCGACGAGTAAACAATCAAAAGGTCTGACGTGCCTCCCGACGAGTAAACAATCAAAAGGTCTGACGTGCCTCCCGACGAGTAAACAATCAAAAGGTCTGACGTGCCTCCCGACGAGTAAACAATCAAAAGGTCTGACGTGCCTCCCGACGAGTAAACAATCAAAAGGTCTGACGTGCCTCCCGACGAGTAAACAATCAAAAGGTCTGACGTGCCTCCCGACGAGTAAACAATCAAAAGGTCTGACGTGCCTCCCGACGAGTAAACAATCAAAAGGTCTGACGTGCCTCCCGACGAGTAAACAATCAAAAGGTCTGACGTGCCTCCCGACGAGTAAACAATCAAAAGGTCTGACGTGCCTCCCGACGAGTAAACAATCAAAAGGTCTGACGTGCCTCCCGACGAGTAAACAATCAAAAGGTCTGACGTGCCTCCCGACGAGTAAACAATCAAAAGGTCTGACGTGCCTCCCGACGAGTAAACAATCAAAAGGTCTGACGTGCCTCCCGACGAGTAAACAATCAAAAGGTCTGACGTGCCTCCCGACGAGTAAACAATCAAAAGGTCTGACGTGCCTCCCGACGAGTAAACAATCAAAAGGTCTGACGTGCCTCCCGACGAGTAAACAATCAAAAGGTCTGACGTGCCTCCCGACGAGTAAACAATCAAAAGGTCTGACGTGCCTCCCGACGAGTAAACAATCAAAAGGTCTGACGTGCCTCCCGACGAGTAAACAATCAAAAGGTCTGACGTGCCTCCCGACGAGTAAACAATCAAAAGGTCTGACGTGCCTCCCGACGAGTAAACAATCAAAAGGTCTGACGTGCCTCCCGACGAGTAAACAATCAAAAGGTCTGACGTGCCTCCCGACGAGTAAACAATCAAAAGGTCTGACGTGCCTCCCGACGAGTAAACAATCAAAAGGTCTGACGTGCCTCCCGACGAGTAAACAATCAAAAGGTCTGACGTGCCTCCCGACGAGTAAACAATCAAAAGGTCTGACGTGCCTCCCGACGAGTAAACAATCAAAAGGTCTGACGTGCCTCCCGACGAGTAAACAATCAAAAGGTCTGACGTGCCTCCCGACGAGTAAACAATCAAAAGGTCTGACGTGCCTCCCGACGAGTAAACAATCAAAAGGTCTGACGTGCCTCCCGACGAGTAAACAATCAAAAGGTCTGACGTGCCTCCCGACGAGTAAACAATCAAAAGGTCTGACGTGCCTCCCGACGAGTAAACAATCAAATGGTCTGACGTGGCTCCCGACGAGTAAACAATCAAAAGGTCTGACGTGCCTCCCGACGAGCAAACAATCAAAAGGTCTGACTTGCCTCCCGACGAGTAAACAATCAAAAGGTCTGACGTGCCTCCCGCCGAGTAAACAATCAAAAAGTTTGACGTGGCTCCCGACGAGTAAACAATCAAAAGGTCTGATATGCCTCCCGACGAGTAAACAATCAAAAGGTCTGACATGCCTCCCGCCGAGTAAACAATCAAAACGTTTGACGTGGCTCCCGACGAGTAAACAATCAAAAGGTCTGACGTGCCTCCCGACGAGTAAACAATCGAAAGGTCTGACGTGCCTCCCGCCGAGTAAACAATCGAAAGGTCTGACATGCTTCCCGCCGAGTAAACAATCGAAAGGTCTGACGTGCCTCCCGACGAGTAAACAATCAAAAGGTCTGACGTGCCTCCCGACGAGTAAACAATCAAAAGGTCTGACGTGCCTCCCGACGAGTAAACAATCAAAAGGTCTGACGTGCCTCCCGCCGAGTAAACAATCGAAAGGTCTGACGTGCCTCCCGCCAAGTAAAGAATCAAAAGGTCTGACGTGGCCAGGCGTCGTGGTAGGAATCATTAGCTTACTTTATGATAAAGATATATATAATGACAGTTGATTAGTTGTTTAGATATCTATATCATTAAAACATAGGATTTTAATCAGGTATTACTATTAAGATTCCTTAGTTATAATTCCGTCTGATGCTTCCAGTTATGGTCATGTGTGTACATCAGTGTCAGATATTTCTGAAATTTTTTGTCTCAATTCTTATTTTGAAAATGATTTACTAACGATTCATTTCAAATATTAGTAATATGTGCGAAAATTGTTTAAATTGATCATCTCTTTGGTAAATAAAACGATTTAAGTTTTTTTTCAAGTTTAAGAATTTATTCATACGTTCTACATCTTCATTTTCTGGTTTTTAGTTAAAACCGTGATAATTTATTTTTAATCATTAGTTTTTATTGGCATTTTAATTTTAACTTGCAAATGCTTTCATTTACTTTGTTTTGTTAAAGGAATTAAGACTTTGGTATACAAATCTTTCAGAACAGAACGCTATAAGCGATTTCGTTTTGATTACAAAACAAAAACTATTTGTTTACTAATAATGTGAGGATGGAACACGGTCTACTAGACTTTAGAAAAAGTTTGAATTCTTAAATGCTGTAATTTGTTCCTCAGATTCCATTTTGCTGCTTACCTTGGTGACACGAAATAAGCTACAGGGACAGGAAGCAGTAAAAAGTCTGCTAAAAGAATGGCAGCGAAAGCGTCTCTCGACTTGTGTCAAAGTAAACAATCAAAAGGTCTGATGTGGCCAGGCGTCATGGTAAGAGTCATTAGCTTTCTTCTGAAAAAGTAAAAGTAATACGTATGATGAAAGTTGATTAGTTGTTTGAATAACTGTATCAGTCGAATAATTTCAACTCACATGAATACATCTTGTATTTTTATATTTTTGTTTATTTTTTGCATATCAAAATATGTTTACTAAATCGTGAACTTGATAGGGATTCGCTAGCAGAATGTGCCTGTTTTAAGCTGTATCCCTCTTTCTGATCTTAAGACAAAATCAATTATTTCATAAAATAATTTCGAATATTAAATTTACGAAGGAAATGCCACAAATATTCCATGTTACATTATATTTAAAATTAGTTATGATGATTTTATTTTTTTCTACAGACGCCTATCATCCTGAACGCGGAAGAATGTCGCACTGGAAACGAGCCAGTCACTTGTCTTCATAACTTCGCACAGAAGTATGGTTTACCACTAAGCTTCCAATTCAATGAAGATTCTGGCCCTGGCCGTGAAATAAGGTACGCATAAATGAGAGTAGTTTTATACTAGTTTGGGATTGTACTTGTGTAAATATCACTCTGAGAACACACGATCAGACTGTGATCTGAACCCGAAACCTCCAAAATGAGTATTATTGATAGAGCTTCCTGCTTGCCGCTGATCGGAAGTTCCTCGAAACTCTGCGATCGACCCGTATTTGGGTATTTATCTGCGGGGACCTCAGACTACTAGGTACCAATAGATTGTGTTGAATTTCTTTGGAATTCTTGTAAAATCATTTTAATCTATATGTAATGAGATTAACTAGGAGAATTTTTGGATGATATTATGTTAATCAGTGTCCAGCTCAATGTTTAAGATATCATCCTCATTTGATAACATAGTACATGTAATCTACATATTTATATATGAGCAATGAGCCCTATAGCATACATGCCGCAAGTTAACACAAGTTTTATTTATCAACAAACAAACACCGTTGCTATATCTTTTCAAACAATTTCGGGGACACTAAGTTGTGATTCTATAAAGTTATCTGGTTGCATCAACGCAGGCTTTGTATTACACTTAACAATACAAATATGATGTTTATTATGTAAAATAGAAAGAATAAATATTATTTTTTAATTATTTTACAAATTGAAGATAATTGGAAATGGATTTCAGTTTCACGTGCCGGGCAAGGAAAGGAAAGACTAGATATTCCTCAGCTTCAGCTAAATCAAAACAAGAAGCAAAACGTGAGGCATGCAAACACGTTTTAAAGACTTTAAACGATCACACACTTCACGAGGTAAAATCAAGTTGATCTTCGGTAATAATAGTGATTTAATTTGTTATAAAGTACTGTTGTTTTTTTTTACATTATAACTATTTATCGTATTTTCCTGTCATAAAGCATGGCAATGCAAATTGATATTTATCAAAAATATCAGATTTAATAGACTTTTTTTCTCTGAACTCGTTCAAATGATTAACTTTTGATTTGTTTTAAAATGAAATAAGTATTGACTCTTAGGCATTATCATGACCATTTTATTTATTTTGTGGTTGCAGGGTACTGAGATATGGACTATTGATGGCATAATTGTAATGCACTGCCATGAGATACGTCCCATTCATCGATCCTTTACCGATTTCATTTCATTTAAAAAAAAATGTTTACTAAATTGTGACTTGATAGTGAATCACCAGCTATTTATACCCATGAAATATTATGGCGGTTTTATATATTTTCCACAGACGCCTATTAACCAGAACGGTGAAGTATGTCGCACTGGGAATGAACCAATCACTTGTCTTCATAACTTCGCACAGAAGTATGGTTTACCACTCAGCTTCCAGTTTGATGAAGATTCTGGCCGAGGCCATGAAATAACGTACGTATAAATGTGGGTATTTTATTTGTACTTATGTAAATATCACTAAGAAAACACGACCGTGGTCTAAATCCGAGACCTTCAAACACTAGGACGATGTATCATTGATGGACCTAACTGCTCGCGTTGATCGAAACGGTTTTAGGACCATCAAGTCTCCAGAAATTGACCTTGTCTATGACCACTACACTGGTGAATTAGGGTTGTATTAAATTATTAGAACTCATTGGTTCGCATAGCCTTGTATGACATATGTAAAGTTACCACAAGTTTCATTTATCATAACACACACACCTGTATTACTTCTTTTAAACAATTCAGGGGGGGAATAATTGTGATTTTGTATCTGGTTGCAACACATGTTTCATTTTACTGTACACCATATTATGATGTATTTATGTTAAATGTTATGATTTTTTATCATTTTAAAAATTAAAGATAATGGAAATGGATTTCTTTAGGTTCACGTGCCGTGCAATGATTGGAAAGACTATATACCCTTCGGCGTCAGCTAAATTAAAACAAGAAGCAAAACGGGAGGCATGCAGACATGCTTTAAGGACTCTAAACGGTCACACACTTTACTACGTCAAACCAAAATTATCTACGGTAAATATTGATTTAATTTGTTATCAGGAATTGATCAAATACGTTTAACGTTTTTTTTACATCATACATATATGTCATTTCATCCTTTTCATGACAATTGAAATAAGTATCGACTCTTAAGCATTATCATGACCATTTTATTAATTTATGGTTGCAGGGTATTGAAATATTGACCCTTCATGACATAATTGCAAAGCGCTGCAATGACATACGTCCCATTCATCGATATATTTACTGATTTCATTTCATTTAAAGATGCTCCACCGCCGACAGAGCATAAATTACACTCATCATTTGATCAGCAATGGGCGCTTAATTGTGTATATATATGTCCAATTAACACAAACAATAATATAAAATAATTCATTCAGCTTTTCGTGCTTCCGTAATCAGTACATCATTCCACATAGGACATATAGTGCCATAGATTTTTTTTCGGGATGCAATTAGTTATTTTTAATGTCTTTATATTGACGTAAATTTAGAAGCCCAAACTTTTCAATATTGGTAGTGGTGTAAATTGAGTAACTTTTGTAACTGGAAAAAATTACTCAATCGTCTGCTGCTGTTTTTGATAGAGGAAAAATAATATTTCTCAGCAGTGGTGCATCTTTAAAAATATGTCTAGTACATTGTGACTTGATAGGAAATCGCCAGCTACCTATAGCCATAAAATAATTTTGATTTTATTTATTTATATTTGTGGGTGTGGGTGGGTTTTTTTTGTTTGGCTTTTTTTTGCCACAGAACGGTGAAGTATATCGCACTGGAAATGAGCCAATTACTTGTCTAAACAACTTCGCACAGAAGTATGGTTTACCACTCAGCTTCCAGTTCGATGAAGATTCTGACCAAAGCAATGAAATAACGTACGTATTAATCAGGGTAGTTTATGTAATAGTTTGGGATTGATATGCATGTACTGATGTAAAGGTCACTGAGAAAACACGAACAGACCGCGATCTGAACCTGAGACCTTCAAACTGGGTAATATTGCTGGAGCTACCTGCTTGTCGGTGATCGAAAGGTTTTGAAATCTCCATGATCAACCGCGGTTTGGGTATCCGTTGGGCTTGTAAAATCATTTTAATCTACATGCAATTATATTAACTAGGAGACTTATTGCATGATATGATGTTTATCAATGTCTAGCTCGATGTTTAAGTTATCATCCTCATTTTATACGATAGTAATCTACATATTTATATATATATTGGTCAAATGATTTGTATGTACGGTTAAGAGGACAGGGCGTGTAAATGCATGCTGCCTGTTGCCCAATTCAGATTGTCTTTAACATCTGACAATAAAATGTTCTGAATTAAAAACTACATCGTACTTTACCAATAGGACCATCTGGTCTTCAGATATTGACATTGTCTACGACCTTTACACTGGTAATTTGATGTTGAATGGAGCTTCAACACTCACTGGTAAAAGTTAATTTTTCAATCAGCTGTCGATTCCATGTGCCATAGCACACATTCAAAGTTATAACAAGTTTCATTTATCACTAAACAAACCCCAAACATCGGTGTTACTACTTTTCAAATAATTTCAGGGACACTATGTGTGATCCTATAACTTTATCTTGTTGCATCAAACCAGGCTTTATATTACCGTAAACCATATTATGATGTTTATTATATCAAATAAAATAATTATGATTTCATAATCACTAAAAAATTGACGATAATTAGAAATGAATTTCTTAAGGTTCACATGTCGGGCAATGATAGGAAAGACTACATACCCTTCGGCGTCAGGTACATTAAAACAAGAAGCAAAACGGGAGGCATGCAGACATGTTTTAAGGACTTTAAACGATCACACACTTCACGCACTCAAACCCAGATTGTCCACGGTAAATATTGATATAATTTGTTATTAGGAATTGACGCTGAGCGGGTTTTTTTTTGCATCATAACTATTTGTTATATCATCTTTTCATAAAGCTTGACAATACAATTTTTATATTTATCAAAAGTATTGTATCAGATTTAATAGACTTTTTTCTCTGAACTCTTTCAAATTATTAACTTTTGATTTTTTTTACTCTTAGGCATTATCATGACCATTTTATTTATTTTGGAATTGCAGGGTACTGAGATATGGACTATTAATGACATGATTGTAATGCACTGCCATGAGATACGTCTCATTCATCGATACATTTACTGATTTCATTTCATTTCAAAAAATGTTTACTAAATTGTGACTTGATAGGGAATCGCCAGCTATTTATACCCATGAAATATTATGGTGGTTTTATATATTTTCCACATACGCCTATCAACCAGAACGCTGAAGAATGTCGCACTGGGAATGAACCAATCACTTGTCTTCATAACTTCGCACAGAAGTATGGTTTACCACTCAACTTCCAGTTTGATGAAGATTCCGGCCCAGGCAATGAAATAACGTATGTATAAATGAGAGTAGTTTATATACTAGTTTCGGATTTATATATCTTATATAGACTTATGTTAAGATCACTGAGAAAACACGACCAGACCGCGGTCTGAACCCGAGATCTCTAAACTGGGTATTATTGGTTTAGCTACCTGTGTTATTTCTTTGTCAAAAAAATTTGGGGGACAATCATTGTGATTTTCAAAAATGATCTGGTGCCAACGACACAGGCTTCATTTTACCGTAAACCATGTCATGGTGTTAATTATGTTAAATATAAAGATTATATAATTAGTTTTAAAATTGAAGATAATCCGAAATACATTTCTTAAGGTTCACATGTCGGGCAATGATAGGAAAGGCTACGTACCACTCAGCATCAGCTAAATTAAAAAAAGAAGCAAAACGTGAGGCATGCAGACATGTTTTAAGGACTTTAAACTATCACAAACTTTACGAGGTCAAACCAAGATTATCTACGGTAAATATTGATTTCATTTATTATGACGTATTCATTAAATACGTTTAATTGGTTTTGCATCATACATTTTTGTCATTACATCCCTTTCATAAAGATCGACAATATATTCCTAAAAGCAAAGTTATATCAGATTGAATAGATATGGGTTTTTTTCTGAACTCGTTTAAATGCGTTACGTTTGATCTATATCTTTAAAATTGAAATAAGTATTGTCTCTTAGGAAATAGTAATTCTATAAAAGAATGTATAAAATTACAATTGTGGTTGCAGAGTATTGAAATATGTACCCTTCACGACATAATTGCAAAGCTCTGCCATGAGAAGTTTGAAACAGTGATAGCAGATATACCAAACGACCTCACCAACTGGAAGGTCATAGCAGGCATTGTTATGGAATCCAAATCCGACAAGATATTTGAAGTCATCAGTTTAGCCTCAGGTATGTGTCAGCCCCTAAGAACTTTGTCTACGGTTGTCTGTTTGTCCGTCCGTCTGTCTGTCCGTCTGTAGACACAACTTTGTCTTGCGAACTCCTCCCGAACAACTTGATATATTTTAATAAAAATACACATAAAGGTTCACATAACCCTTACATAAAGGGGAGTTAAGTAAATGATATAGGGTTCTGCAATGTTCCCTATTAATGGAGTTGTTTTTAAATCTTTGCACTCTGGCGACAGTTCTAGTTATGTTTAACAACTTTTTGAGATTAAGCAATAATATTATATTTATGACCTGATATTTTGCAGATCAAAATATATTTTGATACTTTTGACGTGAGTTTAAACTAAACAAAACTGTTTTTGTATTCACTTCCTTTAACACTGCATTGTAGATTTTAGATTTTATTGTAGAATCCATTAATCTTCGTATATTTTCATCTAATCTTTGATATAGACATATAAACATTCGCTTCTCTAAAGCAATTCAAAGACCCCAATATGCTACAATTGTCTAGTCTGGTGATGGTATGTCTACGATTGTTAGTGTTAAATAGTCAGTTTAAGTCCAATAAAACTAAACGACATTTTTAAACATGTAGTGTAAAAACTAAAATAGAATTTAAATTGAATCATGTGTGTTACAAATAAATCATGAATCTAAATTGTATTGATAATTTCATCTGTTACTCCAAAGGAAGTCGTTTTATTACTGGGAAATCGCTGACGACAAACGGTCAGGTTGTGGTCGACTCCCACGCTGAGATCCTGGCAGCACGTGGAATGAAAAGGTAAATTTCATTTCATTATATCGCTTTAGTACTTTTCAATACATAATGTCTGAAAACTATTTTTGATGTATTTCAAAATGAGAACATAATGTCTGTAAATCGTGGACACCCGTTTAGATAAGATTTTCGTTTTATGATGTTGATTGAGGTCTTGTTTCGGTATACATGCAGCCATGGACGAAAAATGGAAAAAAAACAAAATTGGCTGTTAAAGACAAGTAGTTGCAAAATTAAATTCAGTAAAAATAATGTGATAAATGCAGAAATGCTAATAAGTCAAACATATTTTCCTCTTGCACTTGGGGAATTACAGACAATTTTGACCGTATTATAATTTAGGCTGCTTTATACGAAATGCATCATTTGCCAATATATGTTTTATTGCGTTTCATTTTGTATTTTATGAAATATTGATTGCTTTATCATGTAATATTTTATTATCTTAAACAACGATGCATGGGTGCCTACAAGTAAGTTAAGTCCGATATAATGCCTGACATCGTTTTTCATTTAAGATTTCTTCAATGTGGAATTAGACGCAATACTCTCATTTCAATTTGTAATTTTCCTTAAACAAAAAACAGCAATTCCTCTACAGCTTCCATGCAACTTAGCGGTGAGTGTGTGTATGCTTTTGGTTGTTTGTCTGGTGTTGGTTCGGTATTAAGAGTTTTAAGGAAAGTGTGCCATGAACTCAATGCACTGTGTTTGATGTTTGCTGTGTAGGTTACAGTATGTTCCAGTTTTGCTTCCTTATAATAACGACACTTTTTGACCATTGTATAGTCTTATCTCACTTAGAAAAGAATGAAAAAACCCGAAGGCTTCCTTACAGATTGACATAATGAAGAAATATTTGGTTAGGAAGACAAAGATAATATTTCAAATGTACAATAGGCAGCAGGTAACATTATAATGCACTAGCGGCTTTAGTTTTTGAGAAATTGTTTTATATTGAGTTTGCATCATCTGGTCATAAAGGAAACAGTTGTCCGATTAAAATTGAAACGTATGGTCGAGGATAAAGAGTGAAGCTATCCAACAAAACAGGTCAGACTGCATTAACGATAGACCGAACAGTCACTTTGATTCACGCTCAGAAAAATATTGCAACCTCTTTGGTGTTACACGATCACAGGAGAAGTTTCTAGTATAGCGGACCCCAGAAGTTTCGAAAATTAATATTCAGTGCGCATGTCTGAGGTGTTGTTACAAGATATAGGAGTCAGTCATAACAATTAAACTTATTTATAGATAACATCTAAGAGAACAATTGACGTGACTCTAGCATGCGTTCTGTGATTTGCATTTACTGTTCTTATCACTTGTTGAAAATTGCATTTTTTTAGATTACATATAAATCTATTAAATGTATGCCATAATCTTTTACAGCATGCCTATTTATATTTTGTTTGTTGCTAGTTCACATGTAACTGATATCTGTAAGAATTGGGTAGGGTAGTGGTTATCTAGTAAGCAGTAGCTAAGTTTAATGAGACTATTTCACTTTCCTAGTAAGTTTTCACATGTGTTCGGTACTATATGGCTGATAGTCTGATACATACATATAGTGTTAAATACGGTTACCGCCAATACGTTTACGGAGCATGTTTTTGGCTTGTTCAGAAGCTAGAGTCGTTCGTCAATCATGCTGGAGACCCAGCTTGATCCTAAGTTGGATCATTCGAAAGATGTGTACTTTTATCACCGCAATATGTTTTCATTACTGATACATAATGTTCGATCCAAAACATAATTCAATACAAATTTCTATGTACATCATTATATTTTGCATAGTTTTTCCACCATATATATAACTATTAGGTTTACAATAGAATTATGTTTTAAAGATATATAAGTTTTATTGCAAAAGGAAATTTCAAGGAAATGTTAAACCATCATTAACGTTTCGTTGAGGTGTCCTTTAACGTCTGAATCAGAGGTAACTTATTAATTTAATCACAAAAAAGTTATGTATATGCATAGTCGTTTTATTTCTATAATGTAACTTTCTAACATTGGTATTTGTAGATTTCTTTATCACCAAATACAAAAGGTTATTCAAGGCCACCGATCGAATGTCCTACAGCTAGTTCAGACGGGGAAGCTGGCGTTAGTATCCGGTGTAATGTTCCACCTTTACATATCCACAGCCCCATGTGGAGATGGGGCATTGTTTACACGAAGGTAAGTATCCAATACTAGTCACGAGGACAACGTAAACATTAGTAACTTGTGCGATACGTCACACAGGAAGTGACGTATCGCACACAAACCAGTTCTTTGTTGTACAGTTTGTTGATAATTAGTAATTCTGGATATATATCGGTGGATTTCAAATGATGGAGAATAGGCTATTTTGTTGAATTAATTTTTGTTTATCAAAATAAAGTCAAATTAATTGTATTTAACAGTATTGTTGTCCACAGTGACGTATGTTTATCAAAACAGTACATGTTTCATTGATCGATCATTATCAATGAAGTCTGATGAACAAATGTTGGTTCCTTTTTGTATATAATTTTACTCTCGGCAACTCTGACGTAATTATCAGTACAAAAACATGTTTGAACCAGGAAATATAAATTGACACGTGGTATGAATATCTTATCATTTTACTATTCTAACTTGATTTTGATTTGTGTACGCAGTTCTGGTGAGTCAAGTGAAGACCATTTTGACCATATACCGATATTTGGTAAAACAAAACAAGGACTACTACGGACAAAAATTGAAAACGGTAGTTATACTATACAAGTAACTGTTATGTTGTACGAATGTTCTCCATCTTTTATGTAAAATTGTGAAGTTAGACTATTGATAAAAGCCATGCCAGGAATTCAGTAACTTGCATCGATGCATTTTTCGTAGCATGACACGACAAATTCATTAAATGTTTCAAAGCTCCCCCAAATTTACCAAATCCACTCAAATCCTTGAATTATCTTAAATCTATTTAAATCAATATTTTTATAATTATTCAAATCTTAAATGATAAATTACTACACCAATCTTCTGAATCTATGTTATCTTACTCAAATCCGCCTGCATTTCGTCAAAATCTAATGCACGTTGTAAATGATTTTTTTTTCACGATCACATAATTTCGCATTGAGTCACACGTATTTTCAATTCTCTATTGAAATGGAATGTATTAAAACGTGTCTGTGATGTGGTCGACAGGTGAAGGACAGCCCCCAACTAAACATTTGCAAGGCAGTTGTTTTTACCAGAGCATGGAGGCAATAAGGCTTGGAAAACGATTACGCGTCATGTCCTGCAGTGACAAAATATGTAAATGGAATCTACTGGGAGTACAGGGAGCACTGCTGGCCAATCTGATGGAACCGGTGTACCTCACCTCCATCACGTTAGGTTAGGATGAGATTCCGTTACTTTTTCTAAAACAAAATTATTTATGCTGTGCATAATTGCGCTTACATTTATTTTGTATGTAAAAAAACGTTATTCTAGTCACTTCTTCTCTAGGAGGGAGAGCTTAGATTGACCATGCTTGCGACATATACATAAGGTATAAAAACGGCAATTTAACAGTACATAAGTGTTGTGTTGTATCTAATGTTAATAAGGCATTTGAAACCATTGGAAAGCTTAATTCATCAAACCTCATGGGTTTCGATAGATTAATGAATAAACATAGCATATCCAAATTTTCGCCCCGCATATATAACTTTAAATATACTAATTTAACGGATATGTTTTACTTATTTCCAAAGGATCTCTTTACAACCACAAACACATGGCCCGGGCTATGTGCTGTAGACTGGACAGGAATCAAACAGTAGATAATCTGTCATTTGGTTATAAGGTAAACCATCCGGTACTTGGTTGCGTTTCCCGCACGAAGTTCCCTGAGCGTAATGTAACCGTTAAGAAGTCGAATTCGCGCAGTATTAATTGGAACACAGAGGACAATTGCTACGAACTGACGGATGGAATGACAGGGATACTACAGCACAATGTGCTGAACAGTACATCATGTCCACAAAGGTAAGAAACACATGCATGTGTATCAAGATATTTATATATACCTGTCACTTCTAGCATATAAACTAATTAAGATAAGGTGACGTCTATTTGGATATAAATAACACCGAAATTTTGATCATTATGACGTCACCAACTCACTAAAAATCATCTGAGTTGTTTCATTTTTTCAGTTATTATTTATTTTTTCAGTTGTCAAACAGTGTTCTATCTTGTGGAATATATCGTCATTGATATACGGGTTTCTTGTTCTAAACTAACCAACTTTAAAGTTGAGACCCCTATAAATGAGTTAATAATGTAAATATAAGCATCAAGAGGATTGTGCGCAAACCTCTGACATTTTAAATATTCGATAAAAAGTACTTAAATACTCAGATAGTATAAAAGTTATTTTATGATTGGATTAAACGGTGTCCCGTAAATCTTAATCGCACATTATGGTAATATAATAGTGTAATATAACCTGGAGCACTTTGTATTGGCTGAAAATCCATTGTGAAGTCATCAGAAAAATGACGTGACCTCAGGATTCAAGGACTCCGCTGAAATTTTGTGACGCATTTTCACGTTGTGATTCTTCAAAATGTAGATTGTTGCAGTTGTATTTCATGACAAAGCACGCAAAAATTAAAACAAAATATAAACTCCGACGAGTTTCATATAATCTCATCTAAGATATATATGATATGCAGAACGAAAGTCATGGTGTACTCCCTGTGATATCGTCGTGTTCCATAGAACATATTAGGTATTAGGTTGATTTGTATTGTAGTCACTGCATCTCGTGTAACTCGTAATGTCGTTGAAAATTTTTGTTACATTTATATCATAGTGTTTTTATTTTAAGGACAAGATACATGTAAAGAAAAACGCTTTAAAATTGCTGTTAAGGTTGATACGTTTTCTTGATATCATTAAACATAACCTTTGCCTTCCGAACAGTCTATAATTGTATTCAGTTTTAGAAATTTTAGTGACTAACAGCTATAAAGCATAAATCTATATATTACATATATAAATTGTACATATTTTAAAGCATCAATTATGTTTTTGGCGTAAATGCTATTTTGAAATCCACCCCAAAATAAATGATGAAAATATTTACGATATCTTCTCTGAATGTTAAAAGAACAATAAAAGATACAACATGAAACAAGCAATTAAGGTAAACAAATTTGAATAATTAAACAATAAAATCATATACAGATTTTTTTCCAATTCCAGGAGAACGTCCAGATTGTGTAAACAAGAGATGATGAAGTTCTTCGTCAACATCAGTTCCGATTTAGGCATCAGAAGTATTGTCAAGGACGACTATGTTGCTACAAAGAAGGCCTCTACACAATACCAGAGCTGCAAGAATATCCTGTATACAACTCTGCACAACCAGGGATACGGAACATGGTTAGGGATTCCAATGGAATGCCAGGAAATGGCAACTTAATGTTCACCTACTTTCAAATGTATCCCCCGCAACGTGTTTCTGTCCTTGATTGTTATTCATCACATCATGCGAATATTCGTATGGATGAAAGGAGACTATTTAATCGTTGAATATTCAGTTGACAATTATGGGAGCATGAATATCACCTGGGCATTAGCAAATTTAATGAAGCGCGCTAGCGCTCAAGGCAAGGTGGAAAGTCGAGGGGGGAAAAGGTGCTAAGGAATTTTGTAGTTTAGAAAAGCGACATTACTAGGAAAAAACTTATCCCAAAATTAATTGATGTTAGTGGTAATGAAATAACCAGATATCCTTGATATAGTAAAAGCAAAAAAACAACACCCAAAGATTGTAAATAATCATTTTATCAATAAGTATTCTATGGTCGAAAGAAATAGTTTAGAAGGGGAAATACAATATCATGAATGTCTTAAATGCTTAACAAATATGAAAATATGAATAGACGGGTTTACTGTTGAGTTTTACAATTTTTTGGTGGGTAGACATTATTTTTTTTTAATTCGTATACCCATATAAACCAATCGCATGATGAAGGACACCTATCATGTAAGCAACGACCAGGAATGATTACTTGCATGTCGAAAGAGGGGATATCAAAATTATATTTAAAAATGGATATCCATTAGGCTTTTAAATGTTGATTATAAAATAATGTCTCTGCAATATCAAATAGATTAAAGAAGGTAGTACTAGATGTTTTTATTAGTGAAACTCAATAAGGTTTCATTAAAGGAAGGTATATTGGAGAATGCACCAGACTAATTGGGGATTTATTGTAATACAGTGAAAAAAACATTCCCGGTTATCTTCTTTAAATAGCGTTCGATTCTTTAGAAAAAGAACTTTATTTTTTAAACACTTCATTCTTATAACTTTGGTCCATCTATCATTAAATGTATTGAAACCTTTTATAACAACAATACTATAATGTGTTCTTATTTTTTTAAATACAACGAGGTGTCAGGCAAGGTGAACCTATTAGTCCTTATATTTTCATTTTGTGAGTCGAATTATTGAGTGGAGCGATTAAATACAACCCTGCTATAAGGGGAATAAATGTAAGTAATTCTGAATATCTCATATATCAAATATACGGATGATGCAACCTTTACACTTTCTGAAGATCAACAAGCGTTTGAAGCAGTTTTAATTACTTTGGAAAATTTTGCAATACTTTCTGGTTAAAAATGAATATGGAAAAAAACCACAAGTTATATGGATTGGATCTAGAGGGGTTGTGGGTTTGAAAATATTTCACATAGAAATCAAATCTACCTTGGAAACATCAAGAAATTTTTAATTACTTGGCAATATTTACCCAATGTCTGTTAATTTTCAATCTTCAAACACTGGCGTTCTAATACCATAATCAGAGATCAAGAAGTCACGAAAACACTGGGTTTAAGTCATTATGAGAATTCACTGAAAATATTAAAATATTTGTTTTAATTCAATCAATATGGAAATATATTCTAATTAAAATATTTTTAATGGATTTAAGTGTTGTATTTATCTTTAAATATCTGGTTTATCGATAGGACTATTTCAGCTACTGCTATTGTTTAGTCGGCTGTCCATGACAACACTACGGAAGCCAGTGGCATCCAGTATTTCCCGCCAAATCAAAGGCTGTTCCAACGACTGATATTTTTCTCTATGCAGACGTATAAGTTTTATTTTTGTGCTTTATTTTTAATCTTTTTTATTTTAAAAACTATAATGACTACTTTTGATGTAAAAATAAGCATTGGTTGTCATATTTTTGACATGCAAAAATATGACAATCAATGGTTAATTACCTTTAATTTTCAAATAGAAAATATATATGAAGATGATATTATTGATAAGTTAAACTCTATTAGAAATTTCCCGGTAATTGGTCTTTTAGGAATCTTTCCTACATAGACAGGGTCGCAGTAGAAAAATCTTTAGTATTGCCTATTTCGATACAAAGTTTGACTTTAAACTCCATAGTGATAATATTTTCAAATAGATTCAGTTAACTTTCTGCAATTTTATATGGAAAGGCAAAATTGATAAAAGTTAAACGAAATGTTATGTAATGTGATTATAGTTAACGGGGATTACGAGTCCCTCATCTTGAGTCATTTTGCCATGCATTGAAATGCTCCTGGATAAGTAAGCTGATGAATCCTTTACAGTGCTCTCCTTGGAAAACATAAGTATGGGATAAGTTAGAGTTGTTCGGTGGATATAGAAATTTCAGGATGACAAAAGAGGGACTTTTAAAAAGTTTTTAATACTTATTAGAAAGAAATTTTACTTATATGGTATTCTATTGTAAAATATAAAGTACCCACAACCCCTGGCTTGATTATTTCTCAACCGATCTGGTATAATGACAGTATTAAAGTAGATAGAAAGTCAGTTTTTTGTAGACATTGGTGTGCAAAAGGAATTCTTTTTGTTTATGTTGTTAAGTTTAACTGAAAAATATGATGTTGATATTACTATTTCATAGAATATCGTGGCCTTATAAATGCCATACCAAGGGACTGGAATCAAATCCTGAGAGAGCAAAGTAATGTACCAACAGAGATTTCTTCGAATGAAGTGATAGACTACATTAAAAATAATGACAAAGTAACAAAAAAAAAATAGTGTAACAAATTATCATTAGTCAAATATAAAACAAAACCATTTAGTCAAGGGAATTATCATCACCAATATGTGTTATTTCAATACTATGTTGTGCCACGTTCGAACTTGTCTTCATTGCATGAATAATTGTATACAGTTCTCAACTTACCAAATATATGTGCTATGCTAAAATTGCTAAAATGTTTTCAGATTCGATAAGGGAACATATGATATGTGTTATAAATGCAACAAGGTTCAATGGGCACCACAATACTTCTTATCTTATGTATATCCTGCGAATTTTTGATTCGACATTGAATTCGAAAACGTCTGTAAACGAGTACGATGCACTTTAAATTCTGTCTGGCGATCAAACAGTACATCATAATATCGAATAAATCGGGAAAAAAATGCTTGTTTCCTTTGCTGTGTTCATTTAATATTTTTTTCGGGTAACCCTTTTATTTCAATAATCTCAGATATCAAAGCAATCATTGGATTACTTTTAAAACAGAAAATTGTTAAACTATATCGCAGTAATCTACATCATGTTCCACTTGTTTTCTCAACTGAAATTCACAAATACTCAAACACCTGAGACTGAAACATTTTTCAAAAATTATATAAGATGAAAGTTGGATGAATAGAAACTGATGTAGTTTCGTGTTAACTGTAGAGCAAGTAAGACACACAACGAACTTTGTTTTTAAATAATAAGAATCGGGGTTCCACAGGCAAACCGTATATATTCTACTCACGTAATACCTTGGAATCTCAAAACCACTAATGGAAATATTCACGATAATTGCTTTTGATAAAATACCGTATTCCTGCAAACTAAAGCAATCATTTTCCTCCTTTGCTCATTAAATTCTAAAATTACTATGACTCCATTGTTTTCAGTATTTTAATTCACTGTATTATATTTACAGTTGGCACTGACATGGACTCAATAACCATGCTTTCTAGTATTATCATTATCAGTGTATAATGATGGTACAACACGCGTGGAGATTATATCGTTACGGGAATAGTCGCTGGCGTAGCAACGTTGGGTCATGACCCCACTTTCGAATGACTCGATTACAATCAGCTATTCAATCTAATTCGTTGACGATGACGGGAGAGGGAGAAATATGGGTATTTCGATAAAAATATGCAACTGTCGCGCGAATAAATAATATTCATTTGCGAGAAAAACTGTAAATATAAGGAATATATTTTTATTTTGTTGAGGTTATGTACATAAAATTTACACGGGCTCCATTATCATTATACACTCATAACCTCAACTAAATAAAAATTTATTCCTTAAATAAAATGCAGCTGTCCATAGAGTATCGTCCTGAGTACAGTTAGATATGTTTTTTCTATCATACCTACGGGGTTATCCGATGCAATACATTCATGTAGGCTGAGGCTTTATTACATGGCAACCCATGAAAGAAAATCCCGTGATATCACTGCGTCAAAATTACTATTTTGCCAGCAAAAATTAAATGGTTTTTTTCAGAGATTAGGCTAGTTTTACTATAACAACACAACAACGGGATTTATGTTTATGGTATTACGGTTTTTTATGTGTTTACAATTGACTTGCAATCGTATTTTCGAATTCCCCGCACAATACGCGAACTTTAGTCGAACGCGAAAAAATTTTGGTTTATAGTAGTTTATAGTATATTGTAATCCCAAACAAATCGTATAAAGTGCATTGTGATGACTAACTGAACAGACCGACTGCTACTAATTACAAACATTGGGTAAATAGAGGTTACACAAACATGATTGTTGGATATAGAATTTATTCAGATGAGTGAGGTTTTTTTTAATTTACACAACACACGAGCTTTAGCGAGTGTCTTTCGTAATAAAAAAACGACTTTCGATTTGAAATAAATTCCATATCCAATTACTCAGAGTTGTGTTACATATTTCTACCTCAAATCTTCAACAAGAAGGCAGGATTAAAATAAACGTGAATTCCTGACATATGCAAATAAGGTGTTATAGTAATATATCTATAAGCGAATGGGCACTCATTATCATGCACACATCTTCATTGCATAATAAATGTATTACAAACAAATCATATTAATCATAAACAACGTTAACGATGCTATGCATTCCTATTTATTGAACACATCGTAGAAGAACAGGGTAAATACACATATGATTCCTGTCGTGTGCCCCGACCAGGAATCGGACAGGGTCTCCGTTGTGAAAAACTACAACTCTACCGACTGAGCCAAAGATGCATGCTTCGTCAGCTGAGTGACAGAGACCGTATTTAACCCTTTGAACAAACCACACCGACTCGCTCCTTTTACAATATTTTTGAATGTATATTTCTATAGGTACTTGAAAAATAAACTACTCGCTGTCGAACTACATGCAGGCATGCTTACGGATAAGTGACATCTACTTGCCGCCAAATAATCACCAAACCATTGTACGTTCCAGGCTTACCTAGGTGCGTTAGTTATACCTCAATTACAGGAAGGGTCTTCGTACAGCAAGATATACCTCTGACCAAAAGACAATTATGACTTTAGAGTCGAAAGGTTGTCCTACGAATTGGAAAACATAACAGATTCCGACGCTGTTACACATCCGTTTTCAACATCGGTCTGCTCTAGAAGCAGCGATCGGAGTACAACAGGATGAGGTCATTTGATTATTGCTGACGTTACCAATTTGGGACGTAAAACTAAGAAAAAATAGTTCGGGTAAAAGTTTAAAATATCGACCAATCAAAAGACCAGAAGGTCATTTTGCTCTAGTGGAGTATCGATATAGTTATCCAACATCCAGCGCATTTATACAATGGAGTGAGAATGGAATAACACGACGTTTTGTGGTAGAAAGATATTTACTCAACATTATAATATACATGTACATTAAACTGATATAAGTCCAAAGCATTGTCTTCTGAATAAAACGTCTGTTAAAATTCGACATGTGAGCAGTATCCAATCACAAGTGTAGATGTAGACATGATGACTAACAATTATTGGCAATCGTCAGCCACCATTCTTCCTCAAAATATCTAGGTTAGTCAAACAACTGTGAAAATAAAGATGGGCGGACATTCCGGAGACTTTTCAAGGATGATGTTGGAAATTCCTGGCATTCCTTTGGAATCCTTATCCATGTTCCGTATCCCTGGTTGTGTAGGGTTGTATACAGAATTTTCTTGCAGCTCTGGTATTGTGTAGAGGCCTTTTTTGTAGCAAGATATTCATCCTTGACAAGAATTCCGATACCTACCTCTGTGCAGATTTCCTTGTATGACTTGAGCATGTCTTTTTTACACAGTCGTGACGTTCTCCTGGAATTAATTTTAGGATCAATTTAAAGAGTAAATTAACATTGGTAGCGCTAATAATTCACCGTTCACCGCATATCATCATATTATACACAACCGACAAAACGAAAATAACATATATGTTTATCTGAAGTTGCTCCTCCTATAAAATAATTACCAAATGAATAATAATCGCAAGTAAAACCGATATTAGTTAATATTCGATTTAATTCATGTAAAATACCATATGGCTTTACCTCATATCTCTCTATCTATTTTAATGTTTCTAACAATAATGTTCATAATACAGTGAAATGCGTTCAAGCGTCCGGAATTGCCTTTCGGATCATTAAAACCACAAATCACGTGGATAGTTTCACCCAGCCGTATGCGCGTTTATCGGCTCGGGAATAGCGTCAGTCAAACTGTGGGCGGAGTTTAGTAACACCGATAGTCTAACTGAGGGCGGAGTTTAGCAACAGCGATAATCAACCGAGGGCGGAGTTTACCTGTTATAGCTGTTACCACAACAATTTGGTATACAAAATCGTAATATAAAAACAGAATTACATGCATGAATATAAGCATGACCTACATGTACATAGCCATAGTAACAGGTTAAAGTGAGTGGAAATTTGGTATTTGGTACCTTAACTTAACGATACTATTTCATTTGAAATCACAGAAGCCTGAGAGTCGTTACTTTATACATGTACATGTATATTCCAAACATCAAATTATGCTTTCTTAAACTAAAACAGGGTGTTTTTAGCACAAATTATCATGGGTTTGAATACAAGCACACTTTTAAACATACAACTAATTGTGAATATTAGAGGTGGCATGTCTGCTTCCGGATGATTTGTTTGTTTGTTTGATGATTTTAACGTCCTATTAACAGCCAGGGTCATGTAAAGACCGCATTCCATGTATGCAGTGTGTAGCAGGTATGAAGTGCGAGGTGTGTGTTTTGAGAGACTGTGGTATGTTGGTGTTGTGTCTGATGAAACATCTACATTAGACCAAAAAATATATGTCTGTTTAGGGTTATCCGACCGACCTGATTGTTTTACCCCCGACCCTATTTTTTTTCTTAACAATCCGATAGTGAGCTGTTAATACCATCTTTCTTAGACAAATCTCCAATTATTAATATTGTTAAATAAAGAGTCACGAGTGAAAGACACTAATGTTCAATCATTTTTTATTGATTAATATGAGCCGTATATATCTGTTTAGTAAACAGCTCGTTATTGCATCTGAGCTTGACAAAAATATTTATATAAAAAAAAATCCTTACTACCGACCCTATCGTTTTGCCAATGTAACCTTAAACAGATATATTTTTTGGCCTTATATACACCTACAACCATGTACTATATGTTCCAGGGAACGTTTTATGAAGCTGTCAAGATATATTTGTTTAAAAAAAATTTATCTACAAGTGTATGCTAACAAATCTTTGGTACAAAGGTGTGACCAAGTCAAATCAGTAGGTCCCTTTGAAGTCAACATTGTTTGCGCTACACCACAAGGAGTCTAACCAATCGAGGCACTTTCCCAGAGTTTTCATTGGCTGTCGTTACAGAATGTTACAACATTTGAGGGAGGAGTCTAATCCGGACGCTTGAACGCAGTTCACTGTATTACTTAAATGCCTTTACACCATACAAATTCATATCTACATTTATCACATAGTTCTTATCCGCCTAATTTTTTCGACCATGTGATATATTTGCATGTGTCACTAGTGTAAACAAATGACATGACGTCAGTATTCGAGGACGTCGTGACAAATTAGCAACGTCTGCTGGGGTTTTGCAACACATTTTGACATTGAGATTGTTTGAAATGTATGTTGTTGTTTGTTTGTTTGTTTGTTTTTGTTTTGTTTTTTTTTCTTTGATTATTTAACGTCCTATTAACAGCCAAGGTCATGTAAGGTTGCCTCCCTTATATGCGATGTGTAGTGCGTATGAAGTGCGAGGTGCGTGTGTTGGGAGACTGTGGTAGGTTTGTGTTGTGTCTTCTTGTTTAGTGGAACTGTTGCCCTTTTATAGTGCTATATCACTGAAGCATGATGCCTAAGACACCAAATAACACACCCCACCTGGTCACATTATACTGACAACAGGCAATTTAAATATATATATAACATTTGGAATAAGAAAAGTCGCCTTGACCGAATAATAGAACAATATGGAACAACCATGAAACAATTAATTAATCATTGTGGACAAACCATGTTTTCATTATATTCATTCAATATACTGGTTATGAAAAACTTAAATCGCTTGTTTAACGAAAATACAAGTGATATATATTTCGTTTAGATCCAATAGTTTTTTCCGTATGAGGACACTAACGAAACTTGAAATGAATTTCTCCCGTCGAATATCGTTCGAAAATAATGTAGCAGCAAAGTATTGAAACCAAAATAAAACTGCTAAAAGCAATTGTACCACATCGAATTACTGGAATACGTTGTCGCATTTCATTTTGTTAAATACTTCTCATCATCGTTAACATTCACGCGGTTTGTTTCCATCCGCATCTTGTTGTTCATGACGTTCAGGTGTAAAGATTGATAACTCTATTGCCCAAACCTAATAAGATATTTTACAAACCTGACATCATTTTCACCAATATGAATACAAGATTCTATCCTGATGCAAGATAATATTAACTACATTTTAACAATCTTGTTAAATATAATTCATATCTTACTTTATTAGTCCTTGCATCCTTGTCAACCCACTGTTATGTAAAAGACCTGTCGTTCCGTCGGTGATTTCGTGGCAGTCGTCTGCCCTGTTCCAGTTTATGCTATAAGCCGTCGACTTCCCAACACTTCGTTGTGGTGTCTTCTTGTGGGACACGCCACCAAGTAACGGATGGTTAAGCTTATAGCCAAATGGTAGATTTTCTACCACTTGGGTCTTTTCCAGCCGACAACACATTGCTCTGGCCATGTGCCCGTGGTTGTAGAGGTTTCCTTTAAAATTAAATGATCCAATTTGTAGTAAGACAATATTATCGTAATTGTATTGCTCATGCCGTTCTATGTAGAAAGGATGAAAAGCAATGTTGCAAACCAAGTCGTTTTGGTGTTACAGCAGTGTTATGAAAAGATGAAATTAAAATGAAGATAAAAAACAGATTTACATAAAACAAACGGATAGTTATTAAAGAACATACTGATAACCAACTTATTTTCGCGGCAACTTTATCTCGCGTTTTCATGGACAACATTTTCCCTGCGATTTAAATGGGACTAATTCATGTACCACTTGATACCCGAGAACGTTTGAGCGGAACTACTATCTCCAGTGGTGATAGAGCGTAACTGTTTGTAATCTTCCCGCTGAAATGACGTTAGCGCCGGAAATCATCTTTTGACGTTATTCCATCACTAATCGATACAATAGTCCCGCAGAAACGTTATCGGGGATAATGTATCTATGATTGATTAATTTTCGCGCCGATTTATTTTGAGAATTCAAATATTTCTTGAAATAAATCACACATGGAAATACGTTGGTTTATAGTAAATTAAAGTTTCGCTACCTAACGTGATGGAGCTGAGGTACACAGGTTTCATAAGATTGGCCAGCAGTGCTCCCTGTACTCCCAGTAGATTCCATTTACAGATTTTGTCACTACAGGACATGACACGTAGTCGTTCTCCATTCCTTATAGCGTCCATTCCCTGATAAGTGCAGTTCGATTGTCTATCTTTGGTCGGAATCTGTCCTTCGCCTGCCGTTTAAATAAAATAAAACACAAATTCCACGTTATTGATAACGATTGTTATAAAAGAATCTGTATAGATACGTTTTAATTGGACATTGATGTTATCAATCTAGTTATATTTTACTTATTTGCCAGCCGTGAGATATTTCTCTGTCAACCTGAAAATGATTGATTGTAAACCGGAAGTACGGACAAATAAAATAAATAATAACGTGACGTCATGAATCCATGCATACATTGTACGTAACGTCATTAATTTTGACGCGCAGTCGATAAATACTTGATGATGTCGCGATGGAAATGATTTTTCTTAGACAAACATATCGGCCTTTTCTCTTGCTGGGGGAAAAACAGTCATCCCCCGACCTTGGGGTTTGACAACATAATCTCAGCCCTCGAGGAGAAGAGGAGAAATCGTCATGCCTTGGATTGAACATCCACAAGCTACACCTCAGGTTGTGATTTCGTTGTCACACCCTAATCCATGGAATAAAATTCCAATATATGAAAAATGTCATGCATGGAAAATCCATGTGCATAAATAAAAATAGTTTCTCTGATATTGATCTCAGTGTTAATGATTTCTACTTCTTCTTCTAAGTAATAATATGGTCCTTTCAATAATCACATTTACATCGAATTATACCTGGTATGTCACGAGTATTGAAACTCCGAAAATTAGTGGCGAGCAAATTTATTACATAAAAAACCGACGCAATTTTTCCAACTGATTACGGATAAAATATGAAAGAATATTTCACACAAAGGGCATATAAGCAGGCAATATTTATCCATGTGAATTCCATGTGAAGGCCCTTTCAAGTGAATTTCACGTTAAATTGACGTGGATTTCATGTGATATTTTTCATATGAAATTCACTTGAAAATTTCCTTCATGTGAAATTAACGTGAATATTTTCACGTGAAAGTCACGTGAAATGCATGTTAAATTCATGTTAAAAAAATCATAAAAAACCGCACGTGAATTTACCGTCAAATTCACCTTTTTGACCCGGGTCATGTGAAATTCACGTGAAAAAATATTGCCTGTGTATAGATGATCATTACATGTATTATGAAATTAATCAAACAAGTTCATTAATGTCCTTAGCCCTAAGGGGATAACACGTTCGGATGTGATGATATGTCTACCGAGACAATTGGGCTAAGTCATAGGATTTTCATAAGCAGGCGTGACGTCACAATGGTGTTATTACACCTGTATCTTACGACATTTATATCATGACCTATCCTATGACATGGCTGAACAGGTCAGTTACGTGATCCACATGCCATCTTTTAAAACCACTCAAAAATATAAATTGAAGAAGAAGATATTTCATAACAAAACAAATGTTACCCTGTTCGATTTTTGACCGTAAAAGCCCTTGCTTGTTATCATCAAATGTCGGCATATGATGAACGTCTGCATCCACTGACATACCAGAACTGCAAACAAATATACAAATGTTGAAACCAAGACCAAAACTACACGTATATATTAAAACAAAAACATAACATGTCGACCACGTTAATACAAGGCTATATATAAAGATGTTTTCAAAAGTGTCAGTGTGTCTTTTCATACAAGCTTATGAGAGCCCCTTCCTATTTCCCCTTTAATGTTCCAATTCGACGTATATAACAATCAGCATTGTTTAACAAGGTAAGATGTTTTCTCATGACAAAATTACTCTATGATACAAATACAAATACGAAAGTACCAGCAATTCTCGCCAACGCACGTGTTCGTAAATTCTCGTGTTATCGTACAAGTAAAGTCAACATACATTCGAGAGAATAAATATATTGCAAGAACTGGTTACCCGAATCGGCAACCTTCGGCACTTTCCGTGAACGATTATTTTCTCGATTACGGAAAGAGACGAAGGTTCCTAATTGCTGGTTACCTACCAGTACTAAAGTATGCAATTACCTTGGGGTAAATACTGCTCCGTCTCCACATGGGGCGGTGGATATGTACAAGTGGAACTCGACCCCGGATACTAATTCAATTTTTTCATTCCCATGCCTTTGTAGGACGGGTGATGGCTGGCCCTTGATGAGTTGTTTTATGTGATGATACAGGAACCTGAAAAAGTTTTATTTTATTTAAATTATTATTTTTATTTATATATGTATCTTTAAAATATTTCGGAAATCTATGATAAGTGTTTAAAACTGATCTAGTCCGCGACTCTAGCGTGGTATGCAAAACGAGAGTGCCAGTGAAGAAGTTGTGTCATTAGGGAAAGCATAAGCTGGACAATAAATGGAAAGAAGACGTGTTCGTAGTAATGTCCAGGAGAACCAAGATGTACCCGTGTTTACCATCAAGCCGGAAACAGGAACTGGACGTACTCGTAAACTCCATCGTAACTTATGACTGCCGGTTGGAGATTTATTCTCTACTGTTGAGGAAGTTGTGGAAGTGGAGGTGGTTCCTGAACCTAGACCTATACGTAAACGGAAAGTGGGCAGGGAAGGCAAGCAGGTTGTCCTACAAGATAATGATGGTCCAGCAGTTGACTTGGAAAGCATTTCATCCAGTACTGAAGATACCAGGAAAGCTGTTGAAGACACAGTAGTTTCTTCGGACATGGGTGACGACCACTTGTTTGGAGAGCCTAGAGATGATAATGGTGCTGATGACGATCAAAACCCCACAGCGGAGGAACACCAGAGTCAACCTGAGACGGTCTCCATCTCTTCGGAGGGGAGGGATCGGCATCGATTAATGCCGGATTAGGGAGACCGGAAGTTAATACTGTGCCTGTTCCAAGGAGGCAGAGGTGTCGACCGTCCTGGCAGACCTCTAGGAAATTCGCCATGCATCAGTTTCCGGTTGTACTGGATTGGATAGCGCGAGCGAAATACCTACAGGATCTGACTAGTGAAGGTAAACTGGACAGGATGCCTGATAGGGTTCTGGATTCATTAATGGCCATTATAAGTGGTTCATTTTAGCTATATTTTATTCACTATTTTCATTTTTTGTTGTATATGTTTTGTGTTTTTCTAACAGATGATACTGAAGCCCCTGGACCACGATGACACGGAGGTCATTTATCTTTGGAGGGGGGGGGGGAGTGTGACACTGAGTTATATTTTGTATTTGTTTCAATATGTCATATATTGTTATTGTTTTGAGGTGTGTGTATTTTAAAGTATTATTGAGATTTGTATGGAGTGTGCAGATTTAATGGTTTTGAATATAAGTATGAGAGGAATGTGAGTAGGTATGTCAGGTGACTTGAGACGGACATGGGTCCGGAGAAACTACAGGGTCTTCTACATAGGTATACGCGAGTAATATCCCTTGTGAGTCAGTCCGTTCTGTATGTTTGTATGATAGATGATTGTTGCTGTAGGGTTTTTAAACCAGAATAAACGAACGACAAAGAAGATCATGGTTTTGTGATTTATGAATGTAAAACCCAATCGACCCTAGTAACATAAGCGACTGTTGAATCACATATTCAAGCTACATGTATGATATTGATCTTTGCAATCAGAGATAGAAACGAGCATAACGTCATTGAAATTATTTTTGTTGTATTTTCTTTTTAGTTTAAGTTGTTGCGCATATTCAGTAAGAATTTATCTTTATAAAAATAAACTTTTTATGAGAAATACACAATGTCTATGGGTTAACATGGGTTAACGGCAACATAAAACAATGGATGGAGCATAAGGCAGAGTAAACAAATGTAAACGTGTATAAAAGTGGATAACTATGGACTTCTTTATTTAAAACTGTTATTGTAAAACACATAAAAAGAGCCCTCCAATACATGTAGATGAATATATGGTTTCTTTGAAATCAAACCAACCTTTTCATGCCTCGTGCTGCCAGAATTTCAGCATGCGAGTCCACTAGGACCTGGCCGTCCGTCGTCAGCGAGTCCCCTCTGATAAAGCGATTTCCTTCGGCACAAACAAAAATGAAAAAAATAGTTCTGCGATACACGTTCTAAAAATTAAAACAGTAGTTTTTCATTGAATACGAAATGTTATTCAGTTTACAAATCTGATGCAGATATTCTATGTATGATCATAACGAAAAGCATTGTATTAATGAATTTGTAATTCGACCTCAATGCAGCATATCGTTTTGTGACACAAAACATACCAGAAGCTAAACTGATAACTTCTAAAGTGCTGTTGATTTTGGATTCCATGACAACACCCGCTATGACCTTCCGGCCTGCGAGGTTTTCTGATATATCTCCCACAACTGCGTCAAATTTCTCATGGCAAAGTTTTGCGATTTTGTCATGGAAAGTCAATGGTTCTTTCATGATAAACTGAAAACATAAAACATATCTCAATCATATAGTGCTTGACATGTTAGCTTCCTGCTGTTGAATCGATATTCTTAGTCTTACATTGATTCCAAATTTTACAAAAGACTAGCCTCAACGCAGTAAAATTATAATATTTTGGAATATTTACCCCAGCATTGATGTCACTATTTTTTAACTTCATAGGGATATGAAAGAAATTTTGTTTGTAGACTGTGTGAATCCGCGTAGCTTCATAACATAAACAATCTGATTAAAACACAGATCCTTATAACCACTCCGTTCAATAGAGGATCTGACAATATCCCATAAGGGATCACGTCCAGATAACCTTTATACCACGTGTACTTCTGAGCAAATGCAGTTTCTCCACCTTACAACATCAATTGAGAATGTCTTTTCGCCCCAGTATACATATACAATTAGCTTTGTTGTGCACTTCGGGCGAGACGGCTACATACGAAAATAATTTGGACAGCTTTTTCAAACTATTTCGTCCCCAGTCAAGATTCTGGCAGTGCCAATTTGATTGGCCATTTCAAAAGGTCATCTTGGCGTGACCCCGAATGGGATGTTCTCAGATCCTCTTATCCAACGTAGTGATAATAAGGATCTGTATTTTAATCAGATTGTAACATAAATTACGTTTAAACGTACTATTCCCTTGATTTTCTAATGGATTATTTTTTCCAAATCAATACGCAACGTCGATATCTTTATTGTGACGTCATGATAGCGTCAGTTTTCTGTGCTATTCTCGATTTTTTTTAAGGATTTGCAACCCAGAAAGTCGGATTTAGTATGAAAACAAATAAAAATTAATTATTCAATTATTATTTAAATGCATAGAATATAATTTCTGTTCGTAGCACATACATATATATTTATTAAGTAATCCGCCTGATATCCATTGATTTCGAACGTGCACTATTTTTGCACATGCCATTAGTGTAATAACCTTGACCAATATTCACTGGTTCAGAACAAATGATGTGACGTCAAAATTCCAATGTGGATGGAACGAAATGGCTGCCTCCGTTGGATTTTTTGCGATAATTTCAAATGAAATTTTGTTATACTCGTTTTGATGTTTTAATTTGTGACTCGTTAATGTTTGCCGAAAGAAATAAAACGTACTTATATGAATTGAACACTTTTTAAATTCCTACATATATAATGCATTTATACTTATATCATAACAATCTGTTTCCGCTGATTTTAATTACATATTAGGTTGAACAAAACAAATCCTACTTTCTTAAAGGATGCAATAAGACGTATTATCGCACCTCGGACAGAAATGTCCCCAAATGATTGGCGGAGAGCCGTCACGTGGTGACCCCCTAATACTTTATAGGGGGTCAGTAAATTTTATTATGGTGCAATATGGCGGCTGTCGCCCACGCTTCAAAATTTTAACACATTCCCTTCAACTAAATATACCATTTCTTTACCGTAAAAATATATTTTACTTATTATTTTTTATGTAAAATTCATTTAAAATCGTTTCTATACTTCAAAATAAATGAAACGCATTTTTTTTAAATACGAGTTGCTTCCCCTACGCCAGTTTGAAAGTTGATGACGCGGTGAAAGTCAAACGTAAGAATTCAAGCGTTTTCTTGACTGCGACCATAAACAAATGGAGGGGTTCGTATCTTTAGATCTATCAACCCTCACTCTTCAGCTAATTTATCGGCATTACTTTAAGTGATTATCTCAGCGAGAATGCAGAGATGATCATGTGTCTGCGCTATAAATGTTGGATGGATGTTTGTGTCACTTTTGTTTGTGATGCTTTCAATATACAACCAGTCTGATGTCGCATTGAGGTAGGCCTATTGTGCACTAGGAATGTCGAATTATTGTTCTTCAGGTTCCTTATACAGTTATTTGCAGATTCCGGAAAGAAATACATACATGTAAATAAATACGTAGGCCTACTGTATGCCAAATATTTAAAAATGCGGCGATGTTGTATACTTCGCCAGCATGGTTCAGGTTTGATATCGGATTCCTGAGAAAACAAATAGGAAACAAAGATCTAATGAAACAAATAAATGGTCCTCGATGCGATAAATTCGTTATATAGTCAGTTACTGACCCCCTATAAAGGCATAGAGGGTCAGTAAGAAGTATAGGAGGCTCGGGCTACGCCCTCGCCCCCTATAAATCTTACTGACCCTCTATGCCTTTATAGGGGGTCAGTAACTGACTATATAACTAATAATAAGACGTTTTACAGGAATATTAAAAGCAGTATAGCAATGAGATCAACAATCATAATTTACCGTAGATAGTCCAGATTGGTAGTTATACAGTTTGTGTCGCTTCAAAGACCTGAGAGCATTCCTACAAGCTTCTCTCTTTGCCTCTTTTATGGAACCAGCTGATGCTCCCTGATATCCAGTACTTCCTACCACCGCCTCATATGTGAACCTAGAATATTTTAATTTCATAGTGAAATAATTCTTATATAACTAGACCAGGTATCTATTAATGAATATTATTAATAAAACGGCGTAAAACTAAGGTAATGTATCAATAACTCAAATCCAAAGGGTGTTTACAAAGATAGGTGTTTATCTACAGATTCCACGGTAACTATGCCCGAATTTACAAAGAGTAAATGTATTGGATATATATCGATGTAAGGTACAGTCAGTCCAGGAATTCAGATATACGACTTGATACTGCCAGCATATCGTCCGATTGAGTGATGCAAAGGGGGATTGATTTCTAAAAGAAACTAGTTAACGTAAATATAAAAACGATACGGTGACGTCACTATACATACCTACCCGAAGATAATATGCAAAGACATGATACTAAACGTACGTTCTTTCATGGTCCGGTCCTGAAGTGTCAATATGCCGATATCTTAATTCCAAATCATGTTTCTGTGCATACTCGTTAAGCATACTGATTGGATCAGCTCCAGGGGGACAAACTCCGGCATTCTTGTCAATAGACGTAGGTGACAGAGCAGTCTTTAAAAAGGTAACCATTTAGATGTAAATAATCATATGGTATATTTTAAACATTCCAACTCATAAATGATATTTATATTTTTAGTTACCATTGGAGATAATTTTCAGACGATGGAATTAAACAAATGTACACTAATTGAATTATTACGACAAAATCTTCCATCAATAAGCCGATAGTTTATTAATCTTTGATATCAGATCAAATATGTATTAGACAACATATTTCCTTGTAAATGTTATTTACGGGTGAACACTTACACAGTTTTAGCATAGCATGGCACACATTATTTTCTCGAAATTCTAAGCATACCGATGTTAATGTGATGATGGCGCGATGACTATGATTCAAACAAAATAAACCGTAACTATGGTCTTAGTATGGAAAGAAATTAGTCTGATATGAATATGTCAAGTAGCTAGGGATATCTTAAAGGTTTTGACTGTCTAGCATTCGGCAAGCTTTTTGCTGACTACCCATTTTATCACCCGGTTAGAGATATCTCTATCTACATGACAACTCTATGTGGTATTGTATTCATCTTTTAAAATTTAGCATAACATTTTAAACTTTATCAATTATTGAAATAGCAATATTCGAAAATCTTACCGGGGCATCTACGTACGTCAACTCTTTTAGACGTTTCGGTTGAATAAAGTTGAGAGACGCTTCAGCGGCCTTTCGTTTAGCAGCCTTTTTAGTGCTTCCTGTTCCTTTAGCTAATTTTGTGTTACCAATATAAGCTCTCATCTCGAATCTGTGGCAGAAAATAATATTTAAAAAAAACCCACATTGATTAATGCAAATAACTTCTTAAATAGCAACATATTTCTCAGATTTTGGCAATCTAGATGAAAGAGGTCAATTCCGGACAAAGTCTTAAGTTGGAATCAAACAGCAACAGTGGAGCTTGAATATACATTTGAAAGGGCAAGGACGAAAAGGACATCACATTTATTTTATTTTTATTATCATTATTAGGGTTTTTTTTTTATTTCTTTATACCGCAAAGAAAACTGTGGTATTCCTAGATAAAGTTTACTGGCAAATACAAATCATCAAACTTACTTTACCGGTTAATTGTTAGTTGTTCCTAATTGTCTGCCTATAGTGGATATCTTTTAAATATAAAAAAATGTTCGACATACATATATGCTAACAAATAATGTGTATTCAGAAAATTAATTTAGAAATAGTTAATTCCATTTAGAAATTTGTCCTGAGATTGACAATGTAAAACGACAAGATTTACCAGGTTGTGACCAAGATTTCAACTAACATTAGCGATTGATAGATAGATTAGCCCATTCATCTACTGTGATACAATTTATTTTCGTTGGTGTCAATTTTCGTGAAAGACAAAAGTTTACTATTTTGTTTAGATTTAAATTCGTACGAAGGCATGTACATAGTATCTATATGTTCGTCTCTTGTCACTGTAGTTTAAGTTTAATGTATGACATTGAATAAAATAGTATATGCCAAGTTTGGCTTCGATTAAAATAGATGGGGACAATTGTTTTGGAAAAAGGTCTGTTCTTATTTGTTTACTGACCTAATACTATTTCAAAGTGTACGTTCATGTATGTCTCATATTGTGGGGACATATTATCGTTGCTTCACATACGAGAACTACGAAAATTTAAAACTTCACGAAAATTAATGATATCATAGTAATTAGTATCAAATCCTATACATACGATGGACAGTGAGGAGGACCTGATTTTGTCTCCTCTTCAAATCTTCCTATATTCCCTCCAGTTTGTGCCAATTCCATGAACGCACTGACTGGGTTTTTCCCATCCAATAGGACAGATGAAGACGTGCTCCCGCTCATATCTGGCTGTCTACCACAGCCTAGTGACACTGGGCAGAGCGAACCTGAAGGTTGTGGGACATATCTGTCTACCTCAAAAGTGTTGGTACCTGTCGAGCTTTCTGAATCATTTCCGTCCTCTTCTGGTTCACTAGAACAAGCATCTGTGGTTTCTGTTTCGATACATGGTTGAGGACAATTTACCGATTGATATTGGGGTTCCTGCAGTTTATATTGATATTGTCATTAAAATAAAAGAATACAATTTTAGACATGGTTTACATTTTTGAAGTAATACCAATGGTAAATGTTTCAAATACTTTGACAGGATCATCCCAGCACCGTTTAAAAGATATTCATATTGCCTGCGTTATGTGAACATTTTGTGACCGTCCCTATCATGTAAATATGAGTGTTCTTGTTGTGTCTTGCAAAAAATGGGCATTTTACGATGTGTTGATATGACGTCTATAACTCAGATTGAATCTATTGAGATTTTGTTGTTATGATATTGGTCTTTGGTTCTAGTTTACACTGGGTATTGCATAGTAAAATGTAAAATATGAATAAACAGTATTGATTTTCCATATTCAATCCTATTTTCTTTTAATTGTCATGTTTTGTCCTTTTGTAATTTGAGGAGATCCCTTTAAGATGAATAAATACATATAACAAAGTAATATAACCAGATATTACCCAATTACTACTGCTGTCCTTATAAAGCAGCCGAAGAGCCCGATCCGCTGCCGCCTCCTTAGCTTCCTTTATCTTACTTCCGGTTCCGCTTGCAATGAATGTCTCAAAATACACATCGATCTTAAACCTGATATAACAAACAATTTTAATGCTCGTGGTAAATTCGTTCTTTATGCTTTATCTGGCCTAATAGAAATTCAGCAAATACATAATTGAACGTGCTCGATTAAAACGAATGTACATGCTCATTTCTATCTATACAATGAGCTACATTTGTATATGAAGTCTAAAATTAAGACAGTTTTGGACTTATGTTTGTTTCATAATCTTAAGGCCTGGTCTTTTTGTTTACGTTATTAACCAGTTTGACTAAAAAAACACACATTGGTGGTATATCTACCCTGTGCCGGAAAGTGACTCCTTGTAGCTTACACCATATCCCCTTTTGGCAGCATATTCCTCCAATCTGCTGATACAGTTTTTGTTCATATTCTCCAGACTTTCACGCCATCTCTCAGCCATGCCTTTTTAGAATGGAGCTAGTTTCTAGAATACAAAAAAAAAACATTTAAAACAACACACAAAAGTAAATTGTTAAATCTGAAAGAGCATCCTTTGTTTTGAAGATGATGTCTTTAATTGTAAATAATTCAATTTTGCTTGTTACGAGCTTTTTCATTGGCTTAAAATTTTACTTTATCAGCCCATAAAGGAAAAAATGGCGTCGCCGTTCGTAACGTTGCTTGTGATTGGCTGAGATGACGGCGTAATGATTTCATAGACAAAAGAGTCCCGAAATGAATTTTGAATATTGAAGAGATTATCTTTAGTAAATTGAATTATAAGGATTAATTTGAATAGATTTTTTATTGTATTGAGATGTAACACAAGAATCTGAGTGTACTCTCATCATAAACCGCTTCGCGGTTTATTTAAAGTGCACTCGGATTTTTGTGTCATATCTCCATAACATAAAAAATCTATTCAATTTAATCCTTAAATCATTGATCGTTATTATCCTTTTGTTACAATTAAGTTGTTTTTTCATTTGAATGGCAATGTGACATAATAAAAATATTTCTCGTTGCCATGTTTTGTGGCTACGGTTATTATTGAAAAAATTCTCTAAGTACTTCCTTTTAGCTTAGTTTATAAATAGCTGATGCAAACTTCCTCGAATAATGATAAAAATGAAACATTTTGGTTGATTGTGTTTTGCGATTCATTAAGTACTTTTTACAGCCCAAATTTAATAAAGCAATGTGACGTTCAACTTCCAATGTTATATTATGCATGCAAGTAAATAGCTGAGCTAGAGGTGTTACTGATAAAAATTACCAATTCAATCGGACATGTGTCGTTACAACCAGTATACAAAATCACACGTTTAGTGCCCAAAATGCTTTCAGCAGAAATGGTACAGGTGTGTGAGGTTTCTCCGGTCACCGGTAATATGTGCAACGGAGCTCATTGCTTACGGAAACGACACCTGTCTGACTAGGTAACGTGTGGGTTATATTACAGTAACTTCCCGTTACGATTAAGTAATTGTACCTGTGATAAACAGTATCATTGTGTATAGGTACTATGAGTTATATAGATATTATATTTACCTACACAGCAACCTGCTTACGCTAAGGATACTATTGATATCCACGTACTCGCCTCTAAATATGATTGTCTGTAGTCAATCTCTCGGCATTTTATGTTCATATACATCAAAATCTAACATACTTCCTATCTGTGTATTTTGACAAAGGATCTATCTAGAGTATGTATATTACTATCTACCATACTTCCTTTGTCCTATATCTGTATTCTGATAAAGGAACTATTAATAGTGTACATTACTTTCGAGAAACACACTACACAGTTTTAGGAATGAAAACTGGTTTTAGTTTCGTTTTGGACTGATTTTCTCTAAATCATCAATCTGTAAAAAATCCCTGTATTGTTGATAAACACGAAACTGTGGGTAGGAAGAATCGATCAGTTTACATCTGTATAAATCCCCGATTGCGAGTTATATGTTTGTTTAAGCCGGGAAGGCTACCTTCAACTACTTTCTATCTAACGGCTAAAGGTTGTATATACACCGGTCGTACAGATGATCCGCTTTATATTGATTCACTCTACATAAACATAAGTTAAACTCGTGGTCATTTTTGTGTTATATGAACAAGTCTACGTCATTAAAGTCATATGGTTGATCAAATAATATATGTCTAAACAGTCAACACGATGAAGCTCTGTTAACGTAGCTATGATATTCAATATACTCCCATCAAAGTAAAGTCCTTAACTGGTCTAGCTGTTGTATTTGACAGATAGGTCTGGTTATGGTTACAACTAAATCCGTTTAAGTTATATGTGCTATAGGTGTGCGAAAATTTTGATTTTTCCAGCTCCTGCTTGTACTCGTAAAATTAAAACATATGCTTTGTAAGTATTGTTATTCTCAAAATGTTAGTATTTCTTGGCGGCGAATAAGATGTTAAAATAACTTCTTGATTCTTGAGTAAGAACATTACGGAACATATAACTTAAAAGTACGGGTGTTTTTTGTGTGCAACATGCTGTTTGTAATTTATGTGTGTGTTTTGGGAGACAGCAGTATGTTCGTAATGTGTCTCGTTGAACTAGTAAAAATTAATTTGTAGTGCTATCTCACTGAAGCATATTATCCAAGACATCGAGAAGCCCACCTCGACCGGTCGAGGAATACTCCCAGCGGTAAAACCAGTTGCCCTTTTCCATTTATCCTGAGGACCATTTTAAGACTTTTGGGTATCAACCAAAGAACGAATGTCCAGAATGTTCCTCACAGGATGAGCGCTTAACTCGATGTCAAAGGCGAGTCAGTCCCAATGATGACATTAGTGAGAAAACAAGTGATAGGGAAAGAAGAGAGTTTGATAAGCATTTCCCTCCTTTTACTGCCATGCACTGAAGGCAACAACTAATGGAATTTCAATTCTATCACCTTACCACTAGATACCACATTACTTATAATTCTTCTATTTTGGATCTGCATGTACATTACACATATATGGATATCTCTCATTTATTATTATTATTATTATTATTGTAATTGAGTATGTATATTATGTTATAATCAGAAAATCATGTTTACGTTTATTTTATTTGGCTTCTTTTGAATGATCAGCTGATTAGTCTACTTGTGTATTGAGGGAATAAATGTGAATTTTGATAATGAAAATTTTCGTTGTAACAGGGGATATTGCATATTCTTGTCGAATGTCCTGTCCAGGAATCGAACCAGGGTCTCCAGTGTGAACAACTAGTGCTCTACCGACTTTGCAAAAGAAGCATGCTCCGTCAGCTGAGTGACAGAGATTATATTCATCACTATGTACACACCACAATGTCCACTCCTTCTACATGACATTACAGTAGTAATTTATTGGTCTACAATTTAACGGTATGTTTTCCTCGTTCAAACATGACCTGCAGTATATTCATAACGATTACAGCACACTCATTGAGGGATGAATCATGTCAAGGAAGTAGAATATCTGAATTATTGATATATTTCAAATATAGCTCGAATGGAAGTAACTCGATTGTTTGACTTTCAAAATGACCGTTATATGACCAATATCGGTTTTGAGTTGGCCTACAATTCGCTGAATTGCATACAAATAATTGAGAGACATAATTTACATTTATATATTATGTAATAAAAATAGTTTCTGCATGTGTGTCAGCTCGATTACAGTAAAATATTAGATACCCTGTATGTTTGTTTGTTTGTTTGTTTGATTAATTAACGTCCTATTAACAGCTATGGTCATGTAAGGACGACCTCCCATGCATGCGGTGTGTTGCGTGTATGTTGTGCGAGGTGCGTGTATTGGGAGACTGCGGTATATTTATGTTGTGTCTTCTTGTATAGTGGAACTGTTGCCCTTTTTATAGTGCTATATCACTGAAGCATGCCGCCGAAGACACCAAGCAACACACTCCACCCGGTCACATTATACTGACAACGGGCGAACCAGTCGTCCCACTCCCTGTGTGCTGAGCGCTAAGCAGGAGCAGAAACTACCACTTTTATAAATTTTGGTGTTCTCGGCCAGGGGACAGAACCCAGAGCCTTCCTCACAGGGGCGAACGCTCAACTCAAGGCCAAACGTGAGGCGGTGCCAAGGGAGGCATTAGGAAAGATAAAGTCAGTTAGGAAGTAAAGAAAAGATAAGATCCTAAATTTAGTCGCCTTTTACGATCAGCAGGTACAATTCTAACGCCCTACCTGCAGGGCCGCCCTGTATGTTACTTACACTAATCGTATATATATATGGTAACTTGTTTCTGACATTTTGTATTTTCGCTTTATCATATAGTTACACTAGCCGGGCGAAAAAGATCCATAACTAAAGGAATCCTTACGCGAACATAACTGCATTTTTAAGCATCATAAGCATAAAAGATAATAGTATCCGGTCACCAAGGGGGTCTTTGATTGTCCATTGTTATATCGCATCATATCAGTTATTACAATCATTAAATTTGTATCTATCAACACGAGTGATTGATATCATAGTTAAATATAGAATGGACATATACCGTAGGATGTTTGTGTAATAATTACATTTATTTTATGTATCCAACCACACTTAGTTTAGGTTTAATCTTACTCTTGTAGCAAATAATAATTTTATAATTATTTATGCTTAGGCATTTTCTTTTACTAAATGAACTAACTGCTATAATTGCTTTGATGTATATCACGCAAATCCTAAATAAACATATATTGTATATATGCATATGATGTTTAAAATTCAAATATACATTCAGGAAGAGTAGCATTTTCAATCACACTTTAATACATTCTTACTGTGTTCGGATTGCAAGAGGGGGGTTAATTTTCTAAAAGAATGTTCATAAGAGTAATTCGTAACAATAAATGTAATCCTAAAGCGTCTATTCTAACAACTGATTTTAATTTTAATTAATTAACAGTCTCGTATAAGATTGTGGCACAACAAACGAAAATGCCAGCTAAAATTAATCTAAATCTTAAAGATGCTCCACCGCTGACAAATGGTATTTTTTCACTATCATAAACAGGAGCAGACGATTAAATATTTTTCTTCGGTTACAAAAGTTACTTACTTTATACCATTACCACAGTTAAAAAGTTTGAGCTTCTAATTTTAATTCAAGTTAAAAATATGAAAAATAATTAATTGCATCCCGAAAAAATTCCGTAGTACTATATCCTATATGGAATGAACTACTGATTGCGCATGCACCAAAGGCGAAATAAAATATTTTATATTATTTTTTGTTTTAATTAGGCATATATATACACGATTAAACACCATTTTTGTTCAAATGAAGAATATCATTTATGCTCTGTCGGCGGTGGAGCATCTTTAAATATCCATATTTAAACAGACAGACATCTTTTTTTCATAACTATTTCACAATTATAGTTATGAAATCCCCCATTACCTATCCTGTCTATCTTTAGCGACGCTTTCAGTGTATACGGTAATTTTAAAAGTACTTATTTAGTTACAATTCCGCTTTTTTGGTAAAAATAGAAGTTTGAAGGTAGAAAGACATTGACTACTGATACCGATACGGCAACCTTACAAATTGAGGGTATTCACAAAAACAATTTGCGTTTTATATATCACCAAAACATAGACATCTCCTTATCAAAATGCTCTTTACAATTACGTGCATTTTACATAGCGTCCGTTCATATGTGTATTATCTTAAAGCTACTAAAGTTATTTTATCTGTTAGAAAAATTAGGAGATAAAACTTTTATGACTCTAGCATCGTATTACACTTTGATGTTTTGTTCAGTTATGTAAAATCAAATTCCATACAATGTATGTCTATGCACTGATATATTTAAAAAACACTATGACGTACATCAATTGTGCATGTGGTACTTCTCTGCTTACTTAAAAGCCGGAATTAGCTAATGCGGGAATACAAACACTATGTTTTGCATGCATGTGATGCATTTAGACAGAAAATCAATTTGCTGAAATAAGTGACACATTTAAAAGAAAATGACCAAGAGTCTATATATACTGGTAACATGTTTTAACATCATAATGCAATTCTGCGGAAAAATTAAAGTGGGAATATGATTCAGTCTTATGATTTATCGTTATAATTACAATATGTTCAGTTTTGATGATAGGTATCAGTTATTTTGTCTTATTCATTTTTCACAGAATGGATCATTACACAAATGCAAAAGTAAAACTAAACACATCGGCTTTCCAATGAAATATTACATAATGGGTTTCCCGAGACCAGAATAAACTATAAATAGATGAACGATCATAAACAATTTTTGTTTTTCAGGTGTACAGACGTAGAATGTTGGAAAGCTGAAATTATCCATAGTAAAGGTAATTATTTAGATATAAACAATACAATATATGGTATTTAACGTGTCAAACGGTCAATTATATGTAAACTTAACGGTGTTTGTCTACAATGGATTTTATTAGCATAAATCACTGAGACTGTTACTTAGTTTGTTTCATATCAGGAGTACAGTAATTAAAAATGGTGTAAAAGTAGATCGATACAAACCACACAAAGCCGAACAAATTCATAATGGTAAACTATTCCTATAAGAGATTGAAGACAAGATTCGATAGAAAACGAATTAAGTCAATACACAGAAAGTAAATAAATAAATAATTAATAGCATAATAATCTCAACGCTGAATATGTTTTAAAAATTCCAATGAATAGAGTATGTTTCATAAGCAAAACAATTATATGATTAGGGTTTCTTAAAAAAACGAACGACATATATTGTTGGTAGCCTATACCCCTTGTTGTTCTATTTATATTGATATTTTTAAGAAGTCTCACCTTGTTTATAAGATCGTTTTGATTGGCTTTTGGTTTTATTATCCAAAAACTTAAAAGCTGACGTCGCGGTTTGCAATCTCAACTCCGATTGGTTGATTTTCAAGAGAAAAGAGTAACGTTGATAATTAGAAATCCATAGATTTATATCGAACGATAAGGATGTAAATTGATACCATTTTATGTGCAGCTATCAAAATAGAGCTATAACACAGACATCCGAATGTGCTCGCTCGTTATAAACTGCTGGCCGTTGTAATTAGAGTATACTAAGACATTTTGTGATATACTTTTTCACAATAGAGAAAAACATTTAGGACTAACCAGTTTGAAAACATATAACTATGTTATGCATTATTGAATTTTGTCATGGAACATTTAATAAATATCTTTGGTTAGTGTATGTATAAACAATACTATGAAAGCCATTATCATAGAAAAGACGAGAGAGTTTAGAGAGTATGAACAGAAGCAGAATTGGGATTTTACAGGAGTATACCTACACCTAAACTGACTTCTTTTAGCACAAAGAGCGAAAAAATCATTTAAAAATTACTCTGAGAGGTTTCAGTCTCTATTTCACCGCCTGATATGATTATTCTTGAAAACAAAGATAATTGCGGAAAACAAGACCATGTGCAAAACAATGTATCAAAATATATACCGTATTTACTGCTTATAAATGGCTTTTGAAACTCTTTAACATGTGAAATACAGACGTTTCCCCTACTCTTCCACGCAATTTATTGATACACACATTTTGTTAGTTTATGCATAAAACCGAAATACTAAAGTATCGAGTGACCTTGTGAATATCTGGAACTTCATTTCAGTTTTACTATTAATATTGCTTATTATGCTGCCCATCATAATTCGTCTGTCTCATGTAGGATGTTTCCAACCATTTGATAGGTTCGTATGCGTTAATTAGTCTCATTTATCTCGATAGTATTTGATATCAACTCTGATTTTGATTATGGTTAAATATGATTCTTCTTATGTCATAGATTTGATTGGGATATTATTTCAAAGCTAACCTAATGTGAATCAAAGTCGTTTAAGTATTCAATATTTCTCATTCTAACCACGATAAAATATAATTTTGCAGAATTTTTATTAACAAATGAAAGCGTAAATGGGATAAAACAGCAATGAATGGGAGACATCCAGTTGATGCGTTCTTTAATTATGCACAAGCTCGCAAGTTGGTTGGACGATTTGAGGTGGAGGCTACAGATGGTTCCCAACATTGTCTGACGTATGTATATCACCAATTACTGATTTGTCACCGTGAAAGATTTTTCTGTTAACTCCTAGGGTATGACTGCTTCGGTAAAACAATTACGAGACGTCATGACGCCATGCGATGGCGATGGCGTCATCAGTAATGACGTGCGATCGACGGAACTATGTTATAACGCGATGAAACGGCTTATTTTAAGGCTAACATCTAGAAAAGGAATAATTGCGCATGTCTACCTTCCATAAGTCAGCTGGAAATCGAAAAAATATCATTCTGTTAAAATTTTGAATAACTTTTTTTTTAACTCGACTACCTCTTTGATATAAACACACAGCTTTCAAAAATCAAAGTAAGCCAGTGAAGTTTATCTATCTTGTGTCCAATCCCTGTTGTCAATAATTTACGACAATAAAAATATGTTTAAAATCAAAGTTAATCACCACATGACAACTTTAATTCAAACCTTAATTATTATTCAACAAAGATTGATAATAATTCAAATTCACATAACACAGATTAATTTGCAGAGTAATTTGAATTTTACTTATTATTGTTTGCCACAGATTCCATATTGCGGCCTATCTTGGTGAGCAGAAATTAGCTACAGGGACAGGAAGCAGTAAAAAGGCTGCTAGAAAAATGGCTGCAAAGGTATCTCTCGACATGTTTCAACAGATGGAACCAAAGACTCTGACTTGGCCAAGCATCGTGGTAAGCGTTTTAACCTTTTGTTTAATAATTGTGTGTATTAAATGTTGCTTATATGCTTATAAATGTTCCAATGCCGACAAGTATAAACAATAATTATCATATGACATTTTTGTTTGCTTAATCATGTGAATTTATGCGTTATAAAACCTATAAATCTTCATAAGATTCTAACTCTTGCAGCGCGTCTGAACACATAATGAGTATATGCTTTATTTGATCTTTGATATCATTTATTGGTGGTTGTTTTTATTCCATAGGGTGAACTTTTATCTTTTAACTTTAGTCGTTTTATACAGAAACTTACAAATGTATATTGCTGTCAAGATTGTTACGGGACAAAAACTTGTGAAAGAATATTAACGAGATATATTTTATTCGTCGATGCATTCACGAATTTTATTTCATTTCAAAATATTTTACTAGATCGTGGATTTAATAGGGATTAACCAGCAGACTCTGCCTACTGATGAATTAATTTGATAATTTGGAATATCAAATTCACGAAGAAAATACCACAAATATTCCGTGTTATACTGTATTTGAAATTTCAATACCAGTTATGATTAGTTGGTATTTTCTGTTTATTTAATATGTATTTGTTTGTTCGTTTTTTATCTATTTATTTGTTTATGCATTTTACGGACGCCTACCAACCAGAAGGTTAAACTACGTTCCCATGTAGCTAAGCCAATCAATTGTTTACACAACTTTGCACAGAAATATCGTGTACCATTATTCTTTCGGTTCACTGATCATGAAGATTCCAGCCCAGGTCACGGAATAACGTACGTATAAATGATGTTATCGTATATAATAGTGTCAGAGCGTTATCTTTGTACTTGTGTAAAGCTCACAGAGCATACACGACCAGACCGTGGTTTGAAGCCGAGACCTCTAAACATTGGGAATTTTTACTGAAGATGACCCTGTCTGGTCGCCAGTGATAGAACCAGCCTTGTTTGTGTCTCCAAACTCGATTAACTCATATGCAGCATGTTAAAACCCCGAACCTCAAAATAATAACGGGTATTCTACCAGCAAGGCCATCTGTTCTAAAAAATTGGTCTGGTCTTCAAACGCTGCAGATGTACCTTGACGTTTCATTTATTTAAAGATGCTCCATCGCTGACAGAGCATAAATAACATTTACCATTTGAACAATAATTGGTGTTTAATCGTGTATATATAATTTACACAAAAAATGATATGAAATAATTCATGTTGCCTTTGGTGCATGCGCAATCAATACTTCATTCCATATAGGATATAGTGCCAAGTAATTTTTCACGATGCAATTAATTATTGCTGAAGGGTACATTGCGCTCCATTGTGCTGTATAGTTTAATATTTGTCTACTTTGTCCCACATTACTGTTCGTATCCTTTTATGTAATCGTGTTCGTTTTGTATGTCTTGATAAAGGGGCAGATCGCCTCGAAAATATGACAATTTTGTTTTGTCCACACGATTGGAATTATTTCCTTGTCCCTTATTTAACATTTGAAGTAATTTGTATCTAACAGACTTACGTTTGATTGGATCCCGTGTTATCTGGAAAATTCTGTTGAGTATACTATACTCTGACATACATGATTAGAAATATGGTCAGCACCATACGTATACGTGTACTTGTCATTATTGAGTCTCTAAGCTTTAGAAAATGAAATAGTGTATATGTGTAGACACATTAGGCATCATTTCAGAAACAGAACCAGCGTATGAAATATATATGATAGGCTTCATAAAAATATCTATATACTAGAGTTGATTCCTATGTATACAATACGTTATACGTCAAAATAACTTTCTGTCATTTTTTTATTTCGAGATTCACTTTTTTCTGGTGTTCAGATTACTATGGTTACAAACACGTCAGCTTAACAAATGTTGCATTTCAAACGGGAGCTCATTTACCGTACATGTATAGTCGGTTATTTTCGCGGGGCAAAGGCTTCGCGATAGTGTTATAATTCCAAATTTTCACCAATTAAAATTTTGCGATCAAGCGATTAGAGTACATATTATTTATTAACTACGTATTGTTACAAGGTCTCAACCAGGTACTCTACCAATAAGTCCATTTGGTCTTCAGACATTTACGTAAATGGCATCTATGAATTGAGGTTGATGAAAACGTTACAGAAATCACTAATTGGAAATGCATTTCTGAAGGTTCACGTGTCGGGTAACGTTAGGAAAGACTACATACCCACCAGCGTCAGCTTCCTCAAAAAAGCAGGCAAAACGAGACGCATACCGGAATATGTTAATGGCTTTAAACTATCACAGACTTTACGAGTTCAAACGAAACCTAAAGGTAAATATTGATTTTCTGTGTTAGTAAGTATTGATCAAATACTTAAACGGGTTATGCATTAAACATATTTGTCATTACATCCTTTTTAAAGCTTGATAACACATTTATGAAAAACATTTTATCAGATATAGTAAACGTTTTCTCGGAACTAGTGCAAATGATTTCGTTTTTATTTCTTATTACAATTGAATTACATATCACATATAAAAATACTTCTATAAATGAGTTAATAAAATTACAATTATGGTTGCAGGATATTGATATATGTACACTTCATGACATAATTGCAAAGCTCTGCTATGAGAAGTTTGATAGAGTGATAGAAGATATACCAAACAATCTAACCAAATGGAAGGTCATAGCCGGCATTGTCATGGAATCCAAATCTGACAGGATATTTGAAGTCATCAGTTTAGCCTCCGGTATGTTTGGTGTCCCTTAGCAAATCGTGCTAAATTTGATACGTACTGTATAAGCAATTGAATGTGGGGGTTTTACACCATATTATAAAGTATTTACATGATTTCACTATATTAGACTTAATTGATGTTGGTTGATTTTACCCTAACACAAAACAGTTCTGTTCATCATGCATTTGTATTGCAATATAATAATAATAGTGATATAGAATAAATCCATCTCCAAACACTTCTCCGTTATAGAGTGATAACAACAAAATTCATGAAGAATATCAATATCACCTATGTCAAAACAGCATCATATTTCAGAGTAATTTTCCTTAGTTTTCTTTTTTTCTTCTTAAATAAATAACATTTAATGCTCCGGAAACAGGAAAACTTTTCACATTTTTTTTTCAATTGCTGATGTTTACTTTCAAAATTGAATTTGCCCATGTCTTGTAAATTGAGGAAGAAAGTTATACCAAGAAGTTTGAAGGAGTTAGTTTACAAGTTTAAGTTAAAATTTTGGGTTGTGGTTATGATTATATTTTCTTGCTACCAATCCAGTACAGGCTAGATTTATGTTTTATTTTCACGCCAGTAATCTTAGCAAAGTCTACTAACGTATGGACAGTTGTATATAAACAATTACTAAACCCTTCCAGAAGAAGATTATTGTAATCTCAGCATACTCATCAAGTAAAATGACTTTTCCCGAAATAATAATACATTTTATTCCTATATAGCTCATCAAAGAAACTGCTAATAGTCCCACTCTTATCATAAACAGATATTATGAGAGAGGGTCACCTCGCGGACAGCCACGTTCAAGTTTAAAGCAAGTTAAGATATAGTTATCATTGATTATGCAACTTTTTGAATCAGTTTTTAGACCAATTTCTTAAAATGTTATCTTCAATAAATCTGCCTTTAATTATACCTATCTGAGATTCACTAATAATTTTCGGAAATATTATTTTAATTCTGCTTGTTATTGCAGCAGAGACCATTTTGTAGTCAGTGTTTAGTATTTAAATCGGTTTCCAATTTGCAAAAAAAAAAAAAAAAATGTTCTTTTTTCATCTTCATGAACTTTGGGAATACACGTTATAATTCCTTCACTCTGCAAATATATGTAGGATAGCCTGTTCGGTAAGCATATGTTATAAATTATACACTCAAGCCTTCTGACACTGGACTTTTGCCATTTTTCATATCTTTTAAAGCTTTTACTTTTTCTAATTTTAAGAGCGTTCTTAGCTATCTTCATCAGTTTCATTAATTTTAACTTGACGACTCTTAATCAGATTATCAATAGACATGTTAAACTGTAAAGATCTTTGTAAAAAGTCTATTTCAGTCTGTATTATCTCCCTTTGATTCACAAGAACACTACCTTCCTCAGTTATGACATATGTGTTTTTGTTATAATGTTATTTTATAACTATAAAGGAAGTCGGTTTATCACCGGGAAATCGCTGACGACAAACGGCAAAGTCCTAATCGACTCCCATGCAGAGATCCTGACGGCACGTGGAATGAGAAGGTTAATTTCATTTTATTGCATTGCTTTAGAATTATATTATAGTATTGTATTATGTACAAGTATATTATCTGATAACTATCTCTGAATAGACACAGCTGTACTGTCCAAGATCTTAGTTTTTCTTTCAAAAATCCTTTTATTTCCTCATACAAAGTACAGAACTTCCATGGGAAGGTAGAAAGCTGAAAGTACGACAAATACCTATAAGTTTAACTCTCAAACTAGTTATTGCTGTAGGTATGATAAACTGAAATGCAAACGAATTTACGATATGTAAATAACCACGTTATCGTGATCAAAACAAAAATATATACAGATCAATTATACATATATTATCAACATAAAACATCATATGGAGGGGAATAAACTTACTCTGTGGGGTCCTTAAGTTATCCTTGATTGCAAACATTAGAACATGCGCCATATTGTTTTCCTTATACTGCCCAGAGCATTCTGGGAAACCCGAAAATGAAAGTAGATCATAAGATCATAAATCTAGGGGAGAATCTAACTCCTATACACTACATTGAAAAATACTCAAGTCCGTACGTAGTACATATCTATCAAATAAAACAGTTGACTGAAACAGGACATTCCCCGCCTGAGTAATTATAAACTCACTACATTATTTCACAACTATATACAAAATTGTCTATCATGTCCGGTAAGAATAAAACATGGGAGTGAAATATGTACCATGACTCCTTAACTCAAAATATGAAATAACACTGTATATGTAGCACTGTTCGTTCCTACACAGAAAGTCATTTAGAACACAAATGCACCAATTGAGAAATTGGTCGGGTATATGTCACTTTGGAACCGTCTCGCATTATTCGAACTGTAACCTTCCGCACCAGTCCATCAGCACTGGGAAAAACTCTGTCGATGACAGCAATTGGCCATTGATAACGAGGGACACTAGCATTCATCAAGAGAACGATATCTCCTACTTCCAAATTTGGGCGTTCCTGCTGCCACTTCATTCTCGTCTGAAGGTTTTGTAGGTAATGAGTTCTCCATCTCTTACAGAACTGATCAGCAAGAACTTGTGCATGCCGCCATTGGGATTTGTACATCTCCTTTATATTCAGTTCTTCGTATGGTTCCACCTCTGTATTCACCTTTTGGGTAATGAGAGTGCTTGGAGTCGAAATTGTTGGATTATCTGGATCACAGGAAACGGAAGTAAGGGGCCTTCCATTAACTATGGCACAGACCTCTGCCATAAGAGTGCAAAGGACCTCGTGAGTGAGTTGCTTCCCTTGAACTTCACAAAGCATGGAAACTAGAATCCTTCTTACTAAACCTATCATAAGCTCCCATGCACCACCCATATTGGAGACATGGGATGGGTTAAACTTCCAAACAGCCTTGTTTTTCAGCAGAAATCCATCAATGTCCTGGTCCTTTATGTTTATGACGTTCAAGCATAGTTCACCTGCCGCTCCAACAAAATGTGTACCGCGGTCTGATCTAAACTCTTTCACTGGACCTCTGAGGGAAATAAATCTACGCAGGGAATTTATTTATAAAGGACGATGAGCTGAGTTCTTCCACAACTTCGACATGAATTCCTCGTGTGACAAGGCAAGAAAACATTATGGCCCACCGTTTAGAATTAGCGGCTCCTCCACGGGTGTGACGAGTCGTCACCAACCAGGGACCAAACGTATCGATTCCAACATATGTGAATGGTGGACTTGGAGTGAGTCTATCTAGTGGAAGATCTGACATCTTCTGGTGTTCAACGGTTCCTTTGAGTTTCTTTCATTTCACACATGCATGAAGGATAGAGATGATTAATCGCTTTCCGCCTGTCACCCAGTAACCTGCAGAGCGGACCACGCCCTCTATTTTGCCACATGTTGTCTTCCGTGAATCGCAATAGGTGTTTTCTCTCCAGTTTCAAGCGTTGATTTTTTTAGACGTCCTCCAAGCCGAATCCAAGCCATCAGAGTCTAATACAGGGGACAAGGTCACTAAACTGCTATTTCTAGGAAGAGGGCAGTTTCCTTGTAGACAATGGAGTTCATTGGCATACACTTCCCTCTGGACCTCCTTCAATACTAGGAGTTCTGCCTCCTGATAGTAGTCTACTGCATTACGTTCATCTGAACTGTTCCCTTGAAGTGACGCTGCCTTTTGCTTCAATCTTGATATAGCCAAAATCAACCGTCTCCAGGACGAAAACCTTTCAAACCGGTGGTTACCGAGTCCCTTCTTAGGCACTGCTGTCTTTAGGACATTCACTTGAGAATGAACTTCTTTATCTTGATCGGGGTCAACAATCTCATATGTCTTCTTTTTAGTCTTCTCGTCAAGAAATTCAACTGAGCCCTGAAGCCATGAACCGTAACCTTTGTGAAGATCCCATGCCTTTTCTGGCCTTGTAGCCTGATCTGCAGGATTTCTATTGGTAGGCACATAATTCCACTGGGGACATGCTGACGCTCTTAGGATCCTAGCAACTCGGTTTCCAACGTACACATGGAACCGACGAGTTTTATTATTGACATATCCCAAGACAACTTGACTGTCAGTATAGAAACATGTTGCATCAATCGTCACTGTCAAATACCTTGTTATTAATTGTGAAAGTTCCACAGAAAGCACTGCTGCACACAACTCGAGCCGGGGAATGGTGTGCCCGTGTTTCGGTGCGACCTTAGATTTTCCCAACACGAAACCGAGGTTATAGTTTCCATGTATATCGTAGACCTTCAGATAGCCTACAGCACCGATCGCCTTCTTGGACGCTTCTGAGAACATATGCAGCTTGCGGCGTACACTTCTTCTAGAGATATGTCTGTAAAAGTTCTTGGAATCCTCTAATATTCAAGGTCTTTGAGAGAGCCTTTCCATTCGTTCCAATCATTTTGAATATCCTCAGGTAGTTCCTCATCCCAGGTCACAGGAGTGTCCTTAATGGCATTCCTTAGAATGAGCCTCCAAGCTAGCAGCACTGGGGCAATAAATCCTAACGGATCGAAGATGCTGTTTATCGTGGACAAAATACCTCTTTTGGTACATGGTTTCTCTCCAATAGAGACACGTTATAGAAAAGTATCAGACTTGAGTTCCCACGACAAACCGAAACTTCTTTGTACATCTGCTGTATTTGAGTCAAAGAAATCCGTCTCACTGAGCTCTTTTGCTAAGTCGTCTCGTGGAAAGCAAGAAAGAACCTCTGCGCTGTTTGAAGATAGCTTGTGTAACCTCAGATTTCCGTTTTCTTTCAACCTTTTCTGGGTCTTCAGCATCAATTCTACTGCCGTTTTCTCATCAGAAAATGATTTTAAACCATCGCCGACGTAAAAATGGTTCCGGACAAAATCGCAAACTTGATCGAATGATTCATCGTTTCCATGGTTACATGCAGATTTCCGCAGCCCCATAGTTGCCACCGCAGGAGATGGTGAGTTACCGAACACATGCACTCGCATTCTATAATCTACCAGATTCTTCGTTGGATCATTCTCTTCAAACCAGAGAAATTTTAGACAGTTTCTGTGCTGTTCATGTACTTGAAAGTTGAAGAACATTTGTTCAATGTCGGCAGTTATGGCAATCTTTTCTTTTCTGAATTTCAAGAGGACTCCCACCAAATTGTTTGTCACATCTGGACCTGTCATAAGGACATCATTCAATGAGTGTCCGTTAACTTTGGCAGAGCTATCAAAAACCACTCGCACCTTCCCAGGTTTCTGAGGATGGTATACAGGAAAGATGGGGAGGTATCTACACTCCTCTCCCTCTTGGATAGGGGGTGCTATTTCTGCATGTCCCTTTGTGAACATGTCCTCCATGAAACTGCAAAATTTTTCTTGTTTTATGGGATATCTTTCTGGCAAGGTTTCGGTTCTCTGGACTGCCTGCATGCGGTTATTGTCTAGCCTAATACGTCCTTGTCTGAAAGGAAGTGGGGCACTCCATTTTCCTTCTGGTGACATGAAAAATCCATCCTCCATGATATCAATGAATTTTTGGTCTTCTTGTGACAAACCAATGGTCTCATCATCTTTACTGTGACTAAATATATCCTCAGAGATATTCAGTGTTTTGTCTCCTAGGGTATCCTTAATCTTGAAATTGAGGTCATTTGGACATGGTGTGAAACAAGTTTCACGGCCACAGCGAAGAACATTTTTTTTATTCACTGTAACCATCTCGGGTTGGTGAACTGCTCCGAGACAGGTTTCTCCAATGATAACCCAACCTAATCGAAGTTTCTGAGCGCAGGGTTCATGGTCGTCTCCAATTCTTTGGTCCAGAACATTATGTGCAGCGATTATATCTCTACCAATGAGTAAAGAAATTTCTGCAGTAGTGTCCTCCTCAGGTATCATTCTCTCGAGATCCCTCAAATGTCTGTAATTTCGTGCAACGGTAGGTGTGGGGATATCCTGCCTTACGTTAGGGATGCTGTTACATTCCAGGATTGATTGGAGCTTCAGACTGTGACTGCCATCAATAGACTCAAGAGTGAAGTTCTGTCCAAGCCTACCTATCTTACCGCCTTGTACTGAGCACGACGACATCATGTACTCAACTTCCTTATCATTTTCATTGGAAAAAGTCGAACACCTCAGAGCGGGCAAGGGAGCGATTGCTCTGGTCATCTATTATTGCGTATGCCTTCATACATTTCTGGCCCTTACGAATGTTGACGAGGACTGTTTTGGCACAGGACTTCCCTCCAAACGCACTGCTCTCCCACATATTTGAGTACATTTAGGGTTCACAGGGTTCGAACCCTTGACTGATACACTTTCCTGATTACTGGGTTCCCTGCCATGCTTCAAGTGAGGTTCACGGTGAAAGGCAATGCAGCGAGAGACACTGCCACAGTTCCCACACTTAACATTTTGTGTACAGTCTTTTGCTAGGTGTTTACCGGCGCAGCATTTAAAACAGATTCCATTTTTTAAAGATTTCTCTCTTTTCCTGGATTGACTTTGCTTGAAATGTCTTACAGTCCCTTAGGTAATGTGTTACCTTCTTTCCATGGATGGGACATGTTTCCTCAATAGGGCTCTGATTTTCCATATCTGTTTTCCTGGTGGAAAGGGTGACCTTAGTGTTGGATGGATGAGTACTGTTACTCGTCCGTTGGTTGTTATTTACAGGTGTAACTGAAGAAGAATCAAATTTGAAGCTGGACTCGTTTATCCTTGTTGCCATACTCCTGACAAAGTCAGTGAACAATGTAAATGGTGGATATGAAATATTATGTTGCTGTTTATATCGTATGGCACGGTCAGTCTATTTTCCTTGTATAAAGGCTGGAAGCTTGCTCACTATGGCATTGACACCTGCTGATGAGTCCAAGTATGCTAGGGATGTGGTGTATCTATCGTGTTGTTTTTGACACTCTAACTCAGTAAGGAGATCCGACAGTTCATATATCTTAACGGAATCCTTGGAGGTCAACTAAGGAAACTGTTCAAGTTTTTGTTGATAGGCCTGAACTACTAACTCTGGGGCTCCATATCGCTGATCAAGTCTGTCCCATATCTTGCTTACAGCTTTTGTCTCATTAGAACAATTAGCGGCCCTAAGACTATTTGCTTGTATTGATAAGTCAGGCCCGAGCCACCGACAAAGCAAATCCAACTCCTCAGTAGGGTTGAGCTCCAGCTCTTTACCAATATTCTTGAAACTTGATTTCCACACAAAATACCTCTCTGGCTTGTCATTGAATTGTGAGAGCCGAGACAATATTAGGTCCTTTTTTATGATATATTTAGTAAGTTCTGTCACTCCAGGTGACTGCGTAGGTGTCTGAGGAATCACAGGGGGTTGATATAATTCCTGGTTATGTTTAGGGGTAAATGGATGTGAGTTTAGGTCCAATCTTGTTTTACTGTTGAGATCACTAACACTTGGAACAGTGAAATTGTTTTTGTTTACCTTAGGGGTCATTTTAAGGCTGAAGGTATTAGGAGAAGGGGGTTTCTCCTCAGAGTGTGGATCCATATTAACTGTAGACTGCCCTGCCACATAATCTTCAGTAAGCTGCTCTGTAACAGCATTCAAGTCCTCATTGACAGACGAGTCCTCGGAGGAGAGCATTTCCTCCTGCATCACTTCAAGTTCAGCTTCAGCTTCCTTTATCTCCTTCTGTGTGTCCAATAAGCAAATTGTAGTCTCACTCTAGCTACTTCCATCTTTGCCCTTTGTCTCATTAGATATTAACTTGTTGAACTTACTTTTGAACCTGTGACTGAACTCCTTTTCGAATGGCGAGATCTAGATGTAGACTTTGTAGACTTTGATGTAGTGGATTTGGCTTTTGCACCTGTTCTTAAATTTCCTTCATTTCCCGTCTTATGATCAACATCTGCTGAGATTTGTTTTTCTAAAGTTGAACCACCAACATTCTGTTCTAATTCTTGTATGATTAAGTCTATTCTTCCCAACACACTTCTCTCCATTAACTCTAATGAGGTTAACTCTTTGAAGCTTTCCATTGTAAGTGTATTTTCCAAATATTGCATAAATGTCTGCACCTTTTGTGTATAACATTCTCTGACCTTGATAATTTCATGTCTCAAATGTCCTATATCTTGACCTCTGTCCTTTTCTGTATGTATTTCTATAATGATCCTATCAATGTCCTTGCGTAATACTGATAATATACTACTGGATGTTTCCACTATGTGATGATAGTGCTGTAATGCCTTTTCTGAGAGTTTCCGGATGCGGGGACTTTCTACACCCTGTCTATCCTCGCTGTTCGCGGCCATGCTAGCAGACTTTCTACTGTACTCTCCAAGACCTTAGTTTTTCTTCCAAAAATCGTTTTATTTCCTCATACAAAGTACAGAACTACCATGGGAAGGTAGAAAGCTGAAAGTACGACAAATACCTATAAGTTTAACTCTCAAACTAGTTATTGCTGTAGGTATGATAAACTGAAATGCACACGAATTTACGATATGTAAATAACCACGTTATCATAATCAAAATCTATTTTACGATATCTGACTATTAAACTGATGCAACATCTTATACAACCCTAACAAAAATGATCAATTATACATATATTATCAACATAAAACATCAAATGGAGGGGAATAAACTTACTTTGTGGGGGCCTAAAGTTATCCTTGATTGCAAACATGCGAACATGCGCCATATTGTTTTCCTTATACTGCCCAGAGCATTCTGGGAAACCCGAAAATGAAAGTAGATCATAAGATCTAGGGGAGATAACTCTTATACACTACATTGGAAAATACTCAAGTCGGTAGGTAGTACCTATCTATCAAATAAAACAGTTGACTGAAACAGGACAACAGCTTTGCTAGCGTCACGTTATATAATCTGCTTCTGCTTGAAAAAAAAAATATAGATATATAAATAAAAAAAATATCAATAGAAGCGGTATGATGAAGAAGAAGGCCAGTTAGAAAGAAGAGAAAGATAGATTTTTAATTTATAAATATATATAAATGCAAAGAATTTGTTCATTATTTACTATTGGCATGTATTATTACAAGGAACAAGCACACCCCACCCGGTCATATTATAATGACAAAGAGCGAATTATTCGTCCCACTCCCTTTATGCTGAGCGCCATGCAGAAGCAGAAGCTACCACTTTTAAATACCATGGTGTGTCTCGGCCAGGGGACAGAACTCATGATCAGAGCACTCCTCACAGGGGCGGGCGAATGCTCAGCCAAAGACGAAATGTGAGGCGATATCAATAGAAGCGGTATGATGAAGAAGAAGGCCAGTTAGAAAGAAGAGGAAGATAGATTTTTAATTTGGTCTTAAATGATCTTGCAACGACCTATATCCGTTATGTATGATTTTTTTCCAGATTTTTGTTCAATGACGAAATAGACATTACACTCCATCTTACATTTCATATCAATATTGCTTGTCATTTTCTGTCAACAGCAAGGATAACCTATTCACGCACCATGTGGTGAGTGTGTGTGCATTTCATAAAGGCGATGTGTTGTTTGTAACTTTGCTTGTTTTGGGAGGTTACGGAATGTTTGTGCTGCGTTCTTCTGTCATTATCAAACCATCTGTTAACAGCTTGTGATGTTTTATTAACAGATTTATTTATTCAACTTCTTACTAAAAGTTGTATTTCTTGTAATTTTTACCATCACAAACTTGCATTAAACACACAATGTCTGAATATAAATGCTTAAATATGATGGTTAAGATCTATGAAAACACCAATATACTATTGACATAGCGGTAAATGTCGCATGAAATATTAACACGTTTTGAAAGAACCGCCACAGTCAACGCTATAGGTTTCAAACTTTCGTGTAATATCGGAAAACCGAGTAGCATCACGTGACCGACATCGACGATATCCGTATAGATCAGAACTCCCGAACAATATCACATGGTCAATACCGGCAATACCCGTAGAGATTGGAATAGATCGGAACAGTTCGGATACTTCCGAGCTATCTTAAACGTGTACACGTTAAAAGGCAATGTTTTTATTCAATTATTTAATAACTTTGCGAATACGAGCTTTACAAAAATATCGAAAGTTTAAAACTTTGAGAGGCGGAGATAAAAATATAGAGTACCAAAATTACAACAAGTTACAGACCATTAAACTTTAATAAGACGATAATATAACCTGCATATTTGTTTCCATCGCACTCATCTTTGGTAACTTTTTTTTTCCTCATGTTGCATAATACCTTTTAATATATCATACTTGATCGAAAAGATTATACACTAAATGTGAGCGCGATTTATTAAGACTACCCGATGGGCGAAGAACGTTGTCCTGATAGACAAGTGGTCTTTATACACTGTCAGGTTTATTTGTGTTGATTTTTTTATTATTTCTGACCACAATCGTTATACAAAGGTTGTCGCTAAGCAATATGTACTGATTATGATAAATATAATTTACCTGAAGCATCGTTCATAAATAAGGTCTTGCTATATAATTATTTTAAAAGTGAAATACACATTGTGCTTCAGAGAAAATGGTTGTACCATCATTGAGTTTTTCGTCAATTTTACATGTAGTACCTATTAGACACATGATAATAATGGGCCAATTACTTAATTATTGTTACATTAACGAATAACAGAAATGAGAAACCAGCAGCTAAATTCAAAACACAATTTAATTTAATATATACAATATTATACAGAGATGGTTTACAATGTCTAAAGTAATTGGTGGTGGTACAAGAGTAGTACGATGATTTAAAGTGTTACTTATCTGTATGTGAATGTCCTGGTATAATCCTTGATCCTTCCAGGTTTCCAATTAACAATAATCACAAATCCACAAGGAAAATGAATGTCCACAGATGATTTGTAAAGTTCCAGGCAATATGAATAAATCCACACAAAGTGTTGTAATAATCCACAGATAAAGTCACAATAGCTCTCCTAATAGAATCTAATATGGCACTGTACAATACTTGATATGTCTTATTACAGGTCTCGTTACAATTCTGATTAGCCTTGGACAGTTGGAGTATATATAGCTAAACCCTAATTCAAGAATATTTGAGAACCTTCTACTTCTAGAAATATCTAACTAAAAGCAGTAAACAAATAAACACACATAACTTTCTGGAAATAGATCATTCTAGATCTCTACTTAAAATCAACATGTTTACAAACATATTTGTTTATACATGATTATATTCTAGAAAGTTCTATAACCTAGATTAATGATATGACCTTTATAGGATGTATTGATAAAAAAAGCTATAGGAGTTATCTCCCTTATCTCATAACTACATGTATTTAGTGTCATACATAACACACCCCTCCTTAAAGAAAAGAAAGTTTTCTTGAAAAGGAAACTTTCTTGACATATCAAGTAATATTTAAATCCTTGATAAAGCATCAGCTAGAATATTGTCTTTCCCTTTGATATGTTTGATGTCAAGATTGTATTCTTGCAAAGTCAAACTCCACCTGAGAATTCTTTGGTTTTTGTTTTTCATTTTCCCAATGAATGTCAAAGGGTTGTGGTCGGTGAAGACCAACACAGGCACAACTGTAGTGCAGAGATATACATCAAATTGGTTCAAGGCCAAAATCAACGCTAAACATTCTTTCTCAATGGTGGAATAATTTCTCTGGTGTTTGTCAAACTTTTTCGAGAAATAACAAATTGGATGGTCAATTTGTTCAGTACCTTCTTGCATCAAAACAGCACCAACACCTACATCACTGGCGTCAACAAACAGTTTAAACTGTTTATTAAAATCTGGAGCAGTCAGAACTGGTGAGTTTGATAGTATGGCTTTCAATTTCTCAAATGCAGACTTACATTCGTCTGACCAAACAAATTTGACATTTTTCTTTAACAAAGCAGTAAGTGGAGCTGCTATAACAGAGAAATTTTGACAAAATTTTCTGTAGTATCCAGCCATACCAAGAAATCTCATCAGCTCTCTCTTGCCTCCAGGAGCTGGAAAATCTATAATTGATTCTACTTTGGCCTGAACAGGTTTAACCTGCCCCTGTCCTACAACATGGCCTAAAAATTCAACAGTTGCATGACAAAATTCACATTTCAATAAGTTTACAGTCAATTTCATGGTAGTGAGTCTTTCGAAGAATTCACGAATCCCGCGTAGATGGTCTTCCCACGTGTCGTGGTAGTTGATGACGTCATCGATGTATCCATCACAGCCTTCCAGGTCTGATATCACGCTGTTAAGAAGACGTTGAAATGTTGCCGGGGCATTCTTCATACCAAATGGCATAACTTTGTACTGGTACAAACCTTGCGAGGTTACAAATGCCGACACTTCTTTAGCTCTTTCTGTTAATGGCACCTGCCAATATCCTTTCAACAGGTCAAACTTGCTTACGTACTTGGCTTTGCCAACTTTGTCAATACACGAGTCAATCCTTGGAATTGGATAATAGTCTGTTTTACTGACAGAGTACTTTTCTGAAGTCAGTACAGAACCGGTATGTCTTGTCTGGCTTTGGTACCAGAACACATGGAGAGCTCCATTCACTTTTGCTTGGTTCAATAATATCATTGTCCAACATGTATTGAATTTCTTTCTTTAAGTGTTCTTCTTTCAAAGGATTGACACGGTAAGGATGTTGCTTGACAGGTGGCGCATCGCCTACATCCACGTCGTGATAGATAGCATCTGTTTTGCCTGGTGTATCCGGAAACAAATGTTTATACTCAAGTATCAAATCTTTCAGTTCATTGCGTTCCTTTTCCGATAGATGACATAGTTTCTTGTCCAAGTTCGCGAGCACATCTGTTTTCCGTAACTTAAGACCACAGTCTAAACCTACATCTTGTACACCACCATCTAAGTCTAATTTACAAATATCAGCTGTACTTTCACTTTGTGATGGTACAGAGGCCAAAGTAGCAATAGGTTGAGAGGTCTTGCTCTCTTCTCTATCTACATATTTCTTAAGCATATTATCATGACAAAATTGAGTTTTCTTGCGCCTCCCTGGAGTTTGTACAATGTAGTTAACATCATCGACCTTTTTCTCAACAACATAAGGTCAAAAATATCTAGCTTGCAAAGGCTGACTCGGTATTGGTAAAAGAGCCAAAATTTTGTCACCTGGATCAAAACTTCTTGCACGGGCATCTTTATCATACCATGTTTTCATTTTGGTTTGAGTAACGGCCAGATTTTCTTTTGCCAGTTCACATGCCCTTGTCAACCTTTGCTTAAAGTTAGACACATACTCTAAGAGATTCACTTTAGAATCTTCGTCCAAAGTTTTGTCTTTCAAAATTTTCAAAGGACCACGTACAGTATGTCCAAACACAAGTTCAAAGGGACTAAAGCCAAGAGATTCTTGTACAGATTCTCTAACGCCAAACAACAACATGTGTATACCTTCGTTCCAATCTCTTTTGTTTTCAAAACAATATTGATGAAAACGTTCTAAAGCACCCTGAGACTCTGGATGATAAGCACTAGACTTATAATGCTTGATCTGGAGCTGGTACATGACTTGTTGAAAAATACCAGACATGAAATTCGAACCTTGGTCCGATTGGACAGCTTTTGGAAGACCAACCAATGTAAAGAATTTAACCAAAGCCTTGACTATGTTAGGGGCTTTAATATTCCTGAGTGGTATGGCTTCAGGAAAGCGTGTGGAAGCACACATAATAGTTAAAAAATACTCATTCCCAGACTTAGTTTTGGGTAGAGGACCTACACAGTCTATAATGACTCTACTAAATGGTTCCTCAAATGCTGGAATGGGGTGCAAAGGTGCAACAGGGATTTTCTGATTAGGTTTCCCTACCACCTGACAAGTATGACAAGACCTATGAAAATCAGCCACATCCTGTTTCAACTTGGGCCAAAAGAAGTGATCTAAGATCCTGTTATAAGTCTTGATCACACCTAAATGCCCTGCCATAGGTACATCATGAGACAAACTTAGAATATCTTGCCTATACCTCGGTGGGACAACTATTTGATTGACAACCTTCCAGTCTTCCTCGGGAGACACATCAGGGGGGCGCCACTTGCGCATCAACACATCTGACTGACGGAAGTAACAAACCGGGACTTTCTCAGCCTCTTCCTCACTCAAAGCCCGATTACACAATAAGGAGATTTCAGGATCTTTCTCCTGTTCTACTATAAGCTCCTCTCTAGACAAAGATGATTTACTCATCATGTCAGACAAAGAAGTACCCTTGTTAGGAACAACTCTATCACTATCAAAGTCTACAGGATTGCTCAAAAGATCACACTTGCTCCCGACATCCTCTATATCATGAGCCAAGAAAGTGTCACCTAACCCTGGACTATAATGATCCTCAACTACTGCAACATCAGAAACCTTCTTACTCATTGAACGAGTTACAGCACAAGAAGGGAAAATACCAGGAAATTCCTGTTGAATAGTCTCAGCATCATCTGTTTTATCTGGAATACTGGACACTAAGGGATCTACCCTAACTTTCTCTCCAGCCAAGTCATTGCCTAAAATGAGCGACACGCCCTCTATGGGAAGTTCCGGTCTAACACCAATGGTGACAGGCCCAGTAACCAAGTCTGACTTTAAATAAACACAATGGAGAGGCACATTAACAAAACCTAACTCTACACCTTGAAGCAAAACACTACTACCAGATGAGGTCTCCTCAGACAAAGGCACTACGCCATCTAATATCAAAGAATGAGAAGCCCCAGTATCTCGCAAAATCTTCACAGGTTTCAAGTTGGTAATATCACTAGTAAGTGAAACAAAACCTTCAGAAATGAAGGGAGAGTACTTCTCCAAGACACTATCAGACTCTGAGCTCTTAATCTCAACAGACACTTTAGAATCTTCCACAATATCACTAAGTTTCTGACTAGGCTTTGACATAGCTAACACAGAAGGAACTGACTGTTTACGCCTTTGCTCCTTACGCTGGAGAGAATAACATTCAGACATAACATGCCCTACTTTCTTGCAGTAATTACAAACAGGACCAGAAGGAGACCCCACACCTACCCTATCATCTGTTTTAGAAGCAGACTTAGTTTTATCACCTAATTTAGGTTTGTCGTTGGAAGGGCCACTAAAGGTTGGGTTCCTAGGCTGACCAAATTTACTAGTACCTGTGGTACTGTTTTTGTCTTGAGAACTGTTTTTAACAAATGAGCCTTTGTGGGTGAGAGCGTAATCATCAGCCATTGTAGCTGCTTCACTAAGTGTTTCAACTTTTCTCTCATCTAAATGAGTTTTTATGTTTGTGTGGACACAACGTTTAAACTCCTCTATCAACAATAATTGCCTCAATTTACCGAAATCCTCATCAATTTCTTTAGAATCACACCACCTATTAAATAATTGTTCCTTTTCTCTGGCAAATTCTACATGAGTTTGTTCATCTCTCTTTCTCGAGTTTCGAAATTTCTGGCGGTAAGCCTCAGGAACTAACTCATAAGCTTTCAAAATAGCTTTCTTGACTACTTGGTAATTTGAAATCTCATCTACAGATAAAGAAGAATAAATGTCTCTAGCTTTACCAATCAAGACACTCTGAAGAAGCATTGTAAGCTTATCTTCAGGCCATTTCATACTGTCAGCTATTTTCTCAAAATGCAGAAAATACTTGTCAACTTCTTTCTCTTGAAAAGGAGGAACTAACCTAATGTTTCTACTGACATCAAAACCTCTGTTTCCTTGTAAACCCCTAAAAGTTGGATTACTTGAACTGTCTTGAGAAGCTAGTTCTAATTCTTTAATTCTAAGTTCTGTTTCAGCTTGAATTTTTTGCTTCTCTAGCTCTAACATCTGATCTCTCTCTTTTTCTTTTAATTCTTTCTCAATTTCTTTTTCTCTTAACTCCTTTTCTATTTCTCTTTCTCTCATTTCTTTCTCTTTATCTATTTCCATTTGTCTTAGTTTCATTTCATGTTCAAGTTCCATTTGTCTAATTTGAATTTCTGAACTGACTGTTTCCTCTATACTATCTAATGCACTAGAGTCAAATTTGCCATTGTCAACAAAATATCTTATAATTACATTCCTAATTTCAGCTTTCCTCAAATTAGTTTTGATAGTAAGGCCTAAATGTTTACCCAATAACAGTAAATCCTTCTTACTAACTTGCAAAAGAACTTCCAGGGATGGCGCTTTAACAAACTGTTCTACCTGCATAGAAGTCATGTCTATCTAGCTGTTGGTTTCAAATGTAAACTCCAAGTTTGTACACAAATTTTGCAAATTTTTTAATTAATTTTTCCAAGTTAGATTTCACAAATAAAATATCGATCCCGGACGAGCCCCCAATTCCTGTTACATTAACGAATAACAGAAATGAGAAACCAGCAGCTAAATTCAAAACACAATTTAATTATATATACAATATTATACAGAGATGGTTTACAATGTCTAAAGTAATTGGTGGTGGTACAAGAGTAGTACGATGATTTAAAGTGTTACTTATCTGTATGTGAATGTCCTGGTATAATCCTTGATCCTTCCAGGTTTCCAATTAATAATAATCACAAATCCACAAGGAAAATGAATGTCCACAGATGATTTGTAAAGTTCCAGGCAATATGAATAAATCCACACAAAGTGTTGTAATAATCCACAGATAAAGTCACAATAGCTCTCCTAATAGAATCTAATATGGCACTGTACAATTCTTGATATGTCTTATTACAGGTCTCATTACAGTTCTGATTAGCCTTGGACAGTTGGAGTATATATAGCTAAACCCTAATTCAAGAATATTTGAGAACCTTCTACTTCTAGAAATATCTAACTAAAAGCAGTAAACAAATAAACACACATAACTTTCTGGAAATATATCATTCTAGATCTCTACTTAAAATCAACATGTTTACAAACATATTTGTTTATACATGATTATATTCTAGAAAGTTCTATAACCTAGACTAATGATATGACCTTTATAGGATGTATTGATAAAAAAACTATAGGAGTTATCTCCCTTATCTCATAACTACATGTATTTAGTGTCATACATAACATTATACATTCTAATTTTGTAACATTGATATTTATTTTAGATTTCTTTATAATCATATAAGGAAGCTCTGTCAAGGCCAAAGATCAAACGTCCTACAACGGAATCAGAATGGGAAGTTTCAATTGGTATCTGGAATCAAGTTTCATCTCTATATATCGACCGTCCCGTGTGGAGATGGGGCAAAATTTTCACGAGGGTAACAAAGCATTATTTTGTTATGAATATTTATGGTACATCACGTCGTTTTCTCAAGACATTGAGATACAATTTTATGATTTGAATTAAAAATATGACGTGGCGATAAAAAAAATCAATCATTCTGCTGAAATTGGCACTTGTTATGCATATAAACTCAAAATAATCTTAATTTTACTAAGTTAAACAATACTTCTTATGTATTTCTAATCAGTTGCAGTGTATTGATGGGTGACAATGATGGTCATATGCCAGTATTTAAAAACAAGAATCAAGGACGGCTAAAGATGAAAACGCATATACATGGTAATAGTTCTAAACGATATTTCCCCTATTTGCAATACTATGGAAGTTAAAAAATCCTGACCTTGAATACACCGAATGATTCCAATGCTGGCCGGTCCCCTCATCATGTGGATCCGGCCAGCATTAGCTTTGTTGTCATGTAGAAATCATTTCGATACGATCTTATTTAGAAAGATCAAATTGATATTTCAAACACTTTGTTCGCATTTTCACTTAGTTTACAAACAAAACTATTTTTTACTAAGACCTTTCCTTTAGTGTTTTTTTGTTTGTTTGGTTTTTTTGTTTTTGTTTTTTTTTTTGGGGGGGAGGGGTGGTAGGGGAGGGGGGAGTGATGGAAAGCCAACGGGTTCCATAATTTCTTATCAAAGTTATAGTCCTTTGTTTAGCAGACCCTCTCTAATTTTTAAGCCGATTCCAAACATCAAGTGTTTATACTTAATACCCCATTACTTCCCTGTTTTCTACATGTACATGTAACGCATCCATCCTGTATCAGATCATCGATCGGTAAATGCATAAATATCAAGAAATACATGTACACTTACACTGTGTCTTGTTTTACAGCTACAGGACAATGTCCAACCGTAGATAGAAAATGTCGCAATACATACCAGAGCAAGAAAGAAATAAGGTGTGGAAATCAACTACGTGTCATGTCCTGTAGTGACAAAATCTGTAAATGGAATCTACTGGGAGTACAAGGAGCACTACTGGCCAATCTGATGGAACCGGTGTACCTCACCTCCATCACGTTAGGTAGCAAAGGGTTTTTCTTTTTCATTTAAAAAAAAAATAAACTTTAACTGCATTAATTGTTTAAGGTTTTACTTTAAATCCTACTTTTGATATTGAGTAATTTTAAGTCTATAATGGTACACCAGAAATCACTTATACTATGTTATTTTATATAAACACCTGCAATATGTTTGATACACGAAGTTTTTCATTTATCTATTTTCAAAGGGTTTCGTTACAAGCATGGTCACATAGCCCGTGCAATGTGCTGCCGATTGGTAAAGACTCAGACTATAGAGAATTTGCCATCTGGTTACAAGGTAAACCATCCGTTGCTTGGAGGTGTATTGCATAAGAAGACTCCACAGTGTAGAGATGGGAAGTCGACGCCTTACTGTATAAACTGGAACAGAGCAGACGATTGCCACGAAACGACGGACGGATCGACAGGCCTTCTACATAACAGGGAGCTGACCAGTTCAACAGGACTGACCGAGTAAGATATAAATATATATTATAATCATTATATTATACAAGAGCTGTTGGAGAACAGCAAAGCTCGCCTATTCAGAAGAAGTTGATGTTCAAGTATTTACTATTTAAACATGGAAATATGACAAATTAACCGACTCAAAAAACTCCTAAAGGGCCCCAAATTGGTTGTATTATCACGTTCAGCATCCATACACATTAGGAAAATAAAATCATAAACATTTATGATGACTTAAGCTTAAACAATTGACAAAATAGAAACTTGCTCAAAAACTTTAACATGGAAATATGACAAATTAACAGACTCAATAAACCCTCTAAAGGGCCCCAAATTGGTTGTATTATCACGTTCAGCATCCATACACATTAGGAAAATAAAAGCATAAACATTTATGATGACTTAAGCGTAAACAATTGACGAAACAGAAACTAGATCAAAAACTTTAACGTGAAATGGGACGCCAACGCTGACGCCGACGCCGACGACGGGGTGACAACATTAGCTCCCCCTATTCTTCGAATAGGCGAGCTAAAAATGTATACATTCCTAAATTCCAAAATTGACTTAAAGTGAACAGTCGGGCAAGGATGGCTAAAGTCGGTAAAAATGGTGTGAATGTATCCAGTATAATTTCTTCTGAAATGGAAAAATAAAAATCTCTCGTCAAAATCTGTCTGCGTACGAAGAAATTAATTTAAAGTATGGGAATTCTAAAACGTCCTCCCGGCACACTATGTCCGTGGTTACATTTCCACACAGCCTCGCTTTCAATGCTTTCAACTTTACTTAAACTTCAGAACTGGGAAACTAAGCAGAACTTGACAGTCGTATTAATATGTGAGAACTTTTGGAAGGCCAATGAACGCATTTAGACTGGTTTTCTTTGCCCGACTATTCACTTTAAATGCTTTGTCACATTCTAATTAATATTAATATTTCAGGAGAAAGTCAAGACTTTGTAAACAAGAGTTACTGAAGTTCTACTGTGCAATCTGTTCGGATGTAGGAACCCCAAGTCTTGTTAAGGGCACATATTGGTCGACAAAAAAGGCCTCCACTCAATATCAGAGCTGCAGGAAAATTCTATATACAGCCCTACATAACCAGGGATACGGAACATGGGTAGGAGTTCCGGTAGAATGTCAGGAATTTTCAACGCAATTCTCGCCTTCTTTCTACTGTATCCACGCGTCTAGCATGTTTGATAGATCAAATTACTATTAAAGTAGGCGAAATGTTTACGATATGATGTTGGTGACAGTTTCAGCACAGTACATAAATGATGATCTGATTTGGTGGTTCTGTTAATGGTTCAAACAGTGTCGGAAAATGCAACTTCATTTTTTGTTTTATTACATGAACGTTCGAAACATGTATCAAGTTATCTTTATATAACATATGTGCATTGCTTAAAGATGTCTTCTGATTGAATCAGTAATCAGGCCGTATATTATGAATGCAGCATGATAGGTCAAATAAAGTTTACACATCGAATGGTTGTTGGATATGGAATTTATTCCACACGAGTGAGTTATTTTTGTGGAATAAAATTGTGAAATAAACATCAACCATAATTTGTGTGATCTGTTTCAAACCGTTCACACGGGATTAATGAGTATATGCCTACATAAGGAAATAAGGTGAAGTGATATTTTCATCAGCAAAAGGCATTTACTAATATTCAAAAGTCAACCGTTAATCTAATTTCTTTTTAAACGGGAGTAAAAATATGATAAATGTTACTTATTTAATGTCTTTCTGAATTTATATCTCATCGTTGCTTGAACAAACATATCACTTGTTGCCGAACTATATACAAGCGTATATGACACTGTGACTTTAACCAGACTGTTGTGATAAAGTCCTATCAAGGTTTGTTTAATATACCAAACGTATCTGTTTGATCCTGATGATAAGTATTTTGGTCGATTTCATAATACTGATGGAAAAAATTGTCTGATTTTGACACCATGACACGTCCGCTTTTGATAGCAGTGCATTGAATCCACATCCGATGGTCGGCAATTCTCTGTTTTGATTGGTCAAAAATATGGAAAAGACCAGAAAAGAGTTTCACTTTGACGCATGTTGACACTGCATTTTGTCACGGCCTAGATTAATGAGAAAACGGCAAAACTTGCAGTCTCCTCACGAAAACAACTTGTCAATTAAAAGCTTGAGTGTGTATTGGATATCCTTAGACTTGAATTACACTCGGCCATTTTAGTTGAAAATAAACAAACCCATGTTTCTCAAAAGAAAATGAAAAAAAATGTAATTTTTTCTCTGATATAATATGCTGGATTATTTCCATCGTAAAATCTAGTGTTTTTAATAGCATGCAATATGTAGCTGAATCTGCGCGAAAGTATCAACATACAACCCTGGTATCGATGTCGCCTTGCCAAATATTACCCCATTTACCAAAAAAAATGGTTCGGTCACAGGCGCCAAAAACAGAGAAGTGGATAAAATGCACAATCAGGCCGTGGCTTAAATCTGGGACATCCGGAAAGGCTGGATGATATATACATATCAAAATAAAATGAAACTCATCTATCTTATGGCTGTGTCTACCTGTTTATATATCTAATGAAACTTAAACTTACGTAACATTTGTTTTTGGTTACTTTCAATGGGGTTACACAAATAAGAATGTTTACAATGACTATTTATCCGGTTTTGGTATAGTAATTGTGAAGAGGACGCAGTAACTATTGATAATAACTTATTATCTCTGATCTACCTTAAACACAACATGAAATGGTTATAAAATATTTTTTTCTTCTTTAATTTCTTTTTTAAACACACATCATGTTATATGACATATTCATTATCGTATGTTTGTAAATCCTTCAAGTCTAGTATCTTATTGCAAAACAAACCAAAAGAATGGGTTACATGTACAACTCACTCGTCTTGGAAAAACTGTATTGATCGAAATCATACGTGCATGAAAACATTTGGCACAGTGTTATACAATGCTCATTGATAATTTAAGGTGAATAATATCCAAAATCGAATCATTTTTTCTAAGCAATATTCTCGAAATGAATTTTAAAGAAACCAGATCTAATGATGTCAGTAATCTCACAAATTCTTCAATTATAGGAGAAGGTGCACTGCGAAGTTTTACCCCCGCGAAGCATAACGCTGTGTCAATTACCTGGTCCCTGAAAATACCAGATGCACCTTATCTATTCAAAATCAGATTTTACAAGCACCACAACATCGTACATTAATTCAAATTTATTTTAGTTGCAAGCAATCAGAACAGCAAACATCACTCGCTTCTTTTAATCGGTGTTTTTGTAAACTGTCAGAGAATGCACGTGATTTCTGTCAGTTGTGTCGTGACGATGTTTAGATAAACTTTTATTTATCCGAGTATTGTTCATGATTGTATTGATTTGCATGTATTTGTTTTTTGTCTTAAAGGGACATGAACCTAAATAAACCTTGTAAATTTGAGTAAAATACTTTTTTTTAAAGACGTGTCAGATACCTTACTAAGTAATATATATCAGTTATTGTGCAAATGTGTCAAATTAAATAATTATAATGGAAATTCCATCTTTCTGTATTTTGAACCGGCCCGGTCGAATTTTGTTACGATAGTATAGTAGTCTTGAACTTTAGTGACCTCCCACAATGCAGTGCACAAATGTAAACAAAATGGTGGGTCAAAAACGTGGGTGAAGCGAACACAAACGGATTCCGATAGAAAACAGAGTACGTCAAGAGTCAGTTACGCGCGCGATTTGGAAAGTAAGTAAATATAAATGGATCGCTGAAATGCAAGAGACGGGAGCAACTCCTCACTTTATACATGTACTTGCGTGATGTACATATGTGCAATAAGTCAGGAAACTCGCTTCGCGGTGCCCTGTCGAATGAAAAGTCTCGGTTGACTTTTGGCTTATAATTCTTACGCTAAATACAAATTGTTTTATAACAAATATGGCTTAAACTTGTCAACCATCGTAAATTAGAAAATAATCTTAAAATGTGGAAAACAAATATTCCTTGTCATGTCAGCAAGTTTTTTGTTCATTAGAACCTCGCTTTCGGCCAGCTTTCGATTTGTGTTTCAAAAATAGAATATGACGGTCTATTTTTATCATTTTTGAGGTAGGTATTCCCCACGTTTTCCTGTCGTTTTAGATAGCCAATCATTGTAATAAAATATTCAATAAACATCTGAAAACCATATCTAAGCATACAGAACAACTTATTTAACGTTCATGTCCCTTTAATAATCTTTCATTTACTAGTAATCACAGGCAATTTTGTATTATTATTTACCAAATACTTATCACATGATGTTGCTTAATTGTAGTTATAATTCAATATACTATACTAGCATATACTTAAGTAAATATATTTTTTATTTTTTTATTTTTCGGCAGATATATTTCGGCTCAAGTCATTTAATTAAGCAAATACTTTTGCATAAATTTTGTACATTTTCTGATAATTGTGATTAATCTTCTATGATATAACTTACATGAAATATTTTGTACTTCTTATTTTCTTTTAACTATCTATGTTTTGCCAACAGGAATTGCATGCAGTAGATTAGCTGTTGACTAAGGAAGCTTATCAGTGCTACATTTATATATTACTGAAATTTTATACTATATGAAATACTAGAGTATTTTGATTCAAAAATATAAATACATTAAGTTATATCTTTAACTTACCATATTTCATTGTCAATCTAATTGATTTCATTGTTAGTATCATTTCGACGTTTATGCTGTCTGTTTATCTATTAATGGAAATAATTCAATAAAATTGATTGAAAACAACTTTATATTCGTTGACGTTTTTTTCTCTCTCATATCGTGCGGAATGTTGACCTTATTAATTGTACCTATCAGGTGTAAGCTAGGATGAGAGTACAGTTGATATTAGTAGAAAGATATCGGCAGTAGATAAATGTACCCTATCGATACGCTGGCCTCTGGTTGTCCTTTTAAACACCATACCATCCCCATTATCTATTTGTGATATAAACATGGGTGATTGATATCACCGATAAATATGTAGCATCGTAATGAATCCTATGATATACCATACTTAATTATTTCAATTCATGCAAATTACAACTATGTAATTTCTCCTCAGTTTGTTGTTTCGTTCTCTCATCTGATACTCTCAACACTATAGGCTTGATCATCGCCATATATTTACATTCACATGTCATCGATAAATATAGAGCACCAGAGTGAACTGTAGAATATACAGTACCTAGATATATTCCATGATATCAAATAATAGTTCTGTAGGGTTTATTGTGTCACTGGCTTGATTATCGCAACATTCTGTCTTATCAGCAAGGTCTAGCATTAACGCGTAACTTATATTCAGATTGTTTGCAATACCCATGCATAGACCAGATTCCATAAAAAAGACTTAAATATTGAATATTGCCAAACTTCATGAAGTACGTTAAAGAAGTAGTTACCCAGTTATGCAGTTAGATAAAAACTGACATAATCACTAAGTTGCAGCCATTGCCTTTGATTTAAATATAAACATGACATTTCAATTGTTGAAGAAGCATGCTTTAAAACTCAAACAAAGATACAATCCTGTATACATTATTAACAAGTGTTGCAGCTTCACCTCTTGTGGCTAGATTTAGGCTTAGGCTGCAGTGAACAAAAATAAGGGAATGAAAATAATAATTAAAAAAAATCCTGCAAATAATCCAATGCAACATTATGTTATAAATATTGAAATGTAAAAAGCATATCCTACTTACCTTATGTTAGCTATCTTATCTACCGTATATGTTTGTTGGTAATCGTATGAACACCGCTGATATAAGCCTGCATATTATGTAAGATAAATCATTACACCATGTAAAATAGCCTAAAATCTGATAAATGATAACCTTACTTTTTAAAGGCCCACTACCTTTCCTGGGCAAAATATAAAGGTTTCTTAAAAATATTAATAACAAAAGAAAATATATATCGATGGCTTAAGATGAGGTTACAACATCAAACATATGCATGATTTCCTGTCTAATGTACGATAACAGTGGAGATTCATTTCGCTGTTTTGCCGTCTGACACAGTGAAAGTCAACTACCGCGCGGCAATTAGGACGACGGCGGGAAACATAAAACGACCCGCGTTATGAAAATTAACATTTTATTTATTCTAATTAAATAGTTATGAAGGTGATGATAAGTGTGCTAGTAAACGTATAGTTAATAACTTCTGCAACTCTACAAAATTATTGATCTCGTTTAAAATTCCTATTTTAAAAATTAAAAGCCGTTTCGGAAAGGTAGTGGCCCTTTAAACAAACTTGAAAGTTCAAAGAACGGAGTTGTTGGTATCATTTTCTTTCTCAGAAAATATTAGACTGAAATAATTTAAATAAGACTGGTAAAGTGTGTATGATCAATCTTCTGGTTCTTTTCTTGAACTATCCCTCAATAACAAAAATGTCGTTCACAGGACGTGATCTGAGACCTTTTAATTTGCACCGCCAGCTTTAAAACAAGGTTGTAGGAAGAGATATCAGATACCGATAACAAAAATGACATTCATTAATGACCTTACTGGCTCATCTCGCCCCACTCACACAGCTGAATATATATCATTATCTTAAATCTACTACTTGTTACAACGAAGCAGTCATCACTTATCATATTCAACCTGAAATCTACATATGGCAATCAGAAAAAGCGTATTAATAGCATGGGAAAAAGAAGCTACGTCAATAAATTCTGAAAAAAAATAATAATAACTGTCTACATGATGGGATATTTCTTGTGTTAAATTTCGCGATACGTAAGAGTAAACATATCCCGTCCATTTTATTTTTACGATTAATACAACTTTGGACTCATGTTGGAAATTATCGTGGTAGAAAGACTAAACGAAAATAACGAAAAATATCCCTCGCACAAATTCCCGCTTTTGTACTTTTGCAAATAATTGCGTGTTATAAAAAGCGCTGCTAATAATGATTTAGCCTGCATGTAAAGAGAGATTATGATGCATTTACAGCATGGCACAAATTAAATGATATATACACAATTTACCTTTGGCAAACATTTGACTGAAATCGACATGTGTTTACGGTGTAAATAAACAGCTCAGCTGTATTGTAGATATGATAGATACACAATCGTGAGCTGGCTATTTTTAACTAGTGATGAACAACAGTATATCATTGTATCAAATATCACTTATTGTCGGCACCCAAACAATATGACTCGTGTAACCATCACAACTACGTGTACTAAGTCATGTCCGCTTCATTACATTGGGATGTTAGCAGTTATCGTAAACATTAGGTGTAGATTTAATGGGAACAAATAGATTATAAGACTTAGTTACAAGTTTCTGTGATCAGCGTCAGGAAATGGCAGAGGAATGGAAGGAAACATTGAACAATATGAATAAGAACTGCATTAGTAGACTACAAGAATATGCAGCAAAGAGGGGCCTAGATGTCCGGTATGAGGAACTAGCTCCAGAAAAAGGAGGGTAAGCATGCATATATATATTAAGGAGGGTATTAAGTTTGCTTACGTGACACCACACATGTTAAGTGGATTGTAACTTACCGTTACACCTGATGCTTTAGAAGTAATATATTTTGACTGATAATTACCTACCGTATTGACGATTGTGTCAAGAAAATCGCAAATGTCACTGAATGAGAACAATTAGACACATGGAGGTCATATTACTACTCCACAGATCAGGACGTTCATTCTCCACTAATTTGCATATTTTCAGAAATGAAAACATAAAATATGAAAATTGAAAACAAAGTTCTTATGTATTGTCATTTGTTTGGCAAATATCTCTACTTTTTAAATCTAAAAGGGCTGGCTCCTATCTTTACTCAAAGAAAAGTTATAATTGTTACAGTCAACCATCATAATTTGGTAAAGAACAGATACGTGACTTTGTTAAAATGAACTAAATTGAGGTTTGTCATTAGAAATGCCAAAATATACACTTTAACTGAATTTTTGCTTTTGGTTTGGACTTTTCTTTCCATTCAAAGCCATTTGTCCGTCTCAAAAGCAATTTGTCTTTATCATTGCAGTTATGAAAGGTTCATTTGTGAATATTGGTTTGTATGATTCATAGTGTGTTCGAATAGTTTCAATATAAAAATAGTACCAAAGTATTTTGTTTCTATATTTTTTCCTTATTATCAACTGTACCTTTATCTGCATCAGTACAATTCAGTAATTTTGTATTCGTATAAATCACAATTTACTGTATAGGACATTAAAATCCTGCTTTAAACAGTAACGTAATGTTACAACATATATTAATATATGACTGTTAGAAACTCTGACACGGCTATTATGATAGGTTCTTCTATTTCATAAATTCGTTCAAAATCACATCAAAGAAAACGTACTTATTCAGCGGTTTCACTTCGTCTGCAATACTTTAGCATGACTTTTTGCCTAATATTAGCAGCTCGATAACGTATCACGTTCTCTTGGTATATGTCTTTATGAGCTATTAGAAATAAGATGAATTCAATACACGAATCTGCTTCAAAACTTGTTAGTCAAACTACAACATCCGAATTATCAAACGATAGATCAAAACTATGAAATGGGTCGATGAAGGATGATTATGTTGTACCATATTTGTAACGTACTGTCTAAAACCGATTCCCTTTGACTGCGATGGTTTCAGCGTTCTTGTCATTTAATTGGGAAAAAACGACCGCACGGCTGACAGGTAGCATGTGATAACCAGGTAAACAGTTCGTCTGACGTATTATTGCCAACTACCTCACTGTGTCCTTTGTTGAGCTGGTGAATTAAAAGCGCGCAATTTCCTCATTGTTCCTTCGCCTTCCTTCACTGAGAAAACGTATCAGTCTCCGTCATACTGATTGCAACATACAACCCTAAACTTACATTTTGACCATATCTAGCTCGAAAACAAATTTGCTATAAATGAAACCAGTTCACTTCAAATTATGGTTTACGTACAAAAGTACAGATCCGTACCCAATATGACAGGTACGTACCAAATAAACAGATACGTGTATTTCATGTTTTAATTTATTATTTCCACAATTAAACTATTCAGGTAATAGCAAACATATCTACACAATATCTGGGCATAAAAATAGTATATCTTGAATTAGTCCGATGTAACGAGTATTGTTTATTGGTTTCTACACTCAAATATTAGGAGTTAACGGTACATCTTTCATCAAACAGACTACGTGATCTTCTATCCAGATAACGTTATTATTTTTGATATGTGATTCTTACATCTTAACAATTATTATATATCTATAGCTTAATCATACAGCTAACTAGGTGTTAGAAATCACCGTGATTATTATCAGAAACTGTATATATATGTTACTATGTACAGGGGTAATCTACAAGGAATAGTAGATATATTTTATATTATGTTCGAGGTTCTCCCACGACTAACTGGCCAACACCACAACGAATCTTTCCCGCGTTAGTAAACTATTGAACAACTCCCTCAACACTTGCCACGTGGTTAAGCTAAATTTCGAATGTTTTGTGACAAGCGTGAGAATTTCTGCTCGCATATGTGGTATTTTCCATAAACGTATCTGTCGGGTAACGTTACTGACCGACACTAACCCCTCTGCATCATTTAACATGACACCGTGTGACTTGTCGACCAAACCACAAACAGTTGTAACCCTCAGTATTATATACTTTTTCAAACGTGTTGATGTGTGAATTTATCTCGTGTGAGAAAAGTGGCATCTTAAGGCTATTCAATACATTTGTAGTAACGTATCTGTGATGTCGTGCGTAACATGTAATTTTCAAGATTAGAATCGCACCTGTCCGATTTTATTTGTTAATGGATTGTGTCCTTGTCATGAAGGTAAAAGTTAGTATACATATTAAAGTTTATATCACGAAAAAAACTGGGACATTTAATAATACATTGTAATTGTTGTACATGATTTTATTTGTTCTGTAACGTATCTGCCAGCATAGTTTGTGACAAGGATAAATGAGTTATATAAAAAATATCAAGCATTTGTGTGCCAATACTTGTCTATTCTCATGCTCATGATAATATCTGTGGATATGATAGAAAAAATATGTAACATTTACCAATTCTCCATAGTCACAGTTGATTATGAAATCATTATAGCTTTAGAGGACAGTCGAAATTCGTCACGAGAGCCATATTAATGTGATGATGAGAAAAATCTTAATTGTCAGAGGAACAAAACTTGATTATTTTCGAAGAAAATCAATATATTTTTACGTTGTGAAACAAAACATGTATATACAAACATGTTTTTTAAGTCCCGATATTTAAATCCTATGTAATACACACACTGAGTCGTCAGCATAGCAACCATATGATAACAAGAAATGGCATGAAATCATTAGAAAATTGAAAAAATACTAATTTCCTGTGGAAAAAAAGGATAGGGCATCCATTTGACCCTTGACTTTAAGCAGTTTCAGAAGTCAAATCACCATTTTTCTGAAAGTAGAGTCAAAACCCATGATAAATAGGCATATGCTTCAAACCTAAGAGTAAAATCTGATTTTTGTTTGTCAAAAACATACTCTCGGGGGTTTACTGAATGCCTGAGTATAAATTAGGTTCATGTGGTTATTATAGAGTCCATTGATATTTTAAAATTAAAAAATGAGACGTTAAAAATAAAAGTACGATCATTTCAAAAAGTATGCAAAAAACACAGTCATTTCGCGATTTACTGTAGGTTCATGCAAAGTTTCACAGTGATTTCCGGAAAATCACTAAATTATCATTCTTGCGAAAATTACATGAACATTTATTTGCGTTGTCTTAGAATAATTCATATGAGTCACTAAAAAGCAAGAACCACTTCGGAATCCGGAAAAAACTTTGCAGTAAACGACTGAACAAGAATTAGCAAACTATCAACATTCAATATCATTCAAGGACAATTTCGGATGGGAGGGATTGAATGCTTTGTTTGTATTTAAATGAAAATTCCACGAAATAATATGTCATATTAATTTATATTTACAGATTTGGTTACGAAGTGTACTTTGTCAAGTTAATTGCATCTGGAACCGGATGTAGGAAAAAAGAAGCAAAGGAGGCAACAGCTGATCTTGCTATCCGGACTATTAAGGTTTGGTTGTGGATGTGTTTTATTTATCTTTATGACATTCTAGCTTTAATATTGAAGCATGTAAAATATACGTGAATATTCGTTAATGAATTAACTGTAATATGTAAACAAAATACCGTTGTTTGCAATACCCATGCATAGACCAGATTCCATAAAAAAGACTTAAATATTGAATATTGTCAAACTTCATAAAGTACGTTTAAGGAGTAGTTACCCGGTTATGCAGTTAGATTAAAACTGACATAATCACTAAGTTGCAGCCGTCGCCTTTGATTTAAATATAAACATGACATTTCAATTGTTGAAGAAGCATGCTGTAAAACTAAAACAAAGATACAATCATGTTGCAGCTTTACCTCTTGTGGCTAGATTAAGGCTTAGGCTGCAGTGAACAAAAATACGGGAATGATAATAATAATAAAAAAATCCTGCAAATAATCCTATGCAACAATATGTTATAAATATTGAAATGTAAAAAGCATATCCTTACTGAAAGTAAACAAAATACCGTTCGGATAATCATGTAGCTGTGAATTGTGATATTTTGCAGTCTATGGCACAAGGACAGTCACTCATCAGCCACTTCACACCTCAAACTTCTGTTACATTGACAGACTCATACGTTTGTAATGATAACAGAGCTCTACCACCCCATCCATCGATCAGACAATCAATACCTGAAAGTGAAACCAGGCCATTATCTTACAACGTGTCCGTGGTTCCAGACGGTAAAAATCCTGTCAGCGAATTCATGGAATACGCACAAGCAAATGGACAAGTAGGCAGATTTGAAGAAAACACGAAAAATGGTCCTGATCATCGGCCAACGTATGTATGATTTTATAACGCAATAAGAAACCAATTAAAGAAACTATGTTTAGTTACAACATTATGAAGGGGAATGTGGTTACCTATATAATTATTTCGTGGCCGCGGTGGCCGAATGTTTAAGATGTCCCGACATATTACCGCAAGCCCTCCACCTCTGGGGTGCGGATTCGAGTCTCATGTGGGGCAGTGGCCAGGTACTAACCGCTGGTCGGTGGTTTTTCTCCGGGCACTCCGGTTTTCCTTCACCAACAAACCTGGCACATCCTTACATGACCCTGTCTCTTAATAAGACGTTAAACTAATAAAAACCAAACCCTGTTTCTCGTCAATTATAAATTTACATTAAAATGTGATATCCTAAAATTTCAATGTGGTAAGTAGATACATAGTATCATTATAATACACATATCACCATTCACATCTTAAAATAAGATCAATTTTGATCAAATAAGCGACATGATGGTTAGACATATAATAATCCAAAATAATATATGGATAAAAAGTGTTTAGAAAAAGGCTGTATGACATTTTTGAACACCTACAGATGCAAAATGGTGACAGGAAATGATATATTCATTATGAGGACTTCTTCATGTTTAGATTCACTGTGTGTGCCTACCTAGGGACCAGAAAGTTAGGAGAAGGCACTGGCGGGAATAAGAAAGCAGCGAAGAGGCAGGCTGCGGAGCAGTCACTCAGATTATTGACATCCGGCTCTTCAAAAAAGAGGTTGACATCACAGGTTTGTTATACACTTCAATAAAATAAAAACATTTAAGTGGATTCTTGTTATCATGGAAAAACTTATGCGATCATATTTCCCAATTGTACCTAAACGCCAGTTATCTGGTTTATATATACAATGTATGAGTTGAGCCTGCAGTATGCTTTTTCACAATAATATTTGCATATTTAGTCAAACATTTTTTACCCTTGGCTGTCTATACTAGTCAAGATTTGCTCATCCTCGATATTCCATGGAAAACTATCACTGTCGTAATATCTACCCCTGCCATTCACCGTGCGATTTGTTTGGTGAACTTGAAGGTACCAAACAACCTTTCACATCTTTTATCGTACAAAGAGCCTTCAGTGTTGCTTTGACATAGTACTGGGGGGATCTAACGGCAGTGATAGTAGCCCCTGGAATATCGATGATGATATTTGCCATGATGATAAAATATACAGACATGTTGTCTACGTTGGCATATCTGAATTTACATTCCTAGGTTCTACCCTCGCGAACTCCAACAGACAAGAATGCTGGGATATGTCCTGCCGGTGCTGATCCAATAAGTATCCTCAATGAGTTCGCACAGAAAGCTGGATTAGAATTAACTTTTCCCAACCCTGATGTGAGGGGTGCGGACCATCAAAGACAGTAAGGTCACAACCTAATGGGAAATAGAAATGTATCACAATTGAAAGGACATTAAACGCAGCCGGTTGTTCATTAGGAATAATAGATTAATGCTTTGCTATTGCTACTGTATATTTCGTAAATGTAAAATTTCGCTATTTACTGTGGGAGATTTAATCGTCGGGGTTTGTGTTTGCGTATTATCTTTCTAGGCTTTGAAAGCGTAATTTATACAACAGTTTTTGATCAGTTTCGCGAGTTATTAAACTTCCCGAATTTGACGAAATTTAAATCCTTGTGAATATTAATGATATATAATTCAGTGATTCCCAATGCAGAAATGTCGTTATTAGTTTTTTGTTAACATTTTGATGATATTTAGATGTGTTGGCATTTATTCTCCTTTTATTTGGTTGCGCTTTTGAAAGGTTCACACTAGGTGCTATGATAGGCGGTACTAGGTACACCAAGGCTACAGCTAGTACCATACGAGAGGCCAAAAGAGAAGCGTCAAGACAAGCATTAAAACAGTTAAAACAAGCAAAACTGTATCGGTTCTCACCCGAGTCACCTAAGGTACAATTTACATACATAATTTATAGATTATTATTTTATTGCGTTGTGCTGGAATATGATTTTACCATGTCATATGTCATTTCATACTTATTATTTGAATTCCACATGTTCATCATTGAGCTTATGTCTTCAAAACTGCTTTTATAGTAATATTTCATTGCAACCAAAACGTTCTCAATATATTTTTCAAATGAATAGCTTCATTATTTCAATATTGTGCATTTAACAAAATACCAACTAATGATTTGCAAATAAAAAACAAATAGCATATCCAAACGTTTAAGAAAACCAACATTTCCCCCCGCCCAAACTTTTGAGAGCATTAAGAGTGTATTCCTTCATTTTCAGTTTTGTATTAACGAACCATTGACGTTCCACGACAAAATTGCAAAACTTTGCCATGAGAAATTTGATACAGTCGTAGCAGACATACCGGAAAACCTTGCAGGTCGGAAAGTCATAGCGGGTGTTGTCATGGAATCCAAAACCACGGGGATATGCGATGTCATCAGTTTGGCATCTGGTATTGTTAAGTTTTTATCAAGTCATGCAAAATTATTAAAATTGTAACTACAGGGACTGAATTAGTATGAAAAGATTTTAACAAAACGTTGTGTTTACGGGTGTATAAATGTTCATAAACTTGAATGTGGATGTCGAATGGGGGATAGAGCCATATTTTTCTGTAATACTACAATTGTACGACTATGCTCATGAAATCATTCTCGACAGAAATCTGCGCTTATTCAAGATTTCTCAAATATGTCATAAGTCATGAAACTCAATAAAAAGAAACATACTAAACATCAGTAAAATATTTCTTTTGTCGACTCGATGTACAAAGTCCAATAACACAACTTTTTTTCAAAAGTAACACCACGCACAAGGAGAAGCTCATGGGTATCCGGTTTTTTTCATGTGATTTTTCGTGATGTCACTGTGATATCCTTATTGGCTAAGTTTGATAAATGAATACCAAATCATTTTATTTTATATTAAAGGAAATAGATTTATAAGAGGAAATAAGTTGACAACAGACGGGCTAGTGTTAGTAGACTCACATGCAGAGGTCCTGGCTAATCGAGGGATGAGGAGGTTTGTACTCAAAAATATGTGTCAAATATCGAGTATTGAAACCAAAACAATAGTCTGCTCTCTGTATCGGGTAGTTTTATTATGCATCATTAACTTCTTTTACAACCATCTATCAGATATTCTGTATTGGCATATTACATAGTTATCTGTTCTTGCGGGTAGGTATTGATTGTGACGTGATGTGTGAACGTAACGTCATACTTTTCAGAGAAAAAGGCGTGGATTTCTCTCATAAAATAATGACGTCACAATGGATATCTACTCGCAAGGGCGATAACTTCATTAGACAAAGACGGAATATTTTGAATTGTATAAAATCCCGACTCATTTATTGACATGGCATAAACAGGTTTCTATACCATCACTTAACCAAGCTTTGGAAGGGAGAAGAGACTAAAGTTTTCCAGAAATGCAAGAATGGGAAGGTCAAGGTCAGTCCAGGTATCCAGTTTCACCTTTACATATCTACTGCACCATGTGGGGATGGAGCGATATTTACACACAGGTACAGTAGGTTCAATGTGGATAGTAAGCACTAGCATTGTATTGACTATAACATTATAACTTATTCGAATATCCGAAAAATTAGTTATTGCCTTATTCTATTACTTTTATTGTTTTCATTTAGTTTTAAAGTAAGGTTTCGTTGAACATGACTGGTTCCAAAATGTTTGATACCAATTTTATAAATATTATATATAAGTCCATGCATTGTATTCATCATTTTTGATCGTTTAACTCTTGTTTTACATTTCACCTCAATAAACAATGTGTCAATGCATTGATGGTGAAATGTATTTTTTTCAGTTCCAATTGTTTATATACTTTAATGTACCAGTAATATTTCAAAATAAATATATGTAGACTGTATGTGCTTTTCAAATAGAAATATCATAATACCCCTGCATGTTAACATTTCATACAATAATTAGTAATAAAATTATGATCCCTAAATTATCACTTAATTTGTTTCAATTATAACTTTTAGGAAATAAAATCAATACAATTATTCTAAAAAATAACCATTGTATGAAAAGAAAACTACTTATTTTGTTTTAACATATATCATTTAGCGACGGCAGTTTCGCAGCAGACCCCGATGGAAAGCACCGCCCAACATTTGACAATACGAAACAAGGACTTTTGAGAAATAAAATTGAGTTGGGTAAAAAACATATTAATATACAATGTAACTGCTTAAGTTAGGGTGACAATGCAAGTTTAAACGCCTTTGACACTCAATTTCCAATGGTTTGCAAATGGCTTTATGATAAAGAGGCATAGGATTTCAGCATTGTTTCTATTCTAAAGAAAAAGCAGTGACAAAGGAATGTATGATAAAAGAAAAGATTTATAGACTTTGATACAAGGTATATATATACACATCATTATTTTGTCAGTTTCAATTACACACTTTTTAACCTGCACTATCAGTAATTTTGAAGAAAAAAAGAAAAGACAGACTCTTATTATTAATTTTTGTCGCCTGTTACTGGTAATCTGAGATCTATGTTACATGAAAGATATAATACGACAACTGCCATCTTGTCAAAAGCCACGAAACGCAAATCAATGGAGAAATGTTTTTAGATTTATACATGAGTTATTAACATTTAAATATATATATAAGAAATGGGCATGAAACATAATTCCCAATGCTTTAGTTATTCGAATATCTTCATGAATAACAACAGTTTGATATATAAATCTGATCACAGTTGTTGAATTTGTCTGATGCTAATAATCGTACAAATCTTTTCGTTTTTTTTACACAAGGTGAAGGTCAGATCCCTCGTCAAGAGGTACACGGGGTTGTAGGGTACCAGGGTCTAGATGAAGTCAGGCGTGGAGAGAGGTTAAGGGTCATGTCCTGTAGTGATAAGATCTGTAAGTGGAACCTCCTCGGAATCCAGGGAGCTTTATTGGCTAATCTGATGGAACCAGCGTATTACACCTCCATTACATTAGGTATGAAACGACATATTTTTAGATGAAATGGTATGAAATAAAAGGATTTTTTGAAAAATGAATATTAATACGATACCGTTAATTGGAATATTTTGCGTCGGAAAATTTAGGCGATTTTTTATCAAAAGAGGATGGTTACATTTTTGTACGTTTAAACTGGGCGTTTTCAGTATTTTGTATTGTCTTGGAGCATTGTCGTTATAGCATCCACGAAACTGTAGGGGTTAATATCACTGCCGTTGGTGATAAGCCTAGTGATAATATAGAAAGCAATTCCTGGAGATCGAAAATGCCGCTATACTGGTATCCTGAATACAGCGGTTATTTTCTATACATTGCTAAATATACGAAATCATGAAGCGTTCATTGTTGTTCACCCGTATCAATCACTGCTGTAATAGACTCCATATGCCTAAGTTATGTTTGGATAATTTAATGGTAATCAATTAACATACTATGTGTGTGGTATTTTGAAATCTGCAGAATGGTCAATGTGTCCTCCTTTTAGTTAGTCTATACGCTGATAAAGTGTTAACTAACAATAAAATAATAATGACCTTTATTTCTAATTAAAATTTACGTCCCCAAAACAAATTCCAAATTGGTTTTGTAAATAAAATAATCTATTAAGCATTACAAAAATCTTTCTATCTTGTAGGAACCCTATTTAACCACGGACACATGACTCGAGCAATGTGCTGTAGACTGGAAAGGAAATCTCAAATAAAAAATTTACAATTCGGGTACAAAGTTAACCATCCATTACTTGGTAACGTATCGCATACGACAGGCCAGCGAAGTGTTGAGAAGTCTACAGCTTACAGCATAAACTGGAACAGGGCAGACGATTGCTACGAGATGACGGACGGAACCACAGGACAACTGCAATCATCAGGTCTACCAAGCAACATTGTGTATCGGAGAAAAGTCGGGTAAGAAACAAATACTCTCGTTTATAACATAGTATGTTTGGAAATAAATTCTTTAGAACAAATGAACCAAATAAAATTGAAATACAGAATATTACAAGAGATTGTTCACCGCAATGAATACTGCTTATACTTATTAGGACCATTTGATCTAACAATCTGCATAAAAATGAGTTTTATTTGGTTGTTATAGATTCTTGTACATACATGTATTAAACTTCAGGTCGACGTCAAGATTGTGTAAGAAAATGTTGCTGAACTCCTACAAAGAACTCTGTACGTACGCAGGTGTATCGAACTTAGTCAAAGACGACTATTTGTCAACAAAAACAGCTTCTTCGCAATACCAGACCTACAAAACTATCCTGTATGAAGTCATGGAACGCCAGGGGTATGGCGGGTGGTTAGGACTGCCGAGAGAATGCCAGGAGTTCAACATAACACATTCCAATGAGGGCAAAACATAGCTGCGACGACTTTTCTGAGAAAATTCTATGACACCAAAAGAAATATTTAAACATTTACGTTAATTTAAATTCCGAAAACTTAATGCAACTACTTTTCTGAGAAAATTCCATGATATTCTTTTTTTATATTTACGTCAATTTCAAAGCCAAAAGCAGCTTTTGACTTTTTCAAAATGACGTTTCCATGATCAATAAGATTCTTCCCAGTAATGCCATTTCCTCATATCAAGAACATGTCGCTTTTAAGCGTGTATTTTATCGAGGATATCTTTATAGCAAATAGAAAGTGTATACTCTATCAAGTACATGTACACCTTCATTGTTTATATGGAATGTATCCAATATAACATCGAGTGTATCCTTACACAAAGTGTATCCTTATTTGAATCAAATTTTGTGTTTCTCTTAATATTTGACAAACATTTAGAAACATTTCTCCAGCAAAATTTGTATAATGTTTGAAGTATACACAAATACAGAAGAGATTTAATGCAATTAATTTTTATTCAAAATCAACTTCTGAATACATCATGTTTGTTTTTATATGTTTACAGTCTTAAAGGCCATAAACAAATTGGCAGTTTCGGTCATATTCATGTAATACAGCACAAAATGTAACTCACAAGTTAAATCGTTATTGAATATTTATTTAATGGGCATCCTTCTGTCGCCGAGACGTATTTTATGAAACAAATGAGTAAAAAAACATGACCTAAAATTTCATCAATCATTTAAGAATATTTCTCATTATTAAATTATAACAGAGGATAATAATCTAACTTGATTGTCAGAGAAATTAAAAATCAATGAGAAAACACTTCAGCAGTTAGGCATTTCAAGCTTCAAACTTACATGTATTTTACCTGTTGTAAACAATCAAATTTTAACCAGGCCTCCCTCATCTAAATTCTTGTAAAGTTTGGTATATGTTGACTTTCGAAACAGATTATAATAACTGAAATATTTATCCTTCGATGGTATTTGTTGCCAATTATTGTTACAAAACAATAAGTGATTAAACTGCGCAAACATACATCAAATTACATTAAAGTATTATTTTAAGAATGAATGAATGTGACGGTTATCGCTCCTGCTTAAAAGTTAATAACCATATTTCAGATGACATTATTTATCAATCGTAAAATAACCAAAAAGGAAAACTTTGCTCTATCTACAAAAACATGATCTTTATAGAATTTCATCACTGAAGCTTGTATGAACAGTTTATGAATTTCAAAATAACACTACTCAGCTTAGTATATGATAATTATGTAACTGACAGAGACCTATTTGTACACAAAATAATTACAAAATAATGAAGTCATAATAATAAAAATCTGGATTATTAAATTATATATTGGCACTTCGGATGATGACAAACTTTTTTTTCTTCAGTGCTACCGTAATAGCTATTTTTACGTCATTGGTTAATTAAACATTATTCTTCAAGATTAGTTTAAAACACTCTCGAACAAACATAAATACATTTATGTGGAAGATAATTATCCAAACATGAAATGTTCAACAAAAACGAAATTAATAATGCAAGAAGCCAAGGATATACGTCCTTGAAGAAGCTGATCCAAATCCATCTGCTTGGGTTGAGTGGGGGGCAATTTTGGGAGATTTCACCTACCATATGATAATAAAATAACCCACTACCAAGGCAATTGAAGTGAAGAGTTTTACGTGCCGTCACGCTATATATAACGTTTCCCCAACGCAATTCACTCATTCTCCCCTATAAACCCATTTCAAATGCTGGAATAGCCCATTTTAACCCAATCACCCCTATAAACCCATTTCAAATGCTGGAATAGTCCATTATAAATTTCCAGGGGTGAATGAATTAACATTCAATTACCTCCCAAGCACTCACACAGATAATTCTCCAGCCCTAAAATTAATTGCACAACCCAAAACGACTGCCACAAAAGGTCAAATGGAGTTAACATTTCATATTGTGATAACAGATCATTTAATGCTGAAACTATCACGTAGGATTTCAAAATTCTTAGAACAGGAGATCGAAAAAGATGCAAGTAAATCCGTCGTGTATTTAACAGAATACATATTTCAAATACCTTTTGCAGGGCCAGATAGATTTTCTATCCATCATCCCCTACCCACTACACTCCATTTTAGTTTCCGTGAATTTGTCGCAGAAATATTATCAGACTATCAAGACTGATGGGTCCATTATGACTGTTTAACATCACTTTTCAAAATAATAAATAAAGTTCTCCCACATATTACTGTGAAGCAGAAAATTTTACTATCGACATAAAATATATAAGGAGCAAATTTTACCAATGTCATAATATGTATAATGTTCATTGTAGTACTACAGTACTTGTGAATGGTCATTTGGCATTGGAAATTGAAAATATTTGGCGATTGAAATATTGGATATTTTACCTAATAATATTATTGTTTTCAAATTCTATGAGGTTCAATTTGGTATTAACTTTAATCATTTTTTATATGTTTATGACAGAATGCAAAAGTAGCCATATATGTACATACAGTGCATAATTTTTCAATGTGTCTGAAAACTTGGTTGGACTGTTTCCATCAAGGCTAGATCCTATCTTAGTATCTTTAAATAAATAGTATAGGAACTGGTCCATCAAGGTATACTCAATTCTTGATAATCCAGGGGTTACTGCTACTGTCATTATATCCACCCCTGGATTATTAGGACGCAAAAAAACTCTGGGGTGGATAGGACGACAGTGATATCAACCCCTGGAATATCGAGGATGAGTATGTTCATGATACTTGCGTTAACTGGAGTGAGTAGTAATCGATCCTTTGGTATAGTGGTCCTGGTTCATTTATTCTGACTAATATAACAATCATATACTATGACTTTATCAGTTTTAACTCTAATAATAATGGTTGTCTAGTAAAAATCGGGACCAATTAATATTTTGAATTACTCAATGATATATTAAACGACTTGCAAAAAAAAAAACATAAAAAGTAAAATTTTGGCATTGTTTGATCGTAAAACTTAAAACTGTTAAAAACAAACTTAATTTTGTTGTTATCTGTATATGACAGATCTCATCACACTAAACCTGCATAAAATTTTCCCGCAATATCATAGATAAATTATTTGCTTTTCAGTGTATTTATACAGACACTCGCACACCAATACACAAATCAATAACTTTACTCTTAAAACTCAACATTATAGTTTTATTTAGCGGTTTAATACAGATGCTCCACCACAGACAGAGTATAAATACAGATGCTCCACCACAGACAGAGTATAAACTATATCCATCATTTGAATAATAGCCAATGTTCCATCATGTATATAATATATGTCTAATTAACACAAAAGTACATATTAATATAAAATCATTTATTTCACTTTTGTTGCATGCACAATCAGTACCTCATTCCATATAGGACACAATGTTGTGCATTTTTTTCAGGTCGTCGTTAATTTTTTTTAAATATTTTATGAAGTAAAATAAGAAGCTCAAATAAAGTGATGAAACTGATCCAGAAGAAAAATAATAATTTGTCTGCCCCTGTTTTCAAAAGCCAAAAAAAAAAAAAAAAAAATTAGCCAGCTGTGTAGAATTTTTTAAGATCTATCTCAGAACATTGTAGTATGTCACTATGTTACAACCATATAACTAGATATTTTACAATTGCATAATATATCATAATGTACAATGTATATACATAATATACACATTTCTGTGCAAATAAAACTTCATTTATTGGCAAATGAGTATGGTCATGATGTTAATAAACTACAACAAAAAAATGTGCTGTACAAATTCAACACACCATTATTTTCGCGAATATTTATTCTGTCTTCACATATTACCAAATTATCTGCCCTTGTGTTAAGGTATTTCAATTATTTCATTAATTTGTGTGTGAATTTTCATAAAAAGTATCATCTTATGCTCACAAGCACAGGATATCACAATCACTACCTACCCACATAGGCAGATAACTTTGCAATAAGCAAATGCAGAATGTCCTTGGGAAAGATTTATACATTATAAAACAAAAACGTTTTCAAACAATATTTAAATTTTGAACTTTTTTAAGAATTCAAAAATAGATATGATATTCCATTATTTTCATTCCTTTCATTCATTTAATTGCAGAGTTCATAATTTCAAAGACTATAAAAAAACTGCCTTTCTTTCGCTCTAAATACCCGATACGAAAAATCAACACACACATCTTTAATCATCTGTTGATTTGGTGGAGTTTGACCACTCTTGTTGGTCGTCGACACATGACTGGGTTAATTCCCAACTCCTTCAGCTGAGCATTTCTTTTCTCCTCATGGTTTGCCCAGTCTTCATCAGAAATTTGTTTGGCACTTTCTAGAATAGAGCGGTGAACTCTGTCCCTTTCACTTTTTGTCAGCGAGACTCCTCTAGAAAATTTCTCTGTAGCTCTTCCACGGCTGTATTGCTTGGTTTTAACAAGTGCTTGAATGATAGCCTGGTCAAGAAAAATAAAGTGTTTTTCTACTTTTTGTCTTTTAAGAATCATAATATCGGTTATTTCGATATTTCTCCCGATTTCTTGTTTCAAAATAAGATGGCACTGTACCATAGATTTGTTATGAGAATAAAACGGAATAACAATGCTGCAAAACTGGTGATAATACAAGGTGTGTCTTAGGTGTAGCTCAAACTGTTAAGTCACATGACGCAGTAGCATACCTTTGGTACATGGTTATAGTTAAAAGTAGGTCAAAATGTCACAGTGATCTACTTTTGATAAAAAAAAGATACACTGCTTCACCAGGATTAACATGTGACAAAGATATAAAATTTCAATGAAAATCGGTGTGAAGAAAGAGCCCATATAAGATAACTTATAAAGCAGAATAAAAAATTTGAAGACAGCATTCATAACAAATTTATATTCATTATATTTGAGGACTTTTTGTGTATTTCATTGGTGATAGAAAATCGTGAGAAAAAATTGTGTGGAATTGATACACATACATAAAAAGTAGAATCATAAGAGGATTCATGTAGATAGTGAAATTAAATATTCATGAAAACGTCTTTCAAAAGGAAAAAAAAAACACGGCGAAATTAAGTTGCTGTGAAAATAATTTGAGTAAACAGTATGTGTTAACATTACCTCTGGTATCCATACATCCATTACATAGTCAAAATCAGGGAGCTCATCTGTGGTAAGGCCTTTGGCTTCCTTGTACCAGGTTATCAGGGTGAAGTAAATGTCATCTTGCTGTAGACACAGAAAAAAGTGAGATATTATTATATACAGCTGTATAATATTGATGAAGAGATTTGTAATAAATACTTCAGAATTAGCAGGTTAATCACCTTGCTGTCTCTTTTTTTTAGGGCAATATTATCTTCAATCTATGAATGCTATATTCTTTGCCTAAATTCATTTTCATTAATTAGACAGGTGGTTTAGAACATAGCTTAGAAACAAGCTAGATAAGGCCAACAATTCAGATATAAAATAATAAGTTATTATAAATTGAGACAGATCGTGAGGCATACTGTTTTCTTTTGTGGGGAACAATGTGTAAAGGATATATATTAAACTATTTTAAATTTAGTTTCTTTATATTAACAGCAAAAAAACTATTCTTTATCCTGAACTATTAAATACAAAAAAAAAAAAATGAGTCTCAATTTAAACTTCACAGAAAATGCTACCTGTTCCTCGTCTGCGATTGGTCCAAATCCAGCATGTCTTATACCATCTTTCACCTTCGTCCTGTTACTGTGGTACTTTGTGTGTCTTTCGCTCTTTCTCTTCCCCTGGTAAATCTGTACTAGGTACGTCTGTAGTGTACAAAAAGTTCACATAATTTACCAAACACTAATGTAGAACTCATAAACAAAGATTAGAACTTGGGTATCACTGCATTTGTTTGTACTGTAAATATACTTACATTGGATAAATCAAGTTTTAAGGGTAAAACTGATTAATCCTGTCTATGTTAGCACAATGATTAATTTACAAAACCAGGTGACCCATAAAAACAAAATGAAATAAGTTCATCCATCATATATTAGCATAAATGATCCGGGGGGAAAATGCTAATCTGGAATAACATTTCGGCTATAATATACAGGATCATAAACATTTTAATACAAGAGGCCCAGAGGGCCTGTATCGCTCACCTGGTTTATAATGCCAAGTAATGTTCTGAATACAGGTTCATTGTTTCGTTTCTGAAGGAATTTTAATATTAACCTCTAAATCCCCTATTGGGCCCCACCTGTCCTGCCCCCGGGGGGCCAGAGCCAAAATTTATACAAGTTCTGTTCCCCTTCCCCCAAGGATGTTTGTGGCCAAAATATGGTTACAGTCCATGTAGAACTCTATGACTAGTAGCGATTTAAAGGATTTACCTGTATTTCCCCTATTGGGCCCCGCCCCTCCTGCCCCTGGGGGATCAGAGCCAAAATTTATACAAGTTCTGTTCCACTTCCCCAAAGGATGTTTGTGGCCAAATTTGGTTACAATCCATGCAGAACTCTATGACAAGTAGCGATTTAAAGGAAATGTTGGGGTTCGAGCGCCCTCATTGTGTGACAGATTGTGAATCCCCACGCGCTATAAGGAGCTACCATTGCATTGATGGGTTGGCTATCCATTGCTGGTTTCAGAGAGAAGTCGTTATATGGGAAATAGCAATTGACCCCTTTGCGCCGCGCCTCAGGCCCGCTTGCAGGGGTCAGCGCCCGATCATTTGTACAGATTTTATTATTTGCTTCGAGTTAGTAGCCCGCAGTGAAGGATGCTTAGCGAGTCGAAGAGTTGTGTTAAATCGACCAGCGGTTATGGAGAAGAAGTCGATTGTTGGACGGACGGTACGGACGACGGACCGACGGACGACGGACGACGACGACGGAGCACGGACGCCCGGAGCGCCCACGGTATGCATAGCTCACTCTTGGTCCTTCGGACAGGTGAGCTAATAAAGTTTCTCCCACATATTACTGTGAAGGCAGAAAATTTTACTATCGACATAAAATATATAAGGAGCAAATTTTACCAATGTCATAATATGTATAATGTTGCATTGTAGTACTACAGTACTTGTGAATGGTCATTTGGCATTGAAATTGAAAATATTTGGCGATTGAAATATTGGATATTATACCTAATAATATTATGTTTTCAATTTTCTATGAGGTTCAATTTGGTATTAACTTTAATCATTTTTTATATGTTTATGACAGAATGCAAAAGTAGCATATATGTACAGTGCAATATTTTTTCAATGTGTCTGAAAACTTGGTTGGACTGTTTCCATCAAGGCTAGATCCTATCTTAGTATCTTTAAATAATAGTATAGGAACTGGTCCATCAAGGTATATCAATTCTATTAATCCAGGGGTTACTGCTACTGTCATTATATCCCACCCCTGGATTATTGGACGCAAAAAAACTCTGGGTGGATAGGACGACAGTGAATATCAACACCCTGGAATATCGAGGATGAGTATGTTCATGATACTTGCGTTAACTGGAGTGAGTAGTAATCGATCCTTTGGTATAGTGGTCCGGTTCGTTATTCTGACTAATATAACAATCATATACTATGACTTTATCAGTTTTAACTCTAATAATAATGGTTGTCTAGTAAAAATCGGACCAATTAATATTTTGAATTACTCAATTGAATATATTAAACGACTTGCCAAAAAAAAAAAAACATAAAAAGTAAAATTTTGGCATTGTTTGATCGAAAACTTAAAACTGTTAAAAACAAACTTAATTTTGTTGTTATCTGTATATGACAGATCTCATCACACTAAACTGTCATAAAATTTTCCCGCAATATCATAAGATAAATTATTTGCTTTTCAGTGTATTTATACAGACACTCGCACACCAATACACAAATCAATAACTTACTCTTAAACTCAACATTATAGTTTTATTTAGCGTTTAATTACAGATGCTCCACCACAGACAGAGTATAAATACAGATGCCTCCACACCAGACAGAGTATAAACTATATCCATCATTTGAAATAATACGCCAATGTTCCATCATGTATATAATATAATGTCTAATTAACACAAAAGTAATATTAATATAAAATCATTATTTCACTTTTGGTGCATGCACCAATCAGTACACTCATTCCATATAGGACACCAATGTTGTGCATTTTTTTCAGGTCGTCGTTAATTTTTTTTAAATATTTTATGAAGTAAAATAAGAAGCTCACAATAAATAAAGTGATGAAACTGACCATCCAGAAGAAAAAATAATAATTTGTCTGCCCCTGTTTTCAAAAGCCAAAAAAAAAAAAAAAACATTAGCCAGCTGTGTAGAATTTTTAAATCTATCTCAGAACATTGTAGTATGTCACTATGTTACAACCATATAACTAGATATTTTTTACAATTGCATAATATATCATAATGTACAATGTATATACATAATATACACATTTCTGTGCAAATAAAACTTCATTTATTGGCAAATGAGTATGGTCATGATGTTAATAAACTACCAAAAAAATGTGCTGTAACAATTCAACACACCATTATTTTCGCGAATATTTATTTGTCTTTACATATTACCAAATTTATCTGCCCTTGTGTTAAGGTATTTCAATTATTTCATTAATTTGTGTGTGAATTTTCATAAAAAGTATTCATCTTATGCTCACAAGCACAGGATATCACAATCAACTACCTACCCACATGGGCAGATAACTTTGGCAATAAGCAAATGCAGAATGTCCTTGGGAAAGATTTATACATTATTAAACAAAAACGTTTTCAAACAATATTTAAATTTTGAACTTTTTTAAAGAATTCAAAAATAGATATGATATTCCATTATTTTCATTCCTTTCATTCATTTAATTGCAGAGATTTCATAATTTCAAAAGACTATAAAAAAACTGCCTTTCTTTCGCTCTAAATACCCGATACGAAAATCAACACACACATCTTTTAATCATCTATTGATTTGGTGGAGTTTGACCACTCTTGTTGGTCGTCGACACATGACTGGGTTAATTCCCAACTCCTTCAGCTGAGCATTTCTTTTCTCCTGCATGGTGTGCCCAGTCTTCATCAGAATTTGTTTGGCCACTTTCTAGAATAGAGCGGTGAACTCTGTCCCTTTCACTTTTTGTCAGCGAGACTCCTCTAGAAAATTTCTCTGTAGCTCTTCCACGGCTGTATTGCTTGGTTTTAACAAGTGCTTGAATGATGGCCTGGTCAAGAAAAATAAAGTGTTTTTCTACTTTTTGTGTTTTAAGAATCAAATAACGGTTATTTCGATATTTTCTCCGAATTTCTTGTTTCAAGATAAGAATGGCCTGTACCAAAGATTTTGTTATGAGAATAAAACGGAATAACCAATGCGCGCAGAACTGGTGAATAATACAAGGTGTTGTCTTAGGTGAGCTCAAACTGTTAAAGTCACATGACGCAGTAGCATACCTTTGGTACATGGTTCTAGTTAAAAGTAGGTCATGATAGGTCAAAATGTCACAGTGACCTACTTTTGATAAAAAAGATACACTGCTTCACCAGGATTAACATGTGACAAAGATATAAAATTTCAATGAAAATCGGTGTGAAGAAAGAGCCCATTATAAGATTACCGTATTTTTGCGCGTATATGTGCGCACTTTTTTTCATAATTTCAAGTAAAAGTTGGGGTGCGCACTATACGGCAAGCAACAGGGCATTGGAGTCATGATGATCCAACCTGGTCAGGTTCAGAAAGCTAAAAGTTTGCAGTAGCTAACTATTTTGTACAATGTTTGGAAAGTTTATGATTAAATACATGATACTTTTAAGTTCAAATTCAATACAAATATCTTTAAATTTTGCTTGAAAGTCCGTTTTGGAGCACATGTGTTCATCGACCGGACACATGTTACGATCGTGAATCTTCCAGTAAAGGTATCTCCAATCTAAATGGCTAAATGAATACAGTCTGGAGCTTGAACGATGTATAAGTGTGTAATTGATTTCGTCACATTAAAACTGATTTACCTTATTAAATATGTTTTCGCGCAGCATATGAAAACTTTTGACTTGCAAATGTTTACGGAAGTGTAATGGCCACATGCAGAGTCAGCAAATTAAATACGAAACTAAAACCTTCTTACATTAAAACTACCAATTGGCACTATACAATGATGATATGGCTGTCAAATACACTCTTATTACCATCTTCTGGAAATGATTCTGTAAAATCTCATCTTGATTTCAATACTAATTGAAAATAATTGAGAATAGGAAGTGTGCAGTCAGTACTTCAAATATGGCGGCCACCTGTGGTTGATTAGCCTACTCGGTCGGCTTTCCAGCTAATATCTTGGACATAATTAAATCTAAATGTCCATCAGATACACAATAGACTTGATTGATTACCACTTAGAATTACACAAGGTATGATTAATTATTTGATTTGTAAAAACATCGTTGTTGAGACCTCATTATAGTGTCGACCCGGCAATTCACAAGCTAACTAGGCTGTGCTAGTTGCTGTGTAAACAAAGTGTCAATCATCGTTCAAACTCCTCGCCAGTTATTTTAATGAACAGAAGGTTGTTTTTAGGCACAGATAAACATAGGAAGGTTTGATTTTGTTCTTTTAGTGAGCGTTTAGAGCCTATGCAAAACGTGTGAATTGAAGATGTAAAAATTATATTTTTTTTTGTAAATTTTTTTTTTTGTGAAAATAAAACTCAAAAACGTACCTGCGCACTATACGCAGGTGCGCACTATACGCGCAAAAAATACGGTAACTTATAAAGCAGGATTAAAAATTTGAAGACAGCATTCATAACAAATTTACATTCATTATATTTGATGATTTTTGTTGTAATTCATTGGTGATAGAAAATTCGTGAGAAAAAATTGTGTGGAATTGATAACACATACATAAAAAGTAGAATCATAAGAGGATTCAGGTAGATAGTGAAATTAAATATTTCATGAAAACGTCTTTCAGCAGGAAAAAAAAAACCCGGCGAAATTAAGTTGCTGTGAAAATAATTTGAGTTAAACAGTATGTGTTAACATTACCTCTGGTATCCATACATCCATTACATAGTCAAAATCAGGAGCTCATCCTGTGGTAAGGCCTTTGGCTTCCTTGTACCAGGTTATCAGGGTGAAGTAAATGTCATCTTGCTGTAGACACAGAAAAAAGTGAGATATTATTATATACAGCTGTATAATATTTGATGAAGATATTTGTAATAAATACTTCAGAATTAGCAGGTTAATCACCTTGCTTGTCTCTTTTTTTTGGGGGGGGCGCAATATTATCTTCAATCTATGAATGCTATATTCTTTGCCTAAATTCATTTTCATTAATTAGACAGGTGGTTTAGAAAATAGCTTAAAAACAATTAAAAAGTTAAAATTAAAAAGGCCAACAATTCAGATATAAAATAATAAGTTATTATAAATTGAGACAGATCGTGAGGCATACTGTTTTCTTTTGTGGGGAACAATGTGTAAAGAATATATATTAAACTGTTTTAAATTTAATTTCTTTAACAGCAAAAAAACTATTCTTTATCCTGAACTATTAAATACAAAAAAAAAAAAAAAAAATGAGTCTCAATTTAAACTTCACAGAAAATGCTACCTGTTCCTCGTCTGCGATTGGTCCAAATCCAGCATGTCTTATACCATCTTTCACTTTCGTTCCTGTTACTGTGGTACTTGTGTGTTCTTTCGCTCTTTCTCTCCCCGGTAAATCTGTACTAGGTACGTCTGTAGTGTACAAAAAATCACACTAATTTACCAAACACTAATATAGAACCATAAACAAAGATTAGAACTTGGGTATCACTGCATTTGTTTGTACTGTAAATATACTTACATTGGATAAATTAAGTTTTAAGGGTAAAATTGATTAATCCTGTTTATGTTAGCACAATGATTAATTTACAAAACCAGGTGACCCATAAAAACAAAATGAAATAAGTTCATCCATCATATATTAGCAAAAATGATCCGGGGGGAAAATGCTAATCTGGAATAACATTTTCGGCTATAATATACAGGATCATAAACATTTTAATACAAGAGGCCCAGAGGGCCTGATCGCTCACCTGGTTTATAATGCCAAAGTAATGTTCTGAATACAGGTTCATTGTTTCGTTTCTGAAGAAATTTTAATATTAACCTCTAAATCCCCTAATTGGGCCCCACCTGTCCTGCCCCCGGGGGGCCAGAGCCAAAATTTATAACAAGTTCTGTTCCCCTTCCCCCAAGGATGTTTGTGGCCAAATTTGGTTACAATCCATGTAGAACTCTATGACTAGTAGCGATTTAAAGGATTTACCTCTATTCACCCTATTGGGCCCCGCCCCTCCTGCCCCTGGGGGCCAGAGCCAAAATTTATACAAGTTCTGTTCCACTTCCCCAAAGGATGTTGTGGCCAAATTTGGTTTACATCATGTGAGAACTCTATGACAAGTAGTGATTTAAAAAGTTTACCTCTATTTTCGCCCCTATTGGGCCCCACCGCCTCCTGCCCCGAGGAGCCAGAACCAAATATATACAAGTTCTGTTCCCCTTCTGCAAGGATGTTTGTGGCCAAACTTGTTACATTCCATCAGAACTCATAGGACTAGTTAGCGAATTTAAAGGATTTTACCTCTATTTCCCCTATTTGGTCCCCACCCCTCCTGCCGAGGGCGCCTAGGCCAAATTTATACAAGTTATGTTCCCCCTTCCCAAGGATGTTTGTAGCCAAATTGGTTACATCATGTAGACAGTCTAGACTAGTAGCCGATTTAAAGGATTTACTCTATTTCCCTATTGGGCCCCAACCCT
>SAYR01045401.1:766758-787997 GCA_004382745.1 Argopecten irradians irradians
CAGAGCCAAAATTTATACAAGTTCTGTTCCACTTCCCCAAAGGATGTTTGTGGCCAAATTTGGTTACAATCCATGCAGAACTCTATGACAAGTAGCGATTTAAAGGAAATGTTGATGGACAGACGGACGCCGACGGACGACGCACAACGCGCCATGACATAAGCTCACCCGCCCTTCGGGCCAGGTGAGTTAAAAATACAGAACTGAATTTATTGAAATATCTTTTCAAATGAATGATAACTAAACATCCTAATGCATTCAAACATTTTCAAGCCTTGTGTTAATAAAGCAAATGATCAATAGCCATCTGGCTACCTATTACAAAGCACACAATGAAGAGCAAGATACAATTATTCATTCAACATATTGATTACATTCAAATTGCAGTGGTAAATGCAAGCAAAACTTGTTGACTTTTTTTATGAATTATCTTATCCCATATATAAATAAAAAAAAGCCCCCACACCACACAACAAGAAAAATCAAAAAAAACGAAAAAAATACAATAAATATACCCCCCACAAACACCCCCCAAACCCCAAACGAAACATAAACATAAACAGAAAATCAACCAAAATAAAAAAAAAATAATAAAATAAACTATACATAATCATCCAAACAACTACAAAAACCCCAAATTATAATAAATAATGTCACAAAAATAAATAAAAAATCGAATATGTCAAACAAACTACTAAAGCCCACCCCAACCCCCCACACACCCCCCCCATCCCCACACCCCAAAAAAAAAATAAGAAACAAAAAGAATCCAAAAACAAAATATAAATATAAAGGATACGAGAAGAAAATATATAAATAAGAAAAATATAATATAAAAAACAAAAAACCAACCCAACAACCAACCCACAACACAAGTACAGTCCCCCACCAAATTATAAAAATAATACAATAAATAATACAGTACATTATATTTATTCATTTGAAGATTTCATCCTATTACATGAAGATCCATTTTACCATGTTACTACTCTCAATCTCTTCTTGAAATGATATATAAAATCAAAGTTCTCATTCCTGGCTTTTATTTTCACATACCTGAAAGTTGCACATAATATAAATTAGGTATGTAGCTTGGCTGGTGTGAATTAAAAATTAATACATGATTGTTTGACCATGTTGTTTTTGTATTAAGGGAATAAATGTGAATGTTATGTACAGACTAAAAGGAATTTGTCAAAATGCAGTTTTTTTTTTCTAATAATCTAGAAATTAGTGGTAAAAACAAATTATGAATAGATTTATCTTATTATTAATTGTGCGAATGAATGTCATTTCAAAAAGTCCCCAACACCACAATGTCATACCATTGCATTCAGCCAAAATGTTGACTCTAAAATCCAGACAATAATCTTAAATCTTGATCAAATACAGAAGCCAGTGAATGGTGGGGCGATGTTTGTTTTGCTATGTCACAGGAATAAAATGCTCTAAGACTTGCACATCTACGCACCACCCTGATATTGCAAGTGACGTTTTCATTCAGTACAACGGCTTTCGTGAATATTGTGCATACAAAATTTTAATGCCGTAATGTTCATAGATTACAAAAGTAAAAACCAACTAGAAACTGTAAGCCAAAGGGACATTTTAATACAAACAAGATGGATTACAATTAATTTATTTCGTTCCCCTTACTGGTAACTTACCGTTTCAGTTCCTTTGAGTTCGGAGGGAATCTTCCAATAGCTTCCATGTTGCTATTTCCAGAGGAGCACTCACTGACATTATCCATCATCGAAGGTTTGGAAATCTTCCACATCAATAATTTTCCCATCCTCAGATTCTGTAGAACATGAAATACACATTTACAACTAAACTAATAAATACGCGTTGGATATGTGTCAGTCTTTTAATATCAATTCATGAAAATAGAATTTTCACAATTATTTTTTTTATCAATTTTTGTGAAATATTCCAAAAACCAATATCACTAGGGATACATTATGATTCAAGCATTACCTTTTTGCTTGTTGATTTAAATAATTTTGAACCTCAAGAATATCTGAGATTTAAAGACTATCCCGCTGTTTATTTTTAAAAACTTTGTTTTGTTGATTTTATTAACGTCCTATTAACAGCTATGGTCATGTAAGGACGGCCTCCCATGTATTGCAATGTGTTGCGTGTATTGTGTGGGAGGTGCAGTGTTTTGGAGGACTTTGAACCTTGACCTTATTACCTTTGTGTAGCTTGACGGTCTTGAAACTTACTTGAGTCATACATGTGTTGGTTGACCAGGAATACCATTCGTTCCAGCGCCCTAATACTCTCTTATCCAGGTAATCTTCGCAACATCACACGCTTTTGAAAATAGTGCACTATTTTCTTCTTGTAGATTATCCAGATCTAAAACAATTTTAAATATATCATTATTATTTCATCTTACTAAAGAGACAATTCACCTCATGCTAATTCTTTTACATAACAAGAAGCAAAATAATAGCATAATATGTATTGTTCTACATTTCTTATGAAACATATAACGAGTAAAACAATTGACAAATTCAACGAACATTGTTAAGGTATTTTTGTTAAATTAATAATATCGTTGTAAATATCAAATCGTTGATCAATACTGATTAAGCGGTTCAATATAGACGCTGTACCCATCCCGAGCCACAAGTCACGCACGTTAAACAAATGCCTACATAACCATTGAAAGGTTGATAAAATGATTTTTAGGCTAGACGCTCACCCCCACCCCTAAACACTACCTTAAAAATTAATACATAACAGTCCATTCATAAAAGATTTTAGCAAGTAAAGTTGCACTAATAAGTAAACACACATACTGTCAGAGCAATTTGAGTAGTTCTGACAAAGCATTTACTCTACGAGCCAGGGGAACAGGGTTCGGCCATACAAGAAATTTGACCCACGGTGAGTGTAAGTGAAGCAGACAGCGAGCGATTTTGAACATTTCCACACATATGTCTGCCACCGTGGGCTTTTCAGGTATATCACAGTAAAACCGACTGATCTAATTTCCATAAGAAATGGGTTTTTTTCGATATATGTACAAATTTAATGTTCTTTTAAGCCTGAATTGTCCCTTTAAAGGGGATCAATTCACTCAGTGCTAATTCTTTTACATAACAAAGAAGCAAATATATGGCATAAATGTATTGTTCTACATTTCTTATGAAAACATTTAATTTCAATATATTGACAAATTCCACGTCATTGTTATAGTGTTTAATTGATACGTTGTAACTACAAATCGTGATCAATACGATTAAGCAGGTACTAGTTAATAAGATACTCTACCCCCTCCTGCCCCTGAGGAACCAGAGCCAAAATTTATACAAGTTCTGTTCCACTTCCCCAAAGGATGTTTGTGGCCAAATTTGGTTAAAATCCATGCAGAACTCTATGACAAGTAGCGATTTAAAGGAAATGTTGACGGACAGACGGCCGATGGACGCCGACTAAAGCCGACGGACGACGCACGACGCGCCATGACATAAGCTCATCGGCCCTTTGGGCCAGGTGAGCTAAAAATACAGAACTGAATTTATTGAAATATCTTTTCAAATGAATGATAACTAAACATCCTAATGCATTCAAACATTTTCAAGCCTTGTGTAACAAAGCAAATGATCAATAGCCATCTGGCTACCTATCATAAAGCACACAATGAAGAACAAGATACAATTATTCATTCAACATATTGATTACATTCAAATTGCAGTGGTAAATGCAAGCAAAACTTGTTGACTTTTTTTATGAATTATCTTATCAATATACATAAATAACAGGTACATATATTACATGAAGATTCATCATTACAGTGTTACTTACTTTCATCTCTTCTGATTTGATATATAAAATCAAGTTCTCATTCCTGGCTTTTATTTTCTCATACCTGAAAGTTGCACATAATATAATTTAGGTAGCTGGCTGGAGTGAATAAAAATAAACATGATTGTTTGATCATGTTTTATGTATTAAGGGAATAAATGTGATGTTATGTACAGACTAAGAATTTGTCAAAATGCAGTTTTTTTTCTAATATCTAGAAATTAGGTGGTAAAACAAATTATTGAATAGATTTATCTTATTATAATTGGAATGAATGTTCATTTCCCAAATTTCCACCCACTGTCATACCATTGCATTCAGCCAAAATGTTGACTAAAATCAGACAATATCTAAATCTTGATAAATCAGAAGCCAGTGAATGGTGGCGATGTTGTTTGCTATGTCACAGGAATAAAATGCTCTAAGACTTGCACATCTACGCACCCACCCTGATATGCAAGTGACGTTTCATTTCAGTACAACGGCTTTCGTGAAATTGTGCATACAAAATTAATGCCGTAATGTTCATAGATTACAAAAGTAAAACCAACTAGAACTGTAAGCCAAAGGGACATTTAATACAAACCAAATGGATTACAATTAATTTATTTCGTTCCCTTACTGTAACTTACCGTTTCAGTTCCTTTGAGTCGGAGGGATCTTCCAATAGCTCCATGTTGCTATTTCCAGAGGAGCACTCACTGACATTATCCATCATCGAAGGTTGGAAATCTTCCACATCAATAATTTTCCCATCCTCAGATTCTGTAGAACATGAAATACACATTTTACAACTAAACTAATAAATACGACTTGGATATGTGTCAGTCTTTTATATCAATTCATGAAAATAGAATTTTCACAATTTTTTTTATCAATTTTGTGAAATATTCCAAAAACCAATATCACTAGGGATACATATGATTCAAGCATTACTTTTTGTTGTTGATTAAATAATTTGTAACCTCAAGAATATCTGAGATTTAAAGACTATCCTGCTGTTTATTTTTTATAAACTTTGTTTGTTTGATTTATTAACGTCCTATTAACAGCTATGGTCATGTAAGGACGGCCTCCCATGTATGCAATGTGTTGCGTGTATGTTGTGGGAGGTGCGTGTTTTGGGAGACTTTGAACCTTGACCTTATTACCTTTGTGTAGCTTGACGGTCTTGAAACTTACTTGAGTCATACATGTGTGGTTGACCAGGAATACCATTCGTCCAGCGCCCTAATACTCTCTTATCCAGGTAATCTTCTGCCAACTCACACGCTTTTGAAAATAGTGCACTATTTTCTTCTTGTAGATTATCCAAGATCTAAAACAATTTTAAATTATCATATATATATCATCTTACTAAAGAGACAATTCACTCATGCTAATTCTTTTACATAACCAAGAAGCAAAATATAGCATAAATGTATTGTTCTACATTTCTTATGAAACATATAACGTAAAACATTGACAAATTCAACGACATTGTTAAGTATTTTTTAAATTAATTAATATCGTTGAAATATCAAATCGTTGATCAATATGATTAAGCAGGTTCAATATAGACGCTGTACCCATACCCGAGCCAAAGTCACGCACGTTAAACAAATGAACTACATAACCATTGAGAAGGTGATAAAATGATTTTTAGGCAAGACAATGCACCTAATAAGGTAAACACATTACTGTCAGAGCAATTTGAGTAGTTCTAGACAAAAGCTGCATTACTCTACGAGCCAGGGACAGGGTTCGGCATACAAGAAATTTGACCACGGTGTGTAATGGCAGACAGCGAGCGATTTTGAACATTTCACACATATGTCGCCACCGTGGGCTTTTCAGGTATATCACAGTAAAACCGACTGATCTAATTTCCATAAGAAATGGTTTTTTTTCGATATATGTACAAATTTTAATGTTCTTTTAGCCTGAATTGTCCCTTTAAAGGGACAATTCACTCAGGCTAATTCTTTTACATAACAAAGAAGCAAAATATGGCATAAATGTATTGTTCTACATTTCTTATGAAACATTTAATTCAATATATTGACAAATTCCACGTCATTGTTAAGTGTTTAATTGATACCGTTGTAACTACAAATCGTTGATCAATACGATTAAGCAGGTACAGTATGATCTCTGTACCCATACCCGAGCCAAAGTCACGCACTTTAAACAAATGAACTACATAACCACTGAGGATGTAATAAAATGATTCTTAGGCAAGACAATTCATCTAATAAGGTAAATTACTACTGTCAGAGCAATTTGAGCAGTTCTAGACAAAAGTTGCATTACTCTACGAGAAAGGGATAGGGTTCAGCATATAAGATGTTCGACCACAATGTGTAATGGCGGACAGCGAGCGAGTTTGAAAGTTTCACACACATTTCACCACCATGGGCTTTTCGAGCATATCAGGGTAAAACCGACTGATCTAATTTCCATTAGAACCGTTTTTTTCCCGATATATGTACAAATTTTAATGTTGTCTTAGATTGAAATGTCCCTTTAAAGCACATGAAATATTGAAATATTTATCATTCTTTCAAATGTTTCCTTATGATACTGAATATATCAGTCCATGCTGTAACATTTAGAAAATATTTTTCTTTTTCAGTTTGTCTGGTGCAAAAATTATTATTAATAATTTTAATTATTAATTAACAGCTTTGATTAACACTTACTAACGAGTTAAGAGTACTTTTTCAATTACTAATTTCATTTGATACTTAAAACAAAGAGAATTTACCTTTTTCTTCTCCTTTTCACTAAATGGGAGTATAGTTTGCCGACGGTATCGCATTGTTATCCTAAAAGAAAGAAATTAGTTTTGGTACCACAAAATGATTTACAACCAATACTTTATACAGGATATGTTAAATATATAAAGTTTAATATATTTTTGCATAGAATACATATTTAGCACTTTTCCTATCAGAAATTGTAGGGGTGCAAGTTGCATTTTCTGAGTGTATGTATTTTAATCTTCTTAATAAACTTAAGGCAAAAATTCACAGTGTTCTTTTTAAGATAAATTTTGCTCTAAAATTTGATTTCATCGGTAATTGTCTACAGTATATCATTTGATTCTTATAAAGCTATTTCATGCAGTTAATTTTTCAAAAGGTGTGCATGCTTTGATAATTAATTTTTATTTGTTTTCAAACTAAATCCGACTTTCTGATTAGGCCAAATAAAAAAATATTCTTGTTTCTGGTAACACCCTTTAAAAATAAAGGGTCGGTAGGTTGGGATTTTTCATTTTCTTTTTTTTTCATTTTTTTCCCTCTTCATCCCAGTCTTGCAGTGGAAAACTGAAGTAGACTATTTGATGCCCAGGACACTATTTGTGTCTTAGATTTACAGAATTTGTACCAAAATTCTGGATTTTGTGAAAAACCAAACAAAGTTTAGGTTGTTATTTGTTTGCTTGAGGACAAAACTGATACAAAGTTTTTGAGTAGGCACTGATTTTAAAGGATCGGTCAGGCTACCGGAAACACAAAAAATTTATTGTTTTGCCTTAGCAGATACAATTTTTTTTCTTCATACTACTATGAAGAAAAAGTCCTAGAATGGTGAAAAAATTCAAATTTATCATGATGTCACAATAGAGATGTCGATGTTGCATATTGATTTAGAAAAAATATTCCATCGAAAAATCAATGGAATAACATGTTAAGTATGTTGTTCATGTAGTCTAAAAAATTAATAATAAGTATTGATGTAACTACCGGTATATTTTAACGTCATTAGCACATGATATAAATTTTGTTTACAAACTTTATGCGGATTCACACAGTTTGCAAAAAAAAATTCTTTCATACCCCGATGAGGTTAAAAAAAATAGTGACATCAATGCTTAATTTTTTTTTTTTTAAATTTTTTTATCAATTTTTCAAGGCACAATTAAATCATAAACCTAGATCATATTTCAGTTGGATTAAGTTGAATGAATGTAACTACTGATTAAACTCAGAAAAAAAATTATAGAAATCTAAAAGTAAAACATATAAACACCAACTCTACAGAAAAGTCCATTCTGATGTTACTGATTTTCTAATTTCAAAATATTTCTGTAGCACTTACTTTTCCATGGGTGCATTATCCATTGGTTTAATGAAGACTACTGAAATTCTAATCACCTCCTGTCCCTTCTTGTACACTTTTTTGACCTGTGGAATCAACATAAGAATGAATGAAAGAGCATTATAAACCTACGGCGATTACTTAGTGACGTCATGCACTGTGACTACATACCGTGATATTAAATATGGTACGTCTGTGTCAGCATCAACAATGAGGACAAATATTCATGTCCACAATATCACAATTAATTTTTGTCTTCGTTACCAAATAAAAGAATTTTTAAATGAGTAGATTTTCTTTGTCCTTATTTTGTCTGTATGCTATATTCTTTACATTGTTGTGAATATAGAAAAAACTTTTAAATTAAAAGTCTGCTTTATTGATTACATTTATTTATATTAAACGGATGTGAATGAATGATTTGTAATAAAGACAGAGTGATGTAAGATTGTTTTAAAAATAAAATCATGAAATATGGAAATGGTGTGCGTGTCCTTCTACGAAAAAGGAACATATACATATATGTATTGTTATTTAAATGTATATTGAATAATTTTTTTTTATTATTTTTTTGTTTCAATTGTTAATTTCTATTTTATTTTTTTTGTTAATTTTTATTTATTTATTTTTTTTTCTTGTTAAAAAGGTCTTTGTTTTGTCAACTACTTTAGATCGATCTCTCTCCTCACTTAAAATGTCACTTATTTGGACAAGAAATAAAATGGCAATTACTTAATTATAAAATTTCCGGAAAAATGAATCGGTAACAAAACCTTACTCTTTACTGGACTTACATAAGCGGGCCAGAAAGGGTGTCGCTTCCATCGGACCATTATAATGTCTTTTTCTGAGACAGGTGGACCTGTGGCAAAACAATGATTATGATGAACTAATTACAAATTATCTTATTTCAATACAGCTGTAATTGTAAATCCTTTTCATATTCTTCTAACAACTCCATTCTTACACAGAATACAATTCAACTTACCAACATTTTCACAAACAGATCTAGAAAAGACTGTAAATACACTTCACCAAACTGATTCTAAGAAAATAACATCATTCCAGAAATTGGCATATGGCTTATATCCTTGATTGCTTTAGTTTTTATCTTAAATCTGGCTAGTGTTTGGAGGTCAAAGGTCCGAATCCCAGTCTGACCACTACATTTTCTCCTCCTGTTACAAAATTGGCCCCTAACTGAAATACCAACAGTGGTGGTAAGGGTCTTGTGTATCTACGGGAGCAGACAGTTTAGAAAGGAGGAAGGATTGGACTAGGTTGATCCTCGACGTGTTACCTCAAATGCAAATTGGTAAAGCATTCGGGATCGGATAGATTTCAAAGGTCCTTGGGTTTGAACCCCTGTCTAGCCTCAATACTAGACAACACATGAATGGATCATACCTCCTACAATGGGCGAGAGGGCGTCAGGGAGCTCAGTATCACTGTCAGACGAATCACACAAGTCCTTCTGTAAATTTGGATCAAAGGAAAGTCTGAAATCAAAATAAACATTCACATTATAATTATTTAAATATCTTTTTTAAATTATAGACAAAATCATATTGTGCTATATAAATTCAAACAGCTACTTTTAAATTTGTAACTGTAATTTAACATGTCATCTTCAGTCAAAGGTTGATTGACTGCAAATCTGTTAAAGTTTAAATACAGTTTAAAACATCTACATGTAACTTAAAAATATTAAAATAAAGCCACTATAAATGAGGAAATCCTTTAATCAGTAATAGGATCACAGGTCCATGTATTGAGATACCAAAATGACATGGGTAAATTAAAGTATGATATACCGTCAATTAATCTGGTCATATTTTGACATGACATTTAATTTGCAACATCATAATCATCAAACTGAGGTCATTGGCTTATAGACTTATAATACTTTGACCCCATTGTTTTGGTAAATATATTGGTATTGAAACCCAGAGAATCCAATGACCCTAGATTTTTAGCAGTTTTAGATGTCAAATAATCATTTCTCATAAATCTAGAGTCAAAACATGTGACAAATAGACATGTACTTCAAACCAAAGTCAAATTTGATTTTTGAGTCAAAAACGTACTCTTAGGATTAGTCTACTGGATGTCCTGGAAACCTCCCTAATATAATAATAATTATCAAATCTTTTAAGCTATCAAATATTTCCTGGGAGTACAATTTACCTGTTTATGTGAGAGATGCTATGATTGGCTGGCGTTGGTGTAGGTAAATCAAAGCTACTGTCATAGCTACTTGGCATCAGTGATAACATACCACCTGGCGTTGAACTATAATCATATGTACATACTGACTCTCTCAAGGGTGAGATGCTACCGTCCACTGTTCCTATGGAAGATGAATCATCTTTGTTCTCACTCTTCCCACAATTCTTTTTTATTCGCAGTTTTGTCTGTCCAAACTTTAAACTTTTAGATACAGTGCTGGTGTCAGGTGATATGTCTGGTGAACTGTCAAACTCAAAGTCTGGTAATAAATTCTTTCTACTTGGCGTTGCTTCGGGTGAACATTTCTGTTTTTTGTTTGAGCTGTTACGCCTTCCTACTTTCTCACATTTTTCTGAAACTTTTCTTTTCTTGGAGCATTTTTCATTTTCCGTTTGATCAGGTAGCAATGAAATACCAGTCTCTTTCTCAGCCAGTTCCAAGGCACCTCTGAAGGCTTGTGAGTGAGCTTTAGACGACAAGCCTGTAGATAAATAACGATCACATAGCAATCAAAACTCCAGAATAAACAGCATTGAAACAATAAACCAGAAAAAACAGTTAATAATACTTCCACACATTTTTTATTTATTCTATAAAAATGGACCCTAAAATGTTTGTTGAATGATTAAAAATTGATGTACATTAACAATAATTATTTAAAACCATGGTATGGTGTATCAAGCTCTTCTTCGTTTTCATTTTTGTTAATATTATCAACACGTAGTTCGTGTCATTCAATAATATAAATGCTAGATCAGGTGAGCTAACAGGAAGTAGCAAGTTATGGTCGGTACCTAACTACAGTTCAAATTTTAAATACGCCTGATCTAATTTGGAAAAAAAAATGCTATCGGCAAAACAGCTTGGTCTTTGCAGCCCTCATTAAGCTCATAGAAATCTACAATCTGATAGATGCATATGATAACATAAATATTTTCATAATCTAACAAGCAATGTATTTTATTAGTTTATTATTTATCAACATTCGTTTTTAAGAATCATTCTTCATTATTCTGGGTTATAAATGTTTTGTTCTCAACTTCACATTACCTTTTTTGGCCAACAGCTTCCTATTTGGACAATCAAGCCTCTCTATACATTTCAGATCTGTGACATCATCACTGTATCATAAAAATCAGAAAATAAACAAAATTGAAAATACAAAATTACAATGAGGTTTAAACAAAGCAGTGAATCAAACTCTTTTGAAACATGTACATGTATTCAAGATGATGATTTAGGTAGTGCTAGAATGTGTAACCGAATAATCGGTACACGTTTCTGTTTGAGCTTGTATTCGGTTAGCATTATATACATTTTAGCTATCCGATAAAACACCATACACATTTGATACAACAAAAATATTTCTCAAAGTAATTAAATTCCTGTACTTATGACTGTCTTCACCTATAATGTAAAGTATATATGCTTTCAGAAGCCGAATTTTGTAATGAAATTAAAAGTGTTGTTATCAGAAAGTGGGTTGTCATTAAAATGCTAAGGTTTCACTAATTGGCTTCTATGCAAACATATTCCAGTGAGTGTGATGTACACAAGTGCTGTGAGCAAAGAAACCATGTGCAGTAAGTAGGCCTATACTTTGACCTTGTACAGTGTTTTTCATGCCTATATATTTGGGGCCAAAATAAGGCCCCATTCCCAATTGTATTTCTTGTTATTTTTTCCCAAATCTACGTCTAAATTTCCCAAATCAGTGAGTCGATGCCTATTTTGTGTGACGAAACAAAACAATTCCGGAAATCCCAAGTCTGAACGTTGTATTTTAGTATACATTCTTACACTTGATTCTTAGAGAAAGATAATTGTTTATTTCTACCTTTCCCAAAATTTCCATAAACACTGTTAAAATTTATCATTTCATATTTTTATCACACAAAATTTCCCAATTTTCACTAGGTGGCAATTTCCCAAAATGCCCAGGAAAAACACTGTTGTAAGTGATTACTCTGAATTCTATTCACTTTCATAGTTTTATTAAAAACAAACAAAATAAATCTAATTCAAAGCAATAATTCTTTGTGTCAAATAATTTTTTTCCCAGAAAGATGTTACTGATTGAATACTTATGGAATCCAGACAAAGTATGACAAATTTATGGCATCGACATACGGCTGTAATGCTATATAAACAGCTGTGGTTATGTGGTTACATGTTCCGTTAATTTGATTTGGTTCACCAGTTGGCATTTTTACTAACCATTCCTGCACTAGATTTAGGTAACTTTTTAGACAATGCATGGAATTCTTACATCATATATTTTTGCTGTAGTAATTAATTTCACTCCGTCATGAGTCATGACATTAAAAGACTTCACCATTGTGGCATAAATGGATAATCAACCATTTATCAAAGTTGAAGGGATTTTAAAACTTACAAAGAACTTTCATTAAGAAACTTGACATGAACCAACACTTTCTTCTTTGTGACAGGGCTGTGATAGACCAAACATTCCTTTTCTTGTACCACCTAAAAATAAACATGTTACGATATAATATGCTGATGTGTATAGATTTTATGTTTACCATTTAGAATAAAATTGTAGCGGGATTGGACTGGGTTGATCATTAGAGACCAGGTAGCTTAGTCGGTAGACCACTCGGCTAGTATTCTGAGGGTCCCGGGTTTGAATCCTGGTCTGGCCGCTACATTTTCTCCTCTCCAGTTACAAAATTTTAGCAAATTGATGATGATTTGACCATCAATTACTAATTGTCTTTCTCATGCATATCGTAACAGTAAGTCACTTAATTTACTGGCATCCCAGATTAATTTTCAATATTGGTGCTATCATTCTATTTAATTATCTTTTTTTTTTTTTTACCTGTGCTGGCCACCAAGGATAACTACGAATTTTAACCCACACGATGTCACCTGTCTTGTATGGGCACTCCGCGTCTTCCATTCTGTAAACATATGAAAAATTCATGGACACAAGGTCATTGTATCGTCTAGTAATATAATCAATTCCATAATACCATGATGGCAACATTGTCCAATACAAATCATTAGGGAACCGAAAGCTTGTCTGCTTCCAAAAACAGACTTAGCTAATCAGCAGTTCAGCACGATAACAAAGCAAACGATTAGTCTGAATTCCGCAATTAACTAATGCCATAAGTAACTTAATTCTACTGCAACATGTGATATTTAAATCACACACTTACATGAGATATGGAAACTATGAAAACAATGTTCCGTCCACACAGCATAAACTCCAAGACGCTAAGCAGACTAGAACGGAAACCCAACAATGAGCATGCGCAATAGCTATAGTACTCGACACGAGTTGGAGTCAATATTGATTAATAGGCCTTATAGGCCTACCGTGTCATTGGTCTCCAACTGGGACTTGATTATTACGTGTCACATTCACAAATTAATGATTATCTAGTCCTCGGTGATACCTAATACAGTTTATTTTTCCTATAGCAAAGACATTTAGATAGGCCTTACATTTATATGTTTTAGTATTTAATGTTATAAGATAAAAAAAGTACATTATGTAAGTTACATGTATAGGTCACTGGTAAAACAATTTTTTGTTCTATATGCAACAAAAATCCTCATGCATGTCGACAGTTATAAAATCTGTGAATATGTATTAACTAAACTTAATTAGTCAAATCAAGGATTTAGAAGTAACTCTCAACATCAACTTCACCACGTATACACTCAACGTTTATTAGTCCTTAATTAACTTGTCTGTATAATTAGTTTTTCCTTTATATAATTTAAGGAAAAAAAGAAGGAAAAAAAAGGAGATAACGCCAAACAAACAAACAAATGTGTCTGTTTAGGGGTACCCGACCGACCTAATTTTTTTTCCACTTTTCTACGAAAAAAAATTAGAAGAAGTAGCGATTTCGATCTCAGACTCCGGTTCCAGCAATATTTTAGAGTAAAAGACACTAATAAAAAAACATCAATTCAACTCAATTAAATTCGATTTAAAACATTTTATTGTATATATAAATTTTACACAATGGGATTGGGTAACAACCATTTTCCTCTTCCAGTAATGTACAACATGTTATAAATACAAATTAAACATCAAATTACAAATTAATTAATATACACATATTTACACTTTGTCACAAACATCCTCACGTTCCAACATTTAAATTTGAGTAAAGATAGTAAAATAGTATATGGGAAGATGTATAAATAACAATCTGATTAAAATCAGCTGTTTGATGCTCCTCTAACTTGTGTTAAATATATGACTGAATATATCAACATGTAAGTTGTATCACAATAGTCTTTTTGTATGTATTATATATTTGGACACATTATCTAGGATATATTATTTGTTTTCATCATCAGAAAGTAGAAGACTACCTAGCTTTAATTTGAATGTCAGCTGAGATATAGCCAATTCTGTTTACAAGTATAAAAATGTCTACAGAAATAATAAAAAAAAAGTGGGCAAAAGAAGAAAAAATGGTTAATGTCTTCAGTAAGATTACCACAATCACATTGAGCACTGTCAATTAAATTATCACTAAATCTATCATAATTAAAGATACTAACTCCTTGTCTGAGTTGACACAGTACTATATATGTTAATAGATCGGGGGAGGGGGGAGGGGTAATATGTAAAAATCAGAGTTGTAGATTGTGAATTAATAATATGTTCAAATAACGATTCCATATGTTCATTGTGCTAGGAATAAAGCTATTTTTATAGCAGTTAGTGCGTGCAAACGGGACATTGAAATATCTATGGGCACGCAATCTATAATTGTTGTTATTGTTGTTTATATAGGGTGAACTTATTTCATTTAGATAGTCAGGTGTCATGCGATTGATAATTTTAAACAGTTGGATCAAACAGTGTTTGTTTCTTCTAGTAATTTGAAAGTCAGTATTTGTTTCAGAATATAGTTTATAATGAGATGTACCTCTCCTTATACCGGTGATTATTCTAAGTGCTTCGATCTGTATTTTTTTTCAATTTCATTGGACAGATACACTGTACAATTGTTCCATACTATATCAGCATATTCCAAAATAGGTCGTGAAAAACTTTTATATATTATTTCAAAGGATTTGCGATCAATTTTATGCTTTTTAGTATTCGAAGTATATTTAATCTTTGATATGCTTTGTTTTGGATGTAATGAGTATGGTTATCCCATGTTCCTGTTTTATTGAAGAGTAAGCCCAAGTGCCTATGGCAGTCATGTTAATTGATGATAAAATTATTAAATATGACATCTTAAAACATTGAGACTTATTAGTATTAAAATTAATTTGCCATGTTTTAGCCCATTCATTTATTGAGTTGAGGTCATCATTTAGCTGATCAGCTGCAGTGACTGGGTCATTATCAATAATAACATAAAGTAATGTGTAATCTGCAAATAAATTAAAGTTTGATAAAACTTCATTTGTAATATCATTTATAAATAATAAAAAGAGGAATGGCCCCAAGACTGAGCCTTGAGGTACACCAGCTGATATATGTTTGAAAGAAGAACTATAACCTTCTAACACTACTTTTTGGGATCTATCAGTAAGATAACTTTCGAAAAAAAGCATGCCGACCTGCCGAACATATTTTTTTCGCATTGTAACCCTAAACAGGCATATTATTTTTTTGCCTAATGATAATATAGGTAGATTTAGTGGACTACGTTGTCATGTGACACTAAATCCTGGAATCTACAACATGTACCTATTTTATAACGTGAAGCACACCTATATTAAGGTGTCAATTAAATACTTCAAACCATGTCAAGATAAGTCGGCCAATGTGTTGATTGATTACATCGCCACCCTACTAATATCATCCGTGTTCCGGTTAGTCTAGCAATTAACTCAACAACAAAACAATAGTTTTTAATTGGTCTTCCACTCGACAGACACATGTCACTCATACGTTTAGTATCGCATTCTTGTATTTGATTGGTTGATCATAGCGATACTCTGTGTCAATCAAGTAACTCGTCACGCTTCAACGCATCGGACGGAGATGCTCGGTCGCAAATGAAAGGCGTCTTCTGAATGGCATTATGATTTAATAATTATTTATGATTAAAAATAAAATGAGAATAATTATTATACGTCCGTACTCTTGTACCATATATAAACAAATTGAACAAAAAAAATGTTTATTTTTTAACAAATAATGCTGACATGTGATCTCTTCGGGGGTTTAAAAAATTAAAGTTTCTTAAAAACATAAGAAAACTTCTAACAATGACCAATGATTTGCTGTCTGGCGCAGTGATATTCAACTAACACGCGTAATATTCAGGACGGCGGAGAACATATCACGCCCCTTGTTATGAAAATTAACGTTTAATTTATTTTGATTTAATTATTCAGAAGGTGATGAAAAGCTTTGTATTAACGGTAAGCTAATAACTTTTACGATTCCATAAATTTATCAATTTCATTTTATATTCCCATATAAAAATTCAAAGCTGTTTCGGCAAGATAGCGGGCCCTTTAAAAGTGGTCAAATTCTTCTTTTATAATTCGAGATAGGCGAGACGAATAAGTACACGTTATTCTTGTACTCTCTGTTTTTCTGTGGTAAGCAAAATTATCAAACAAAAATATGAATGCACTAATTTTCTTGATCTATTATTTAATGTACGTCAAATATATATCACATTCGGAGCAAAAATATAGGGTTCATATGTTACATGTATACATATACTGCAACATATTTTTGGGATTTGACCGGGTATGGCATCGATGTCTTCTATCGAAGAATCTCTACTCTTGGTTCTTAAATTACTTGCCAGGGTTGCCAACCCATAGTAATTGTCGGTAGGTGATAATAGTGACGATTTTAGGTGAGTGATTGGCTCAGTGGCGTGGGGGAAGGGGTTATATACAGTGCTTTTTTTTTTCTGGTGCTGGAATAGATAAAAGTAGATAGGTTAAAATCATGATAAAAAATGAGATGTTGACCGTAATTTCATGCTGTTGATTTTTTTTAACGAAAATTTAAGACATATCCTCTGAATATTCGTCTTTAAAGCAAGTAATAAACGTCGTTAAATTTAATAAACTTTACAATGGTGTTTTCGTTTGACTCGATAAGACAAGTATTTGTTGAGAAAACGGTTTTTTTTCCGGTTTCCTAGGCGTCTCGCGTGGTGTTTAGTAATGTAAAGAGACAGTCACGAATCCTTCTCACTTATAAATCCTTGCCACAGATAAACAGAGAGTACAAGAATAACGCGTACTTATTCGTCTCGCCTATCTCGAATTATAAAAGAAGAATTTGACCACTTTTAAAGGGCCCGCTATTTTGCCGAAACAGCTTTGAATTTTTATATGGGAATATAAAATGAAATTGATAAATTTATGGAATCGTAAAAGTTATTAGCTTACCGTTAATACAAAGCTTTTCATCACCTTCTGAATAATTAAATCATAATAAATTAAACCTTAATTTTCATATCATGGGGCATGATGTGTTCTCCGCCGTCCTGAATATTACGCGTGTTTGTTGAATATCACTGCGCCAGACAGCAAATCATTGGTCATTGAAGTTTTCTTATGTTTTTAAGAAACTTTAATTTTTTAAACCCCGAAGAGATCACATGTCAGCATTATTTGTTAAAAAATAAACATTTTTTTTTGTTCAATTTGTTTATATATGGTACAAGAATACGGACGTATAATAATTATTCTCGTTTTATTTTTATTCATTTCTACTAATCAAATTATTAAATCATAATGCCATTCAGAAGACGCCTTTCATTTGCGACCGAGCATCTCCGTCGGATGCGTTGAAGCGTGACGAGTTACTTGATTGACACACGAAGTATCGCTATGATCAACCAATCAAATACAGAATGCGATACTAAACGTATGAGTGACATGTGTCTGTCAAGTGGAAGACCAATAAAAAAACTATTGTTTTGTTGTTGAGTTAATTGCTAGACTAACCGGAACACGGATGATATTAGTAGGGAGGCGATGTAATCAATCAACACATTGGCCGACTTATCTTGACATGGTTTGAAGTATTTAATTGACACCTTAATATAGGTGTGCTTCACGTTATAAAATAGGTACATGTTTAGATTCCAGGATTTAGTGTCACATGACAACGTAGTCCACTAAATCTACCTATATTATCATTAGGCAAAAAATAATAAAAAATAATATGCCTGTTTAGGGTTACAATGCGAAAAAAAATATGTTCGGCAGGTCGGCATGCTTTTTTTTTCGAAAGCTATCTTACTGATAGATCTCAAAAAGTAGTGTTAGAAGGTTATAGTTCTTCTTTTAAACATATATCAGCTGGTGTACCTCAAGGCTCAGTCTTGGGGCCATTCCTCTTTTTATTATTTATAAATGATATTACAAATGAAGTTTTATCAAACTTAAGTTTATTTGCAGATGACACATTACTTTATGTTATTATTGATAATGACCCAGTCACTGCAGCTGATCAGCTAATTATGATGACCTCAACTCAATAAATGAATGGGCTAAAACATGGTAAAATTAATTTTAATACTAATAAGTCTCAATGTTTTAAGATGTCAATATTTAATAATTTTATCATCAATTAACATGACTGCCATAGGCACTTGGGCTTACTCTTCAATAAAACAGGAACATGGGATAACCATACTCATTACATCCAAAACAAAGCATATCAAAGATTAAATATACTTCGAATACTAAAAAGCATAAAATTGATCGCAAATCCTTTGAATTATATATAAAAGTTTTTCACGACTACTATTTTGGAATATGCTGATATAGTATGGAACAATTGTACAGTGTATCTCTCCAATGAAATTGAAAAAAAAATACAGATGAGCACTTAGAATAATCACCGTATGAGGAGAGGTACATCTCATTATAAACTATATTCTGAAACAAATATTGACTTTCTAATTAACTAGAAGAAACAAACATGTTTGATCCAACTGTATAAAATTATCAATCGCATGACAACCTGACTATCTAAATGAAATAAGTTCACCCATATAAACAACAATAACAACTATAGATTGGCGTGCCCATAGATATTTTAATGTCCCGTTTGCACGCACTTACTGTTATAAAAATAGCTTTATTCCTAGCACAATGAACATATGGAATCGTTATATGAACATATTATTAATTCACAATGATGAAAACAAATAATATATCCTAGATAATGTGTCCAAATATATAATACATACAAAAATACTATTGTGATACAACTTACATGTTGATATATTCAGTCATATATTTAACACAAGTTAGCGGAGTATCAAACAGCTGGTTTTAATCAGATTGTTATTTATACATCTTCCCATATACTATTTTACTATCTTTACTCAAATTTAAATGTTGGAACGTGAGGATGTGTGTGACAAAGTGTAAATATGTGTATATTAATCAATTTGTAATTTGATGTTTAATTTGTATTTATAACATGTTGTAAATTACTGGAAGAGGAAAATGGTTGTTACCCATCCCTTTGTGTAAAATTTATATATACAATAAATATTTTAATCGAATTTAATTGAGTTGAATTGATGCTTTTTTTATTAGTGTCTTTTTCTCTAAAATAAAGGCTGGAACCGGAGTCTGAGATCGAAATCGCTACTTCTTCTAAATTTTTTTCGTAGAAAAGTGGAAAAAAATTAGGTCGGTCGGGTACCCCTAAACAGACACATTTGTTTGTTTGTTTGGCGTTATCTCCTTTTTTTTCCTTCTTTTTTTCCTTAAATTATATAAAGGAAAAACTAATTATACAGACAAGTTAATTAAGGACTATTAACGTTGAGTGTGTACGTGTTGAAGTTGATGTTGAGAGTTACTTCTAAATCCTTGATTTGACTAATTAAGTTTAGTTAATACATATTCACAGATTTTATAACTGTCGACATGCATGAGGATTTTTGTTGCATATAGAACAAAAATTTCAGAAATTGAAAGTATCGCACTGGCAAGGACCTGCAAATTGTTTACAATCTTTTATTTGATCTCTCAGTATCATTATTAACATGTTTTACCAGTGACCTATTATATTTCAGTGGCGTAGGAAGATGAAACGTAATGGGGGGCAAAAGGTCCTATATTTTGTATATTTTGTAACCCAACCCAAACCCCCGCCGCACCTACATGTCAGGAGGAGATTAATTCAACACACAACCATATATACTTTATATACTTTTTCAATTTCATTAAATATAATCCTTGTACACATTTATAGACAGTGGGTCGCTAAAAGGAATTAACGGAAAACTGGCCAAATACCAGTGTGAGCGCCGAAGGCGCGAGATTTTTGGTGGTCCTGGGGGTCGACCCGGGAAAAATTTCACGATTTAGAATGGCTGAGATGAATTTACAGTGTATTTTTGTGATTTTACGAAGCGCCGAAAGCGGCACGATTTTGGGTGGTTATGGGGGTTCGGGGGTCTTTCCGGGAAAAAAAATATTACGATTTAGAATGGCTAAGATGCGTTTTTACAATGCATTTTGATGAATTTGCGAGCGTCGAAGGCGGAAGATTTTGGAGTTGTTGGGGGGTCCGGGGTCTCCCCGGGAAAAAAAAATAACGATTTCAGAAATGGTTTAACGAGTATTTTAATGATATTAAAGCGTTCTTACAATGGTAATTTTCGATTTAAAGTAACCTGCATTTAAAAATGATAATTGTGATAATTGTGTCGTATATCATTGTGCAGCCCTGTCGATCTGAACATACCGGGCTTGCACACCAATCGGCACAAAATAATAATGAAATTAATTGTCTTGCTAAGACATATAAAACAAAATAATCTTTTAAGAGACATTTTTTGAAATACAAATGCAGTACGTAAGAATCCTTAATGGCCATATTTAGTGTAGTTCATGTGTATTGAATTACTATATTAAAGGTTTGAACATTATGTCTTGGAACGTTTTAGGAAATGCGCCGGCGCAGCGGAAATTTTTTTAGATGAAGTACGAAAATTGTGCAGAAGGACTCTTTTTCTTTCAAATATTCATTTTTTAAGACATTTCAGTCGGCGAAAAATGGGGGGCAAAAAGACATGTTTGCCCCCCCGTCCTGGGGACCGGGGGGGGGGGGGCCAGTTCCCCCCCTGCCCCCCCCCCGCCATGTTGTG
>SAYR01045401.1:792984-811757 GCA_004382745.1 Argopecten irradians irradians
CCACGATAAATCAGTGTTGAGAAGTGCTCGATGATTGGCATACAAAGGGCAAACAATAAAGAAGTGATAGCTGTCCTCACAGGGATGTCCACACTGACAATATGCAGAATCGGTAAGATTTGCTCTAAAAAGGTCATATTTTAGGGAACTTGCTCGGTTTCTTAGACGACAATGGAGGATATTAAGTTTTCTTGGTCCATATGTTGCAAAAGGAAAATTAAAGTTTGAATTTGTTTTCAGGGATTTCATCATATTGAGTTTAAAAGAATTTATGGAAGGAGAATTTCTAATGTTATGGTCTAAAACATTCCAAAGATGTATAGTAGAGGGAAAAAATGAACTTTGAGATAATTGTAACCGATAGTAGTGTTCTCTTATTTGATATGCATTTCGTAAGTTATAAGGGGTTAAATTACCAACATCATCAGGCAATATATCTATGAGGAAACTTGGTGCCATACCATGGACTATTGAATATAACATCGAAAGTTTACGAGCTTCTCGTCTCTTAGAAAGTGGCAGCCAACCGGTTTCGCGGTATAAAAACTCAGTTTTAGTAAAAACTGGAAGCCCTGTAACAATCCTTGCCGCTTCTAACTGAATATTTTCAAGTTTTAAAGAATTATTTACTCCGCAGTTGTCCCTTACTTCACACGCATACTCAAGCAAAGGTCTTATATATTTCTTTTTAGAATTAGTTTAAGTTTGCGTAGGGTTGCTATGTATTTAGTTACTTTACTTGTGATATATTCTATATGGATATTCCACTTACAGTCGTTAGTTATAATAACACCGAGGTGTTTGTGATTATTAGTAAAATGAATGGGAGTGTCATCGAAAGTAAGGGACGGGTTATACGGTAACTGACGATTAAATATGACTAGAGCCTCTGTTTTAATGGAATTGAATTTCATCAACCAATCTTTCGACCAAATTTCTAGTTTCCTTAAGTCCGATTGTGCTTCGTTCTCGATTAGAAGTAAGTTCGAGGATGAGTAAGAGAGTGAGGTATCGTCTGCAAAAAGCCTAGTTAGAGAAGCAAGATTACAAGAGATATCATTTATGTATATCAGGAAAAACAAGGGTCCGAGTACAGAACCTTGAGGAACACCAGCAAGTATTGTTTTAAAAGAAGATAATGATTGTTTTACAAAAACCGCTTGTTTTCTGTTACACAAGTAGTTATTTATCCATCGAAGAAGTTGACCTGATATACCGTAATTGTTCAGCTTATGTATGAGACCCTTATGCCATACCCAAAGCCTTCGAAAAATCACAAAATATTAAAATGAAATGTTCATACTTTTCTAAGGAGGTAATTATTGGGTGGTAGATTTCAATAAGCTGATGTGAGGTAGAATGCATGGATAAAAATCCTGCCTGGTATTTATAGATTAAGTCATTATCAATCATGAAATTATAGATGTATTTATATACTACACGCTCAAATAATTTACCTATAAAGCTTAGAAGAGATATTGGTCTGTAATTAGACACAATGCTGGGGTCATTAGATTTAAAAATAGGCATAACATGAGCAATTTTCCATGCGTCAGGTAATACACCAGACGAAAGGGAATAATTAAATATAATAGACAGAGGCACACAAACTTCATTTGAGGCCAACTTCAACATTTTATGACTTATACCGTCAGGGCCTGACGCTTTTTTAACATTTAATATATCTAAGATGTCTAAGATTTCACTGGGAGCAATATTTATTTAGGATAAAACAGAGCCAGTACGACTATCAAATAATGGTAAATCTTTATCTAATTCATTTGCCAGTAAGTTGGAAACAGAGCTAAAATAATTATTTAAAAGTTCACATTTACTGTCGTTATCATATATCATTTCGTTAGTGGTACAGTCCAATAACGGGGATATTTCTGTGTTCTTCTGTCCTTTAAGTATATTTCTAAGAAGTTTCCAATATATCTTGGGATTGTTATTGTTATTATCTATCACTGTATCAATATTATCCTAGAAAATTTCTTTTGCCCTTTTTATCATGTTATTCACTTTATTTCTCATATGCTTATAATTACTCCTATTTCGATCTGTCCTATGGTTCAAAAATATTTTTTTAAGTCTATCTCTTTTTCTCATATAGAGTCTGAGGAGGCTATTCATCCACGGTTTGTCTGTATCTCTGACCAGAATTTCTCTACAAGGAATACATTTACTTATAGCATCAAGAAATGTTTCAGTAAAGAAACTACACAATTGATTAACATTTGGCATATTGTTCAAAATATCAAACCAATTGTGTATATATATGTCTAATTAACACAAAAAATAATAATAAATAATTTGTTTCGCCTTTGGTGCATGCGCAATCAGTTCTTCATTCCATAAAGGATATAGTGACACGGATTTTTTTCGGTATGCAACTAATTATTTTTCATATTTTTAACTTGAAGTAAAATTAGAAGCTAAAATACTAAATCGTCTGCTCCTGTTTTTGATAGAGAAAATATACCATTTGTCAGCGGTGGAGCATCTTTAAGTAAATATAAAACTTCTGAAAAAACCTATAGAAAAACTATAAACAAATGTATATATAAATACAGACGGCATATGAGGTTAAAATTTAATGATATGAAAAGTAGTAATCCTAAAGATTATTGGAAACTGTTAAATAATTGTACAAAGAAAACATCAAAACCACAGTTTCCATTAGAAACAATGTTAAACTATTTTAAAGAATGCTATGCTGCTGCAAATGACGCTGAAAATGATCATGTCTTAATTGAGTTTAAAGTGAACAGTCGGGCAAGGATGGCTGAAGTCGGTAAAAATGGTGTGAATGTATCCAGTATAATTTCTTATGAAAAATAAAAATAAAACCTCTCGCCAAAATCTGTCTGCGTACGTAGAAATTAATTTAAAGTATAGGAATCCTAAAACGTCCTCCCGGCTGATTATGTCCGTGGTTACATTTACACGCAGCCTCGCTTTCAATGCTTTCAACTTTCCCCAGTTAGAACTGGGAAACGTAAGCAGAACTTGACCGTCGTATTAATATGTGAGAACTTTTGGAAGGCCAATGAACGCATTTAGACTGGTTTTCTTTGCCCGACTATTCACTTTAATGATAACCAGATTAACCATGAAATAAATAATTATATAACTAGAGCTGAAGTTGAAAGAGCCGTCAGTTTTTTTTAAATCTAATAAAGCATGTGCTGACGATAAGATTTTATTTGAATATAATAAATATTCAGCCCCAAAAATGTTAGATCTTTTTGTCAAATTATTGAATTTTATTTTTTGATAGTGGTAAAATACCGGAACAATGGTTAGAAGGTTGTATAATTCCAATATATAAAAATAAAGGTGCAGTTAATAACCCTAAACCATGACTATGAAAGACTCTAAAAGTACTCCGAAAAACATAATGTTATATCGGAAAGTCAAGCTGGCTTCCGAAAGAAATACTCAATGTTGGATAATATTTACGTTTTCTACTCTCTAATTTTCCTTACTTATATGTTGAAAAAGAAGCAATTTTGCGTTTTTATTGTCTTTGAGAAGGCTTTCGATAACATATGGAGAAAAGGTTTGTGGAATAAGGTATTGATTAATAATGCGAATGGTAAAATGTACATGGTCATATATAATATATATCAAGGAATTAAATCTAAAATTAACTTCAATGGGCGTCAATCAGGATTTTCCCATGCGATATTGGATTGAGACGAGGGGAAAATTTATCCCCCTTTTTTTTAGTTTGTATCTTGATGACATAGAAGATTTTATATCTGTCTAAGCAATAAATTTGAAATGAATCTTCGTATGTATATAAAGCTTTTTACTCTATTGTATGCAGATGACACAATTTTATTTTCCAATAATCCTACTGATCTTCAAAATCAGCTTAATATATTTAGTGAATACTGTATTCGCTGGAAATCAAAAGTAAATAGTGATAAAACTAAATGTTTGGTGTTTTCTAAAGGAAGATTTGTTAATAACGTAATAGAATGTGTGAATAAATTTAACTATTTAGGAACAATATTTTCAAAGACATCTTCATTTAATGATGCAAAGAGTCATAATACTAAAAAGCATCGATTGCTATGTATGATATTTTGAGAAAAGGCAGAAAATTGAATGTATCGGTTAGATGTATTTTTGAACTATTTGAAAAAAATAGTTAAACCAGTTTTGTTATACGGTTGTGAGATATGTTGTTTTACAAATGTACAAACAATTGAGCGCTATTATTTAAAATTTTGTAAACTGCTATTTGGTTTGAAAAAAAAGTACACCAACTTACATGGTTTATGGCGAACTGGGTACTAGACCACTTATGACATTAAAATAAAGATGATTAATTATTGGTCAAATATGATTCTATCTAAAGAAAATGAATTAAATGTTGTGGTGTATAGTATGTTGTATCATGTTTTTGTAAATGAAAACAGAGTAGTTCCGGGCCGTAGTTCCATACTTAACTTGTGTACAAATTATTTTAAACGAATGTGGTCTGATGTATATATGGCACTCTCAGTTCAAACACAATTTGAATCCAAAATGGGTTAAAACTCAAGCAAATATTATGTGAACAATACTTACAAAAATAGAATAATGACATGTTTTGTTCCTCAAAGTCAATTTGCTATAGAATATACAAAAACGAATATTTTGATATATTAAATGATACTAAAAGAATTTTAATATGTAAATTTAGAACAAGTAATCATAAATTCGTTGTGGAGTCTGGTAGATGGATTAATATGAATTATCAAGATAGAATTTATACTTATTGTGATACCAATGATATTGGTGATGAATTCCATTATTTATTAAAATGTCCGTTTTTGACCTTAGTAAGGAAATTATATGTTAATGAGTATTATTACACCAGATCAAATATCATGAAATTTTCACAGCTTCTGAACTCAAATGATATAAAAATAATGAGAAATTTATGTAAATTTATCAAAGTTATGTTTAAAAAAACCTCATGTAATTTGTCCTCCTTCTATGTTGCATTTCTTGGCTGTTTTAAATCTGTTTCTCTACGCAATTTATTTTGTAAAGAGACTAATTAAGTTTGAAAGATATTCTTAATTTTCATTACAGGTAAACAACCATAGCCATTCCGGGACGGCTTCCTCTTCCAACAATGGCAATGGCCATGATTTTATTCTCGTAAACATACAAACAGTAGTGTAGAGAATATATAAACAGGACACATACATGTAAACAGCATTTGAAATAGTACAGAACATGTTAGAATATACATAGGATATACTGGTTTTATTAATGAACTAAATTAAATCTTTCTTTTTTATTAATTATAAATTTCGTAAGTACATAAGTTCATTGTTGACTACATAATTTAAAAGAGCACGTGCTATATATATATATACCTCATTCATGCCATTGGCCGAAATAAATATGGAATTGTATTATGGGTAACTAGTGATCACATGAGTATGTGTTTACTTCCAAACATAGTGATTTCTCTGATCTGGTATCTAGTTTATATAATTTGGCCTTTTGACGAAGATCTTATTTTCTCTTTGTTATATAAATATATATTTAGAATTCTACAAATATAGCCGGGAGTAGCCGATCTTCGCTGATCCTAGATAAGACGGTTAGACCTATTTAATTGGCCAATTCGCATTATATCATTTATTTACAAGACGTGGAAATGTCATTTTTATAGCTCATTTCAGTTCATTATTTATAGTAAAACAGTATATATGTGTAAGTCAAAATGATATGCATGCAATATTAATACCTTTTTGGAGTCTAAATATATTCAAATAAATCAATTTTTCCGAAGAAATGGCAAGCACACTATCGCCATATTTGGAAGTAAACACACTATCACGTGATCACTAGTTACCCATAATACAATTGTATATTCCGGCCAATGGCATGAATGAGGTATAAGCACGTGATCTTTTTTTACGACGTTTTTACTACAAAAATTAGATGCAGATATATCCCGAGTTTGGAGCTAAAACCGCGTCCCGGGAGGATGTTTGAGTCCAAAGGTTGAATCTGGCCATTAAGACCGTAACAAAAATCCGTTGTGCCTTTATAAAAGTGTATCGATGGATGTAAATATTTATGTATATATATGGACAGAGCAAGCTAACAAGTAAAGCTGGTTTCCCAATGTGTATTTTGTACCTGTACGCTGTGACCTTTATGGCTTTTAAATTACGTAACTGGTATTTTTCGTGATTCGCAAGAAAATAAAACATGAAAAAATCATTGTTTTGCATTTTTCATTCATTCTTTTAATATAGTATAGTACGGTATGTACCACATCAACTTCGCTAGCCAAGGGTTAGAACGAATATACATGTACGTACCCGGCCTACTATACCTTTCGGCCGGGTACGAATTGGTCCCTATGTGTCGTAGTGGAGCACTGCCTCCGAAAATCACTCGGGCACAGTTTTCCATTCTTTTTTGCAGGTTTCCAATTATTTTATGCGAATACATGCATTTACATATTATTTTTGTCCAAAACAAACATAACTATCATTCTTAATATCTACTGTACCGCTCACAAGATGTCAAAGTCACAATTTGTGGACTTGTCGTATATGTATTATGTAAAAAAATAATGCCTCGATGAGAATTTGATATTTTATGTGGTTCAGTTTTATTGCCTAGTAGGTCAGCGATATCAAACAAGTACAATAAAATGCAAACAGACGTTTTATAATGGTTTGCATAATCATTACTTTGCTCCATTAGCAGTAATAGGCACCAATTGTAGCTCTAAAGACGACACCATTTTCTGTCTAAAAGTCTTTTGAGCTACAATATTGCAGCTAGCCAAGGGTATTAAGTTCGATTCTCTGTAGTAGAAAGAGAAGCGGACCAATACCCTTGGCTAGCGAAGTTGGTACCACATGGAAATGGTACAAATGCTTATCCACAAAACACACACACCGCTTTTAAACGAACTCACAGTTACATATATTAATAAATGATTATGGCCAAGAGGATGGAAATTCGTTGTACAAAGCAGTGTCGTTCTGCACTCCTTACTTCCTCAGCTCGGACTAACAGATACGTACACGCAGACTACAAGTGCGTGGCCGGAATGTGCATGATCACAATTTTTAATTTTGAAATCAAATAAATAAAAAACCTGAATTAACAAAATCAACGTCGATCTTACATCGTGCTTTATGAAAGGATGGCCTTTGATTTCCACTTTCAAGACCAGATGTCGAAATCTTTTTGTTAAGTTGTCGACATCAAAATATGACAAGTCGGTGTCAAACGATTAATCGTCAAGTTACCGACTTAATAATTATACCGAATACATAATTATCTTGGAATCATTGTGTTGGCAGGTACATGTGGTAAGTCGACATATTCTTCTGTTTATATCGACATCTCCCAATATGATGTTGACATCATGCCTTAATTATGTTGACATCATTAACACAGTGTATGAACGGAAGTGTATAGTATTTTTTAAATTTCGTAGTTGCGAGTCTGTATAGCGGTACTCGGTCACTTGCTAAGACAAATGAAAAAACGGATAGTGGATATTTTTTGCCAATTTTATTGATTCTATACGATTTTGCTGTAATCTAAAGTTATAAACGGCGTCATGGATAGCAATTTGAACTTCCAGTGTCTAATGAAGTTTTGAGTGTTAACCAGCATTAACATTTCAGACACTTTTCGTGAGTTGATCTGCAGTTCATCACCGAAGAATTGAGACACCCGCCTAATATTTTGCACTAATTTAAGGTATTCTGTCTGGTTTTCATTATTTCAAGCACCATCTAAGGTTTTATAAATGAATCCAACAATATAAAACACATAAATACATATTAATGGACACAATATCTTTGACTTAATCGTATTTTGAAGTTGTAGGATGATCAGTTAAAATTGTATAGTCACTTGCATTGTTTTGAAACTGCGATGTATAGTTGCTTGCGAGGGCACTTGTATAGTCGCTTGTTATAAAGAGGAAATATATTCCGAGGACGTCTATAATGTTAAACATATTTGTAGTTACGAATAATACAGATATTTGGTGTTTTAGAATGAAATTGATTTTATCTAACAAGAAAATAATAAATTGCAAGCGTCAACCTAAGAACCTTAAACGTATTTTATGTGCGTCAAAATTTGATTCGAAAATTCAAGATACTTCTGTCACTAAATGTATGCAAAAGCGTTGCAAAACATGTGATATTATTATAGAGTGTAAAAATTATACATTCAAAAATGGTTTTAATTTCAAAATTAAAACTAATATGAATTGTACATCCAAAAATGTCATATACGCACTTATTTGTAGCAAATGCTCAGTTTTTTATATTGGTCAGACAGGAATGGAATTGAGAAAGAGAGTTACATTACACCGACAACAAACCAAAACAGACCATCTCAGATATTTAACAGTAAACGAACATTGTCATATGTGTGCTAATGATAACTTTTTTTATTTTACCAATATATCAAATGTCTAATTCAGATCTTTTAAAAAGAGAAAATAAAGAAATGTATTTCATTCAACTTATGAAACCTGTGTTAAATTCAGAACGGGACAAAGGAACTTCATATTAGTTTTTATTTTGTTCTCATGTTTTTGTTAGTTTCTTCCAAAACCATTCACAATATCTTTATGTACCATGTCATGACGTAATCTGACTATGACGTCATGGTACTATGACGTCATGTTTTACAAATAAAGAATTCAAACCCCTGAAGACCGGCATGAGCCGAAAAAGCGCTAGGGAGGAAAAAACTGTTTTATAGTTGTGTTTTCTTTTTATGTATAATGTATTATATATATCTGTCCTTATTCATGGTCAAACTTTCAAATCTTTATTTTTCCGTTAATTCTTTATTTCTAGGTCACAGGAACTCGCCTACCACCTGTGCTACAAAACTGAGAAAACCTAATTGTAAATTTATTCTTATATTTTAAATCTAAAATTACTACCTTGTGTAAAAATTATTTTGGTACCAAACAATTGAGCGCTATTATTTAAAATCTTCTAAACTGCTATTTGGTTTGAAAAAAAAGTACACCAATTTACATGGTTTATGGCGAACTGGGTACTAGACCACTTATGACATTAAAATAAAGATGATTAATTATTGGTCAAATATGATTCTATCTAAAGAAACTGAATTAACTGTTGTGGTGTATAGTATGTTATATCATGTTTTTGTAAATGAAAACGGAGTAGCTCCGGGCCGTAGTTCCATACTTAACTTGTGTACAAATTATTTTAAACGAATGTGGTCTGATGTATATATGGCACTCTCAGTTCAAACACAATTTGAATCCAAAATGGGTTAAAACTCAAGCAAATATTATGTGAACAATACTTACAAAAATAGAATAATGACATGTTTTGTTCCTCAAAGTCAATTTGCTATAGAATATACAAAAACGAATGTTATTTTGAAAAATATTTTGATATATTAAATGATACTAAAAGAATTTTAATATGTAAATTTAGAACAAGTAATCATAAATTCGTTGTGGAGTCTGGTAGATGGATTAATATGAATTATCAAGATAGAATTTATACTTATTGTGATACCAATGATATTGGTGATGAATTCCATTATTTATTAAAATGTCCGTTTTTGACCTTAGTAAGGAAATTATATGTTAATGAGTATTATTACACCAGATCAAATATCATGAAATTTTCACAGCTTCTGAACTCAAATGATATAAAAATAATGAGAAATTTATGTAAATTTATCAAAGTTATGTTTAAAAAAACCTCATGTAATTTGTCCTCCTTCTATGTTGCATTTCTTGGCTGTTTTAAATCTGTTTCTCTACGCAATTTATTTTGTAAAGAGACTAATTAAGTTTGAAAGATATTCTTAATTTTCATTACAGGTAAACAACCATAGCCATTCCGGGACGGCTTCCTCTTCCAACAATGGCAATGGCCATGATTTTATTCTCGTAAACATACAAACAGTAGTGTAGAGAATATATAAACAGGACACATACATGTAAACAGCATTTGAAATAGTACAGAACATGTTAGAATATACATAGGATATACTGGTTTTATTAATGAACTAAATTAAATCTTTCTTTTTTATTAATTATAAATTTCGTAAGTACATAAGTTCATTGTTGACTACATAATTTAAAAGAGCACGTGCTATATATATATATACCTCATTCATGCCATTGGCCGAAATAAATATGGAATTGTATTATGGGTAACTAGTGATCACATGAGTATGTGTTTACTTCCAAACATAGTGATTTCTCTGATCTGGTATCTAGTTTATATAATTTGGCCTTTTGACGAAGATCTTATTTTCTCTTTGTTATATAAATATATATTTAGAATTCTACAAATATAGCCGGGAGTAGCCGATCTTCGCTGATCCTAGATAAGACGGTTAAACCTATTTAATTGGCCAATTCGCATTATATCATTTATTTACAAGACGTGGAAATGTCATTTTTATAGCTCATTTCAGTTCATTATTTATAGTAAAACAGTATATATGAGCAATTCAAAATGATATGCATGCAATATTAATACCTTTTTGGAGTCTAAATATATTCAAATAAATCAATTTTTCCGAAGACATGGCAAGCACACTATCACCATATTTGGAAGTAAACACACTATCACGTGATCACTAGTTACCCAAATACAATTGTATATTCCGGCCAATGGCATGAATGAGGTATAAGCACGTGATCTTTTTTTACGACGTTTTTACTACAAAAATTAGATGCAGATATATCCCGAGTTTGGAGCTAAAACGGCGTCCCGGAAGGATGTTTGAGTCCAAAGGTTGAATATGGCCATTAAGACCGTAACAAAAATCCGTTGTGCCTTTATAAAAGTGTATCTATATGGACAGGACAAGCTAGCAAGTAAAGCTGGTTTCCCAATGTGTATTTTGTACCTGTACGCTGTGACCTTTATGGCTTTTAAATTACGTAACTGGTATTTTTCGTGATTCGCAAGAAAATAAAACATGAAAAAATCATTGTTTTGCATTTTCATTTTTCATTCATTCTTTTAATATAGTTTAGTACGGTATGTACCACATCAACTTCGCTAGCCAAGGGTATTAAGCCCGATTCTCTGTAGTAGAAAGAGAAGCGGACCAATACCCTTGGCTAGCGAAGTTGGTACCACATGGACTTGGTACGAATGCTTATCCACAAAACACACACACCGCTTTTAAACGAATTTTCAACCTACGGTTATATATATTAATAAATGATTATGGCCAAGAGGATGGTAATTCGTCGTACAAAGCAGTGTCGTTCTGCACTCCTCACTTCCTCAGCTCGGACTACAGCTGCGTGGCCGGAATGTACAGGATCACAATTTTTAATTTTGAAATCAAATAAATAAAAAACCTGAATTGACAAAATCAATGTCGGTCTTACACCATGCTTTATGAAAGGATGGCTTTTGATTTCCACTTTGATGACCAGATGTCGACATCTTTTCGTTTAGATGTCTATACCAATATGACAAGTCGGTGTCACACCCGAGCATAAAAACGATTAATCTCCGAGTTACCGACTTTCTACATAATTATCTTGGAATCATTGTGTTGGTAGGTACATGTGGTAAGTCGACAATTTTTTCTGTTTATATCGACATCTTCCTATATATTGTGTCGACATCATGCTTTAATTATGTCGACATCATTAAGTCGTAAGTCGGCAACTCGATGGCAGAAATATGCCACCATAATTTCCTAATCCTACCCCCACGATACATTTTTGTCTGTAAAATGCATCTTAATTCATTCAATAAAATATCATGTTTAACCATGAAATATAAGACAAATTTTGTTTATTTTAGACAGCTAATGTCATTATATTATTAATTTCCTATCTTTGGGTAAAACGAATATACGTACCCGGCTTACTATACCTTTCGGCCGGGTGCGAATTGGTCCCTATGTGTCGTAATGGAGCACTGCCTCCGAAAATCACTCGGGCACAGTTTTCCATTCTTTTTTGTAGGTTTCCAATTATTTTATGCGAATACATGCATTTACATATTATTTTTGTCCAAAACAAACATAACTATCATTCTTAATATCTACTGTACCGCTCACAAGATGTCAAAGTCACAATTTGTGGATTTGTCGTATAAATTCCCTTCAGAAAGACCTTCATATGTATTATGTAAAAAAATAATGCCTCGATGAGACTTTGATATTTTATGTGGTTCAGTTTTATTGCCTAGTAGGTCAGCGATATCAAACAAGTACAATAAAATGCAAACAGACGTTTTATAATGGTTTGCATAATCATTACTTTGCTCCATTAGCAGTAATAGGCACCAATTGTAGCTCTTAAGACGACACTATTTTCTGTCTAAAAGTATTTTGAGCTACAATATTGCAGCTAATCTTTGGGGTGTTTAATGAGCTATGTTAGTGCGATTAAAAACATAGGTCTCCCTGTAAGCTGAAGCAAACGGGAAAGCCAGTATAAAATTATGATATGTATGTAATGGGGACAAGCCTGACGAGGTGATATACATGTAATAACATTAAGACATAGGTACAAATCTCCTTGTATAATTACACCATTCTAGACTGTTGGTATCAGGTAGGATCGTTTCGGTGACATAGCTGAAGTTGTTTGAGATATGTTTGACATATTATCTGCAAATTAAGCCATTATGACCATCATGTTTTTAAAATGGCATTTGTGTTCGACAAAAGTGTTAAATTGGTACCATACAATCGTTGGACATGACAATTACAACAGAACAAGCATATGGGGTTGTGTGGTGTTTTATTTCAATTTCGTTAAGTGGGTTCTACAATCTAGAGATTTCTTGAAACTAATTGCATGTAGTCTTATCATTATTTCAAACTTAAGCACAAACCAAAATATATCGTAAGCAGCTCTATGAATCAAACGGATCCAGCAACTATTTTTCAAATAAATAATTATTTCTCAACACTTCTACACCCATGTTAATGTCAAGTTTTATTATCATAGCTGTAGCTATTGTTGACTTTTCTGCAATTTGCTTGGGGCACAAACACAGGCTTTTGATACTATAGTAAAACAGACACCTCAATAAAACTGACCCAGTATTACACATTGTCATACAGGGGTATTGGTTTAAAAATAGAATCAAAAGCCTATGGTACAAATTATTTGTTCTTATTTGCAATATCTGAAGCCGAATGCTTTACAAGTCAGACTGGACCTAATGTAAAAGTCTAAACCTGTGTGATTTCAGCACTTAATATATCAAAAAAGATTTCCAATTAATTAAAGTTACATTTATGTGACTTACTGTGTTGCTAGTTCCTAAACACAGTGCATGTCACAAGTTACTGTGAAAAATAATAATTTGGCAGTACGCTCAAGACACACACACATAAATATAAACACAGAAACGACTGACTAGTGAGTGCTTTCGCCCCATTCAAGGGAACTCTTCAGACTTGAATGGGGCGAAAGCGCTCACTAGTCAGTCGTTATTGTTTTTATTTCTAATAGATTTCGTCCGTAAGGATTTTTCTTTAAATTTATCATATATATATATATATGTCCTTATTCATGGTCAAACTTTCAAATCTTTATTTTTCCGTTAATTCTTTATTTCTAGGTCACAGGAACTCGCCTACCACCTGTGCTACAAAACTGAGAATACCTAATTGTAAATTTATTGTTATATTGTAAATCTAAAATTACCACCTTGTGTAAACAATTATTTTGGTACCAGTTACATTTATATATCAGAATAAGCATACTAGGCAATGTGTATTGTATCTACCTGATATACAATTGGTTCATTTTTAGTTGACTACTGATCAAGGCATTCTTAGTGATATTTGAAATATATTATGTGTACACTTTTAAACTTACAACACACAGTTTAGTTCTAGGATATGAGAATAAATCCTGTTGCCAGAAATTTTCGTAAGGATATTTTCGGGATTTTTCGGAACATGGGGTGTGGTCACAAAAATTTCACCCACAAAATAATTAGTGGCAGAAAAAATATATATACTCTTACAGTCAATCACAAAATTTCTATCAGCTGAAATTTTATTTTCTCATTTTAATCAGAAAATATTGATTTACAGAAGTTCAGGCCTGCAAAATATAACTTGCTACTTGGTATTAGACTCGGATTCAAAAGCGAATATATTAAACTATTTTTTTTTGTCAAATCCTATCAATCAACAGAGAAATTAAATCATGCAAGAAGAATTTCAATAACAAACATAATAAATCAGGTTAACAGCACCTTCAAATAAATCATTATTTACCAAATATCCTAAAGACTTTAATCTAAAACTTTCAAACCGTAATAATTGCAATTATCTGAAATTTCAATTACTAAATTAGAGTCAGTGAAAGTTGCTACTGAAATCAGCTATGCAGATTTTGTGAGACTAAGGTACTTATTTATGAGAAAATAATACTATTTTAATTGAAAAATTTAAATAACGCAGAATCACTCATTTCTATTTATCATATTAATTTTGATGATTAAGCCATTTCCATTTAGTTTTTATTCCCTTTCTTATTTAATAGAATTTGCTTTTGACCCTGGATATATATATATATATTTTTTGTGAAAAAGAAGATTTGGAAGGCACTTATTCTGAATAATCTAAAATTCAATTTAATATCACAGAAATAAATGACTAATAAAAAAAATAAAAATCAGCAGGTAGTTGAACTGTTTTTCTTCTTCTGGTATTTAATTCCATTTTATCCTTCGTAAACTAGTTAGTGCAAAATGGGTCAGGTGGGTATTATTTTCACATTTATAAATATAAACACTCAAAGGGATAAAAAATAGGTAACACAACTAGGTATCATATTGTACCCCAGAGGTCATATCTGATATGTTGTTTATCACATTGTACCCCAGAGGTCATCTCTGATATGTTGTTTATCATATTGTACCCCAGAGGTCATCTCTGATATGTTGTTTATCATATTGTACCCAAGAGGTCATCTCTGATATGTTGTTTATCACATTGTACCCCAGAGGTCATCTCTGATATGTTGTTTATCATATTGTACCCCAGAGGTCATCTCTGATATGTTGTTTATCAATACAGGTTTCCAGAAAAAAAATTACAGTCGCCTATCCGAAACAGTATCATCAGCTAAATGGCCCCGTCTTTGCATTCACAATAGGCCTACACACACGCAAACACTTGTCTATCTCCGTACAAATAAAATAAAGTCATGACTGCGAAATTTAGTGTATATCGCATTCTTAGACACGATACATACATGACAAACATTCAGCAGCTCAACGGTCATACCATCAATAGGCTTTATCACAGTCACTTTCCTTGGTTGAAAATCAAATATGGCGGCTCGCTTCACTTCGGACGCGCCTCACTCCCTGACAACGATACATACCGGTAGTCGTTCCGCCTTGGTTATCTCAATATTATTCGAAACGGACATTATTAATATATATTAATCAAATGAAAAAAATATATGTTGAAAATAATTGAAAGTGTCATTGTTGTATTTCAAACCAAACTGCAGCTTATAACATTCAACAATCGGAACTATATCTTCGGTCATCCTGACTACCGTAGTTACCCAACTTAGCAACCATCACCGTTTTAAATTGTACGTAAGGTAGAATTTATTTATGTAAATATATAGATTGAACAGTGGTTTGATTGCGTTAAAGGTGGTATGAACGCAATGGGATACAGACATATTCTACCATGTAGCGCTAACGCCGCTACATTGAATATGTCTGTATCCAATGCGTTCATACCACCTTTAACGCAATCAAAACACTGTTCAAATCTCTATATTTTGGAAGTAAACAACATACTCATGTGATCACTATTACCCATAATACAATTTCTTATTATTTATTTCGGCAATGACATGAATGAGGTATATATATATATATAGCACGTGCTCTTTTAAATTATGTAGTCAACAATGAACTTATTTCACTTACGAAATTTATCATTATTAAACAAGACAGATTAATTCATTCATAAAACACAGTATATCCTTTGTATATTCAAGGATTTATAAGTATAAGTTAAAATTTACATAAATTTCTCATTATTTTTATATCCTTTGAGTTCAGAAGCTGTGAAAATTTTATGATATTTTCTGGTGTAATAAATTTCCTTTCTAAGGTCAAAAACGGACACTTTAATAAATAATGGAATTCATCACCAATATCATTAGTATCACAACAAGTACAAATTCTATCTTGATAATTCATATTAATCCATCTACCAGACTCCACAATGAATTTATGATTACCTATTCTAAATTTACATATTAAAATTCTTTTAGTATCATTTAATATATCAAAATATTTTTCAAAATAACATTCGTTTTTGTATATTCTATAGCAAATTGACTTTGAGGAACAAAACATGTCATTATTCTATTTTTGTAAGTATTGTTCACATAATATTTGCTTGAGTTTTAACCCATTTTGGATCAATTGTGTTTGAACTGAGAGTGCCATAATATACATCAGACACATTCGTTTAAAATAATTTGTACACAAGTTAAGTATGGAACTACGGCCCGGAGCTACTCCGTTTTCATTTACAAAACATGATATAACATACTATACACCACAACAGTTAATTCATTTTCTTTAGATAGATCATATTTGACCAATATTAATCATCTTTATTTTAATGTCATAAGTGTCTAGTACCCAGTCCCATAAACCATGTAAATTGGTTGTACTTTTTTTTCAAACCAAATAGCAAGTTAGAAGTTTAAATAATACGCGCTCAATTGTTTGGTACCAAAATAATTTTTACACAAGGTAGTAATTTTAGATTTAAAATATAAGAATAAATTTACATTAGGTTTTCTCAGTTTTTAGCACAGGTGGTAGGCGAGTTCCTGTGACCTAGAAATAAGAATTAACGGAAAAATAAAGATTTGAAAGTTTGACCATGAATAAGGACAGATATTTAATTACATTAATACATAAAAGAAAAACACAACTATAAAACAGTTTTTTCCTCCTAGCGCTTTTTTCGGCTCATCCGGCCTTCGGGGTTTGAATTCTTTATTTGTAAAAACATGACGTCATAGTACCATGACGTCATAGTCAGATTACGTCATGACATGGACATAAAGATATTGTGAATGGTTTTGGAAGAAACTAACAAAAACATGAGAACAAAATAAAAACTAATATGAAGTTCCTTTGTCCCGTTCTGAATTTAACACAGGTTTCATAAGTTGAATGAATACATTTCTTTCTATTTTCTCTTTTTAAAAGATCTGAATTAGAACATTTTGATATATTGGTAAAAAAAAAAAGTTATCATTAGGCACACATATGAACAAGTTCGTTTACTGTTAAATATCTGAGATGGGTCTGTTTGGTTTGTTGTCGGTGTAATGTAACTCTCTTTTCTCAATTCCATTCCTGTCTGACCATATAAAAAAACTGAGCATTTGCTACAAATAAGTGAGTATATGACATTTTTGGATGTACAATTCATATTAGTTTTTAATTTTGAAATTAAACCATTTTTGAATGTATAATTTTTACACTCTAATAATAATATCACATGTTTTGCACGCTTTTTGCATACATTTAGTGACATAAGTATCTTGAATTTTCGATTCAAATTTTGACGCACATAAAATACGTTTAAGGGTTCTTAGGTTGACGCTTGCAATTTATTATTTCTTGTTAGATTAAAATCAATTCATTCTAAAACACCAAATATCTGTATTATTCGTAACTACAAATATGTTAAATATTAAGACGTCCTCGGATATATTTCCTCTTTATAACAAGCGACTATACAAGTGCCCCGCAAGCAACTATACATCGCAGTTTCAAACAATGCAAAGTGACTATACAATTTTAACTGATCATCCTACAACTTCAAAATACGATTAATCAAAGAGTATGTGTCCATTAATATGTTTTATGATGTTTATATTGTGGATTCATTTAAAAACCTTAATGTGCTTGAAATAATGAAAAACCAGACAAGGAATAACCTTAAATTAAGTGCAAAATATAGCGCGGGTTCCAATTCTTCCGTGAATGAACTGCAGATCAAACTCACGAAAAGTGTCTGAAATGTAAATGCTGTTAACAACTCAAACTTCATTAGACACGGAAGTTCAAATGGCTAATCCATCGACGCCGTTTATAACCTTAGATTACAGCAAAATCGTAATAGAATCAAATAAATTGGCAAAAAATATCCACTATCCCGGTTTTTTTTCATTTGTCTTAGCAGACGAGTACCGGTATACAGACTCGCAACTACGAAATTTTAAAAAATACTATTCACTTTCTTCATTACACCTGTGTTAATGATGTCAACATAATTAAGGCATGATGTCAACATCATTTGGAAGATGTCGATATAAACAGAAGAATATGTCCGACATAACCACATGTACTGCAACACAATGATTCCAAGATAATTATGTATTCGGAATAATTAGTCGGTAACTTGACGATTAATCGTTTGATCGACACCGACTTGTCATATTGATGTGACAACATTCACAAAAAGATTTCGACATCTGGTCTTGAAAGTGGAAATCAAAGGCCATCCTTTCATAAAGCACGGTGTTAAGACCGACATTGATTTTGTTAATTCAGGTTTTTTATTTATTTGATTTTAAAATTAAAAATTGTGATCATGCACATTCCGGCCACGCACATGAGTCTGCTGTACTTCTGAGCGAGCTGAGGAAGTAGGAGTGCAGAACGACACTGCTTTTGTACAACGAATTACCATCCTCTTGCCATATCATTATAAAT
>SAYR01045401.1:811782-863486 GCA_004382745.1 Argopecten irradians irradians
GTCAGAATAAAATACCACCAGAACCTCGTCGTCGTCATTATGACTGAAAATAAAAAATATATGAGAAAAATTAAAAAAAAGATTATTAAAACTATAGCGACAGGACAATACACGTACGTCGACATACATTAAATGTTTCGTCTTAAGCTGCACATATATACAACTCAAACAATGTTGTCAAGGGCAATATTACAAACTCACAACATGTCATAAGATAAGCGCCCAATATACCAACTCCACCAATGACTAATGCTGAACTAAGGGCAATATACAATCAACAACAATGTCGACAAGCATTACAACCTCACAAATTTTCGTCAATATAAGCAAGTCATTCAAAACTGCTTATGGCAACATTGATGGTCCAAGAGGCAATTATACAACTCACCAACATGTGGTATAAGATGGAGCCTAATTCTATCGAACCTCGACTAACTGAAGTCTCCAATGTGAAATGAGTACTACAACATTCAATGCCGTACGAGCGAGCTATATATTGACAACTCACAACATGTCGTCAAGGCTAATATACTAACCTCGACAAACATGTCGTCCAAGGAATATACAACACACGAACATGTCGTCAAATAGGGCCAACACTCCAACACGTCCACTGGCAATTCTTTACAACTCTACAACACTTGTCCCTTCAAGGGCTTATAATTACAACTGGCTCACAACATGTGCGTCAAGGCTACGGTGAGTAACACCGAACGAAACTCCTCTCATCTAACGCGGCAAATACAATAAGTCCATACGTGTCTGCCACAATAGACATCAACTCTCAAATACTTATAAATAATTACACAATCGAGTGGTTGTTTGGATATGGATGATTTCACACTATTCCACCCATTCCTACTTACCCCCATATTCCTATATCTCTATCATCCTTTATTTGTGAAGGAAAAAGAGTATCCTAAAGGATATCCAAATTGAACATCTTACTAGAAACTACAAAACTGTCACCCATTCTGGCCAATGTTTTAAGGCATCAAATGACACTATCTACTTCTCCCATCTATACATCCTACAATATCTTGATCGATTCAAACCTCAATCACTCTATAGAGCAAAAGCTGTTATAAATGTTCGCCCTATAGCTAAGATGCCAAGACAAAATTCTGAGTATCCTTATCAGTCTCCTAATTTACTTATGACTGAAAATAAAATAGGTAAACAGTGAAACAGTCGGTCTGAGAATACTGTTTTTTATTTTTTTTTTATTACAATAAGGTATCTAATGGGTATGCGAGAGGCTCGAAGTAAAATACTTAGGGTAAAGTATAGCGCGCATATCACCTTCAACATACATCTAGTATATGTGGTTTGGCCTAGTGTCTGTGCTTTATCTCAGAAAACTTGCCCCCAAGTGTTTCTCTAACGCCAATGAATACCAATAAATAAAGTCCCTTATAAGAGAAGTCATATAGTTACCCAACCCGGTAAACCATGCCAAACTTTATTATCACCAATAAACATGTCACAACATACACATCGCTTTCAGAAAAGTATGTTTCTCCTCTGCAGACATTAATGCGCAACCTCCGCAGTTATCAAAATAGCATCGACTCATATTTTGATTTGCTTAATGCTCAACCATCAATAAAGACCCAGAGCATGCGTATCCACTCCCATTCCTTATCGATATATTTATCCCGAGACAATCCATTACATTATACAATGCCTATGCGAAATGATAAATACGTGTATATTTATGGTGAAAAATACATTTCAGATCTACAGTGGACCCGCGATAATCGACCGCCCGGTGTAGCACCAAGAAACTCACCATCCAATCTTCCGTCGAAGCGCAAAAGGCACGAACGTGTAGGCGTTTCCGTCCAACAATCGTAACGTATATACTCACTGAGTCCAGAAATTCGTATTCCGAATCCCCAGACTCTTCCGCCACCGAGCGAGACACATATTCTGTTAATAAAGATCTTCCCGCTTAATCCGTACAATTTTTTTGTTCCGTCCCTACCGCACGCAAGAACTCCATAGGCCAGCTACAGTCATGTCGTACAATACACACAATCACTTACTACTGATTGTTCAATATAGACCGCTCAGCGTCGTCCGCCATAGCCCAGCGTCTGTTCCACACCTTCCACACCGGGCTAATCAGATCGATGTAAACGGTTTTCCTATTTAGAGATAATCAAAACTATCGAGTGTTTTTTATTGAGATATCAAACAAAAGTGTCGATCTAGCCACACGCTTTCATTAGTTTACATGCTGGAAAGTTTGAAGCTATTAGAGCTTGCTTCTTAGAGTACGGTATACACGATGATGCTATGGTACGATACTCTACATCTAGTATGAATCGCCAGATAACTATATACGCAGTACAGTGCAGTATCGTATACAAATAAGTGAGAATCAGAGTATGTGAATGCTATATTCAATTCAGCGACCTTATGTATTTAAGACATTAAAGCTTACGCATTACGCCAATATAGCACGTGTGTACACTGTGCACCGAAGTTAAGTGAGAGCGCTGCTGAATGGTTGTATATCTAATTACTCAGCAACGTCGTGAATAAAGTATCAACGTAAAGTCAACTTGTATAAACTGGTAAATATAAAGAATATATATACAAATAAACAATTATATGAGTTCCATAAAAATGTTCGCAACTATTGTTATCATAGCTTTTTTATGCCAAAGAACGTGATGATATTGATCCTTGTTTAGCGGATATTGCCGGTACAGAATAGATCCACACCAAGTGTTAGACGGATACGTAGTCACGTAATCTATAGCATAACATAGTGCTCACAATTAGCAATGGCTTTCTAGGATATCCATAATTTGAAAGAAATGACAACTCGTCCTGATTCAATTACTTTTTATTCAACGAATGATATAAAAAATGACCTATAAAACATAACACACCCCGAAGTATTTAATTATGATACACGATATATTACATAAAAGCCCCCTACTATTCCATTCTCTATTGTTAAGAGTAAACAAACTTGGAGAAAAAGGGGGTTAGATATAATTATGACTGTTCTCTCTACCTAATGACAGTTGTACTCTAAACAGAAATTGCTTAAATGTACCAATCGAATTAATAAAAGAACGTACCAGGAGATGAAAATTTCGCGCAGTCCCGTGTTAAAAGATCTCGTAACCGATACCGTTAGCTGTAACCTGACAGGTGGTCCGAAGTTCTATCAGATGCGAAGTCCACTGGGTATATTTTGTAGATACACATTACAAACATACTAGTGAGGCCGCAGTGTTCTGGGAAATCGGAGTTGTAAATCAAGGTCACTCTATAAGTTTTTGTAACCAATCAATGATAATAAAACTATGAAGAGACTTACTATTTTTCCCGATACATTGTGGTTATAACATATCCTATAAAATTTCCTCAAAAGCTTCTCACTGTGATCGCCCGTAGGCGTCCATCTGCTGTCATGTTTTCAATTAACATCTGAATTGTCTATCACTAGTACATTGTGTGCGAGTCTAAGAGTGTATTTAATATGTCATAATACGCGATGCTCATATCGCTCTGTTTCAATTTCGTCCAAAGCGAGTTTAAAATGGAAATGATAATGAGTTGACAACACCATAACGCGTACCAAGGGAATATTATTTACCCACATGTTTGCTCTTATGACTTATTTATATAAAAAATGTTTATAAACCAGCTATAGACACACTTTTTTTCTTTATATGGCTGTGACGATACAAAAAGCTACCAAATGACGCATTCAACAGATTCTTAAAATACTCCAATATTAATTGATCAAACACCTCCAATACCTACCGTAAGAAAAACCCCGCGATAACTCTGTAACTATGCAAAGACGAATATGTTTCAAACACGCTAAAAATTTGTACTCTGAGGTATTTTAATTACTACCAGCATATCCAATGATTTCATGGCAATTGAAATTTATATTTTTTTCTTATTGTTCGTATTTTCTTTTACAATCTTTTTAAAATCAGTGTTAATCAACAGCCTTTTAGTTGTTAAGCAATAGCTGTACCTTGTAAGTGGCTACTGATAACTCCACATATACTGAATCATTGAGCACCATTAGTGGTCGTTAGTGTATTTGCCCCTTACCTCGGATTCTATATGATTATCGATTAGTGAAATCCATAATGATAATTGCTATTCAAATAAATATATAAGGTACAAGTGGGCTGGTATGTTGTCGTAGATTTCTTTTTACACACCAGGTATAATTTGAACAAATATCCTTGCGAATGGTTACTGGCCTGAAGTAGCGTGAAATGTACTATCTTTTTCAACAGGAAAATGAAAATACAAGAACCTTATTAATTAAAGACTTTAAGCTTTAATTTTGTGTCGATCTATACAATGAGAATGACAGCAAAAATTATAACAGCGAATTCATATCCAAAAAATATTATAACTAGAAACCGATTACAATTTAATTCGTATTATCATCGGTTTAGCACTTTCCGTGTGATACAAATCAATAATCGATAGATTTCAAACAATACCATCACTACGACATACTAAATATGGATGTTAACAAGCACTGTTTGCAACAGAAAAAGCTTGTCTGTCCCTTCTGACTACATTATTATTTTACAAACTACCATATTCTTGACTCCAATAAGCGCCCATTGTCCCTATAAGCGCCCCTCCCCTTCCTTTAGGCCTCTAGAGTGTATCAAGTAGCCAGCATATAATAGTTGTCAAGATTATACAATAATATAGACACGTTTCTCAAATTGCTAATTAATTTTAACTTATTTTAGCACCTGTTCATTTTTATCAATTTTTTTGAAGCCCCTGGTGCACTTATTGGGTCGAATACTGTATGCAATTTTGACAGACTGTCATTGAATAAAGAAAAGAAACATAGGATGATAAAAAGGTCTAAAAGGTTAAGGAACATATTTTGTTAGAATTACCTCAGCTTCCTCTAGCTCTTGGGAGTAAATTCTCTCGCAGACAGCTGTGCAATGCGTCACCTTGTGACTGAAAAATTAAATCCAATATTATGTGTTGTTTTCGATTTAATCATCTTCGTTCATGATCGATCACAGTTGACGTACATTTAACAAATATATAATGATAAGATTTTTGTGGTACGGCAGGTGTTTCTTCGCCAAGAACCTACGTTTTTAGGAAAACAATTTCAAACGAAATGTAGCACTTAACAATAATACATGTCTTCAGTTTCCAATGTAAATGTGTGAAAACGACCCCGCTACAACATCAGCGACATATGGATTTTCCAGAAAACAAAAGTGAAAGTAGACTTGTAATTTGGTAGAAAAGAAATAAAATGAAATCTATGAAGTAAACTTCAGCTCGGATAACGATCATTAGTCACCTTGCTTGACAAATGATGATTATCATTTGAAAACATTGCAACCGATCTAAACACTTGTCGCACGATTGCCACTCCAATGCGTACAGTATTAGTTTTGCAGAATGAGTCGTGTTGATTAAACAGTAACGTACAAGATACTTATAGCGTTATGTTCGAAATTTTGATCTAAAAACCGGAAATCAAATTTCAGCCGACTTTCAAATTTTCGCGAGCATTAAGAGAGATATCATTCAACTATACTTTTCCTATACTACTACATCTCTCCTACCCACAGATTCAAATGTTATTATCCGACACTATACTATAGTCCATATTCGCTCACCACGCATTAATGTGATAAATTTATGCAATCCCTACAACATGCATGAATACAACCTCATTCTTCCGCATTCGAGCTGTCTTACAAAAGTTGACGAAACGTCTTCTACACCGGATCTACTCATTCACACCACAAAGCACCATCCGCAACACTCTGATCGTATTTATCGTCAGAAAAAGTGTCGAGCGAGTTCAATCACCGTTTAAGTTTGTTAACAGAGTTACAGAGTATACTTCATTTATGAGTTCCACAGAAAAGTGACTATAAACACGTCCATTATAAGGTTTTCACAACAGTCTGGACTATAAACAACTCCATTTATGAGTTTCACAGACAAGCTAACTATTAAAAACAACTCCATTATAAGTTTTCACAGACAAGCTGACCATAAACAACTCGATTTATGAGGTTTTCACAGACAAGCTTGACATAAACAACTCCATTTATAAGGTTTTCACAGACAAGTTGAACTATATTAAACAACTCCATTTTATAAGGTTTTCACAACAAGCTGACCATAAACAAACTCATTTATGATTTTCACAACAAGCTGAGTATAAACAAACTCCATTTATAGTTTTCAAGACAGCTGGACCATAAACAACTCCATATAGGTTTGTCACAGACAGCTAACTATAAACAAGGACATATCATTCAATCCCCCGCCAATGGAGATATTCAAAGGCGAAGATAAGTTTGATTGTGGAGACTTTATGTTGTATAAAAAAAAACGAGGAAAAAGAGAAGTTGCTGATCCTTGAAAGACATGTGTGTTAGTATAAGTTCCAATGTCTCTGCCAGAGAGGCGCCCGTGTCTCAATGTGTTGAATCAGGCTATACACCTTACATTCTATATTTAGACAAACCTTCGCTGATGATGTATCCACAACAGAAAGATAGGGTGGACGTTTTGCAAAGTAAATCATTTACCATATTACCATGATATTTCAAGCAATGTTTCCATGTAACGACAAGGAGAACGAACAATTGCGAGATGTTTCATGGAAAATTATCTCTGCTGTTTTAGAGTTGTGTCCCGGAAACTGATCGTACACACACAGAAACATGCGCCAGTTTTCAGCAACTTTATCTACATGGTGGTTCAAAATAACAGGTACCAGAAAGTGAGAGAACCTTAAAATATTTGGAGCCATACAATGCCCCCTCACTAGACCATTACTAATGCACTCATTTGCGATGTGTCTCATTGAAAGTTTCTGCTGAGAGCGAGTAACAATCTCTTATCTTGTGATTTTAGAGTATCTCGCTACTCTCGTTAATTCAGCTCTATCGTCTAGCACATAATTATGATTATTTTTTAGTGTCAACGTGTGTATACCACTGGACGAAAAAGAATGCAAAAAATCTGATACAACCTAAAAATTTAGCATAAGGCCACACTAGACCATAAGGACCCCCCCCCCCCACCCCCCCCCACCCCCCCCCCCTCATAGTTCCCCCTTTTGGTAATTGTGAATTCCTCTAGTTCCCATGCCTTCAAAGCATTGCTGGGCTCATGGATGGATATAGCCCTCCTTCTCCCTTCCCACCCTCCCCCCCCCACACAACCCCCCCCTACACCCACTACCGAAATTGACGACCAGCTGGAGCACCTTTAGATTTATTGTTATGTGAAAAATGTTTTGGAATGATCTTTGTCCACTTACTAGGGTCACTAGAGCTGCCAATGGACAGACTCACTACTGCCACCTGCCAGATGATGCAGTACTGTTAGCAGCACCATGGGAGGGGCCCTTTTACAGGCCCGCTGGGAAACTCTGTTGAGATCGGTCCGGGCAATAGGAGTAATGAAGTTTCCTTGATATAATACTCATAAACTGGTTTTATAATTATGCTCCGGAAAACCATTCGTACAGACTGGACACAGACGACGGACGGAACCCATTATGCTACACTATCCCCGCCAACCCTTTTATGTTGGCGGGGACAATGAGTGAGAGAACTCACATTTAGCTGAGAGATTGTCACTAGGACAAGCGTCTGACTATAAACACTCACTTTAGGAGTTTCACAGACAAGCGACTTACAAACACTCCACTTTATCTATAGGAGTTTTCACGAGACGACGCTGACTATATATACAACTGCCATTTACGAGTTTTCACAGACAAGCTGACTATGCAACCAAGCTACTACTTGTATATGTTTTCACAGAAAGCTGACTATAAACAACTCACATTTTATATCAAGTTATTCTAACAACCAAGATCACTACGTATACACAGCTACCCAAATTTATATTGAGAGTTTCAACAGACAAGCCTGTCTCCTAAAAGCACTCCCCCGTATTTATTAGGTTTACATAGACCTAGCGTGCTGACTCTTATTACCATCTCATAGTTATAACGTTTTGCACAGAGTCAAGGCTTGTCATACACAACTCCCATTAACTGAACGTGTTATCACTCAGACAAGTTTTGTACTATAAACAACTTCATTATATGTTTCACAGAACAAGCTGACATAAACCAACTCCATTTATGAGGTTTTCACAGACAAGCGCGACTATGTAAACAACTCCCAGTTATATTACAGGTTATCACAGATCTCAAGCTGTGACTAATACATAACAACTCCAATTTTATGAGTTTTCACAGACCTAGTCCATGTGACTTCTTATATTTAATAACTCCTACTTGATACTATTGCCACAGACAAGCGACTATATCTACCAACTCCATTTTTATAAGTTTCACAGAAACAAAGTTGACTATAAACAAATTGAGCCATTTATGAGTTTCATACAGATCCATCAGGTAGACTTAGATAACTACACGTCCATTTAAATACAAAGGTTTCACAGACAGCGTTTATTGTGCATTGACCAGCAGAGAGTTGGACTAATAATAACCAAACTCCTATAAAATATTATCAATGAGTAATTCACCGACAAGGAGGACCCGGACATGTAACACACTCCATTTTATAAAACGTTTTCACAACAAGCTAAACTATAAACAACTCCATATTCTAAACGAGTTGTTCATCTCAGACACGAGTTTTATCAATAGAGATCAACTCCATTTATAAGTTTTCACAGACAACTGACAATACAATACCTGCGTCCATTTATAAGTTTTCACAACAAGTTCACTGATAAACAACTCCATTTAAGGTGTTTCACAGACAAAGCTAAACTGATTTAAACGATACCGCATTAAGTGAAGTGTTTCTCAAGACAATGCTTGACCCTATTACATCAACTCCATTTATAAGTTTTCACTAGACAACTGCCTCTGTAGGCCAGGATAAAACAACCTCCATTTATGAGGTCTTCACAGACAAGCTAACGCTATAAAAGCAACTTCCTTAGTAAGTTTTCACAGACAAGCTAACTATAAACAACTGCTCCATTTTAAAGGTTTCACAGACAAGCTGATCTATAAACAACTCATTGATAAGGTTTTCACCAGACCAAGCTACAATAAACAAACTCCCATCCAACAAAGTGTTCTTTTCACAGAGAAAAGGACTTACTAATATGACAGCAGGCTACTTCCAGTGTCTTACATAAGTTCTTCACAACATACAGTGCCTAGACTATAACAACATCGTCCATTTATAAGTGTGTTTCACAAACAAAGCGAACGTATCATCACCAACGTCATTTTAAGTTTTCACAGACAAGCTGACTATCTGAGTTAGCTACCCTTTTATGTAGTTGCGTTTTCCAACGAGACAAGCTTCAACTATAAACATACCATCCAGCGTGTTATATCTGGTTTTCATCTAACCATAGCTTAAACTATAACAACTCCATTATAAGAGTTTCACCGAGACAACGTCAGAGACATAAACTAACTTCGCAGGCTATTATGACGTATTGTCTACAGACAAGCTGACCAATAAACAACCGCCATATAAGGGGTTTTTTAGGACATTACTATCTATCAGTATTGTTTGGTCATAAGAAACATCTCAGTGACATAATTGCGAGTTATCTTCAAATCCAATTAACAGCCCAGGTTGCTACCTCGACTAAGGACGGCCTTCCACTTATCTGTAGCATCTATGAAGTGCAGAGAAGACGTGTTGTGGGAGCAACCCATTGGGTGTGTTATATTTGGTATGGTGATGCTGGTCTCCTATTGGGGCACTTCCTGTATACTTCCACTAGCCTCTTAATATACCAAGATCGCGCTGATTCTTAGCTGAAGTCATGCACAACACACCTATGCAGCTACAAACGTTACATCACCGACCCGAGAGATCACATCTATGTAACCACTATCTACATAATATAAATACTACTCCTCACTACCATGCATATGCTCATGTTTATGAACCGAAATCATACTCCAAAACAAAGTTAATATTATTAATGAACATTCCGCCTTGGTGACCTAAATGTTTTTAGTCCTATTAAGTGTATCGACGATAATTTACAAATATATACCCTCACTTTCACATAGCTTTTTTATACGTAACTTCCAATGCAGGTTGAAGTTTAAAACCAGATGGGCGAACAGGATCCAAACGACCACACACATAGCTTTGCTCTGAACCAGTGAAAATCCCACTAGGGTCATCACGCCCGCCAATCAAACCAGAATATTTATATACTGTAAAACGTAGTACTGCCCGCAAAAGTTATTAGCCACTTACACTATATCATATCAAAATCGTAGCACTTTAGACTTCGTGTGAAGATAACTTAGTACATATGGCTAAGCACCATAAGACTGTCTATCCAATACAGCGAGACGCGAAGAAAATACACTACTAAAGCCCCGCACACTATCTTAAATGATATATCATGTCTGCGAACCCACCTACAACCATGCAACACCAGACGGGCGTGAGAGAGAATGACTCTCCACCAAACAAACATGTCTCGAAAAATCGCGCAAACACTTGCAACATTACGGCCCTACAAGCTCATCTGTTGACTCTTGCGAACACCTAAGATCTTATATACAAATGTTGATAAGTAATAACAAGAGTCCATTACCTGGGATCATTGCAACGTTTTTTATCCCAAGTCTGAAGCAGGGCGTTTGCATGATTTGATACTATAATCTCCATATTCAATATTCCAAAACCTTAAGATCCATATATACTAGTAACTGGAAAATACGCCACCTTAGATATATCCAAAGATATATCATGAATAACTCTGACCGGCAGCGTAGACATCGTCTACAGTATATACACAAATGGCATACCTGCAGTGCACCAAAAACTTGATTCAAATACTTGCAGATTAGAGTATCCGAGCCTCAGTCGTCGTCTAACCACCACTCTTTACACAAGCCGAAGGTCTTCATAAGTACGGGTGTCTTGATGGATAGCTGTAAATTCAGGCATAGTCGATATAGACTCCATTGATGAGCTGATGCTCTACATAGTGGCACATAAGCCCTCAGGAGCCAGTCATTACTCACTCTATGATTATACCCAGAGTGCAGCGGTTCAGATACCTCCCCGACCGTCTCACAGTGTCACCAGCGGGCACTGAGACTCAAAAGACCCTGCGCATGTTGACCCTGTTCTTAGAATATCAGTACTGTCACATCAACCTCTTACACATGGCCTCGAGAGTGAGTCGTAGTGAGAGAGTGTACAAAAGCTGCTCGTGACGTCTTCGATTAGAGAGACAGACTTACATAAGTAGACAGTTAGTTCTGAGATACCATAATATTCTCAAAACTCAAACAGTCTGCAAATCTTCATCTACTAACACTAGATACTAACCATATATTATTGTTCAGCGGCTAACCAGCTTTGAGTTCGCGAAACGGTTTGTATGTGTATAGCATCTTGTGTCGGTCGAGAACGTGATAGACGATTAAGAGACAAGAGAACACTCTCATTATCCCTATCCACAATCGAGACATCCGAATCTACCTGTATGAAGGCGGATCAAGTAAGAACTCATCACACGAAGAGTTCACTCAGAAGCGAACAAGATATCGTTATCCTCTCCGAGCTATGATAGCGCTCTGGACAAGCTGTCTATCTGTTACCAATTATAAGCCAACATAAGTTTGAGAACATAGAGTCCTGATACAATGTAACTGAACCGCGAACGAGCAAGCCATACAGGAAGGAGCTATCTCGAAGTCTCCATGCTCTAGATTAACTCATAATGTCTCCAACAGTTTGAGGGCTGACATGCGTTGCATCTCAATAACGAGACCCCGAGATTCAGTACCTGCTATCAACCAAGCTACAAGTCTAATGACTCGCCAAGGTTATGTCTTGTGTAATAAATTCCACTCAAAAAATATGAAAATATTCAAAGCAAGAACAACAGATTATGCCATACATGAATCTCTTACTCTCTCTTAATACCCATTCGATCCTCTAAACCCTGATCGGCTAAAATGCCAAATCTGCGCGTAAGTGACATTCTGCTTAAAAAGACCACTTTTCTTGGTTCCAATTAATAATTTTCAACACAACTGCACCTGTGTATAAAGACCACTTTTCTTTCTGGGATGATTACTTCACTATCAGACCAGCAATAAGCACTGAAAGGGAGACAACTCACCTACACGGCCGTAACATCCATCTGGCAGAGTATTAATATCTTGTCTTAACTATCTGTTTCTGTCTGCAGACATATGTATAGTCATAGGCACTGAAAAAAAACAGGAATAATATAGTCAGTAGCACTGAAAAAATAACATCGAAATAATATAGTCATAGGCACTGAAAATAACAGGAAATTAGGTATAGTCATAAGGCACTGAAAAATAACAGAATAGTATAGTCATAGGCACTGAAAAAAATAACAATAATTTCATTGGAGAATAATATATAATTATACTAAAAAGGCACAATGAAAAATAACAATGAATTTCACTGGAGAAAAAAATATAATATACTAGCACTGAAAATAAACAAGGAATTACTGAGGAATAATTATAAATACTGGACTGAAAAGTAACAAGGAATTTCATTGAGAAAAAAATATAATTAACTAGTAGGCACTGAAAATAACAATGAAATTCATGAGAAAAAAATATAATATACTGGCCACTTGAAAAAAACAAGGAATTTCACTGAGAAAAAATAAATATACTAGCGCCACGAAAAAAAACAAGGAATTTCACTGGAGGAATTAATTATAATATACTGGCCACTGAAAAATAACAAAGCGAATTCATTGCAGAAAAAAATATAATATACAGCACTGAAAAATAACCAAGAAATTCATTGGAAAAAAAAATAATATACTAGGCACTGAAAAATAACAAGAATTTCACTGAGAATAATTATACTTATAAAAGGCACTTGAAAAATAACCCATGATTCATTGGAGAAAAACATAATAATACTAGGCACTGAAAATAACAAGGAATCATTATGGAAGAATTAGATGTATACTCATAGCACTGAAAAATAACCAAATGAATTTCACTGGAGGAGTTGATTAGTTTAACGTCCTATTAACAGCCAGGGTCATTAAGAAACGTGCCAGGTTTAGCAAAACCACCGACAGCGGTCAGTACCTGGCACCTGCCCCACATGGGATTCGAACTCGCGATCCCAGATTGAGGGCATGTGGTTTTAATATGTCCGTACACTTAATCCACTCCGCAACCGGCCCCCATGCACTGGAGGAATAATTTACTTATACAAGAGGCCATGGGCCTTAACGGTCACCTGAGTTAGAATATATAATGAAACAAATTAAAACATATAAACACCATATGCTGAGGACCCCCCTGAAGGGATGAGTCCCATCGACATACCTTAATAATTTGAGACATCCAGAACGTAAAGCAAGTGATATACTTTGCTTTCCAATTCAACTCTGTAGACTTGAGAAAGATAGTTTTTAGTGATATATTGCGAGTATACATATATTTCCCTGCTTACCTACACTTCGCCACTGTCTCTCCAAGGGCTGTCCCCCAAGGAGGTCATCGTTATGAAGACTTGAAAATATGGAATGTGTATTTCGACAAACGGACCAATACTCTCCTCAATAGGCTAGGAAATATACTAATAACAACCACTGTCTCGCAGCGTGAGAATAACACCACAATGACTAATGGACAGAAATTAGAGTGTATCACCAAGCATCATTACTATAGTGTCTCTAGTATATGCAACTTAACCAATCATAGAATAGTGACTAGTCTGTGACCATCCATACAGCGTGAATAGTTCATAATAGGATAAAAACCGGCGATGTGATCTAAATTACAAGAATTCTATATACAGGACAATAGAGCACACATAAAAACACAATTTCATATTTCAATATCGTATATCAATTGTATTAATCACTTTAATCTTATTATCCAGAATTTATTAAGATTATATTCTTCCAGATGTATCAAAACCTATTAGTCTGTATCACACAACTCTATTTACCCGCGTCCTCTTCCTGCCCACCATATTCACAGCGTGCATCACCTATTCTATCACCGAATTAAGATTAAGATATTATTAAGAACGTTCTACATAGCTTATATGATATGTCTTATACCATTCAGTTGTAACATCCAGATCCACGATATTATCAAGATTGACAATATAAACTGCGTCACCAAAACAGTTGTGTTTTTCCGCTCATACAATTAATATAACACCTACCATTCAGTAAACTGGAGAAGCACCCACACTCTGTCCATATATGCAACAGTATGCAAAGCAACTTCATGTGGTACAAACTCGAATGTCTTATCGATAGATTCTTTTAGACAACACATACGTCATAAAACGCTTTGAGTATCTAAATATAATATAGTTATCTAGATGTCTAGACATATGTACGCGAATATTTAGAAGAATATTTTTTGAATTATTTTTGAGCGCCTTTATATTTGCCTCTGCCCTCGCCTCATTACCCACTATCGGGGTCGTGGTCCAGTCGACGCCATATCTGATAGCTGATGTGATCATGCAGAGATCCACAATCTTACATTTCTAATAACCCATATTTCTTATTCTCAGATGTTTTCTCTGACAATATGCGGCCATTACTCATAGAAAAGAAGCGAGATAATTTTGTTACTGACTTACATTAGAAATGTGATTTATTAAATTCTTACCACTTTAGATAAAGACTCAGTTGAAATTGATCACCCTTAACTCTTCAAGAGTGACGTGAAACGTGTAGATCCAGAGTCATTATTTATATATCATCTAAGTCTTTATAAAAGAAGTATCCTATCTCGACCTTGACCTTGATTTCTATGGAATAATACTCACTCTTTGCATCCTCTACCGAGTTATCTTTTAGCATATCAGACAAGAAGATTTATTAGTTATAGTCAATGAATACCATCATACCCACTTTAACGCCCCAGCGCCCTACAACGCCCTAGCTACAGTACTATTAGGACTTATCATGATACTTCGTCTTCACTCATTTATAAATGCATATTCCTCTGAATAGCAGTTGGAGGCAAAGAAAATTTTGCTAATGAATAGCATGTGGACATCGCGCAGAGCATTAACTCAAAAGCGGGTTCCGAGAATATGAGGTGTCTCCGATAGAGCGGGCTAAAACTTCAAAAAATCTTCATTCTGGAAATATGTGGAAATGGGTAATATATCCAAATACTTTTTCATAGATAAAATTCTAGCTCCTTTCTACGAAGCAATTGGCAATTTAATCGGAGCCAGCACTGAGTGATGTTCACCTGCGATCATGTTAACACGAAGGAGGTGGTCTACGAGCGTCCATTCCACGCGAACAGCGGCTAAAACAGCGTGACTATATGAATGCAAGATTTCCTAGCAGCAGTATTTTGTGTTTACCGTAGAAGATAAGTTTTATATAGTGTAAAAACACATAATATGAGATGCATTTTTGTCCATATATTTTAATCATCTAACAAAAACGGAGAGTCAAAAGCGAGTGTTGAGAATATAGCCATGAGAAAGCATATGGAAACACCTCATCAGTAACATGCATCACTATTGTCCCCATGAGTATACGTGAATTCACCTAATTGTAACACGAGTTGCAAGAACTGTTTCATTTTATCAAAAGGTGACGACCCATAACAACGAGCCTGTGTGCCACAAGAAAATAAGCACTATCGAAGTGAGACATCAACTTCACTCTGTGCAGTTTAGTATTGTTATAGTTCTATCATAATAATGACTTTTGGGAAAATCGGTAGAATACAGAGAGTAATATTATCGTGGTGAATAATTAAATATGAAAGAGAATTTGCTTACATGGGAAGAACGTGTGATAGAAGTTTCGTAATTCGCATATGACCCTTACGAACCCAGTTTATATAAGGAAAAATCAGCTGATGAGTGTCTCCGTCAACGTAACTACCACATGCTGTGGAAGAGTAGTTTACATGTATATTCAACAGCTAGAGAGATGTAGTATTTCTTATTAGGAAACACAAAGCCATTAGACTATTTTAATATAAATAGAAATAGTCACATATTTTTGCTATGCGTATCCAGATGTAGTCAAGTAATCTCTAAACTGTGATATCACATGATTAATAACTGCCATTAGTCTTTTTATAAACTATCTATCCATATTGGTCCTTTTCTTGCACACAACCTCTAGTGCAGCCAGGTATTCTTATGAGGATTAGACCTCCAGCAATAAATAAAAGTGTGAGTTCTATCATTAACATAAAGCAAACAACTAAAAAATCTCTATCATAAAATATATCATATTGGAGATTTCATGAGATGAGATAATATGATTACACTGATTAATAATAGCTATTCATATGGAAAGTCCTTAAGGTGTTTTATAAAAAATGTGAATTATATGCCCTTGGCTCACATTATCCCCTGGGGAGGGTCAAGTTTACTTTTTAGTTTAGTATAGGAAAACATACTGTGAAATTATTTGTACTCACCAATCATCTGCCATAGAAATGAAATTTACATAACCACTAGAACCTCATCAAGAAAGTTTATATGTTTGAATTGAAAAGCCTAGCATATGGTATATAGACACATCCCATATACAATATCTTCGTCCCTGTTTTGTGACCACTTCTCACGGGCGGACCACCTCATTAGTGACTTTGAGGATCCCTACGCAGAGAAGTCACGCCAATAACCAGTGACTGAATGCTCAATACAGAGAGTCATCCCTACCGAATTGCTATCTAGGAAGAGTGACGTTCTGTGAGAATGTCCGAACACAGGTGATTATGAGTAAGCCACATCAACAAATCTCTAGCGTAGAGTCTTACAGAATGCATCTTAAAAGTTTGCCTCTACAGGTTATGATAACACTGGGAACTAATTATAGTTATTAACTTTCAAGGCACCCATATCAATATAAATGTAGTCCACAAAACTTCACCCAAGTGTGTTACCTCACAGTTCTTAGCTCTTAATATTAGTTGTATGAAAATATGGAATATTTTACATTTACTCTATCCAATCCAGTTGTGCATTTCGTGTTAGGTTCCCTTATTGTGTCTCCTAATCACAGGTCGAAGGGCACCTCCTAATCTTGTAAGCCCCTAACTTCTCATGGATTTGTTATATCTTGTGTGGGTGATTCTTTGGTAGTAAAGTCAAGTCGTCCCTACATTCCGGCAGCCCCAGTTGTCTACAAGAAATGTCTGTGGAGAATTAGCAACTGCCTAAACACCTGCCAGAGCCGCGACTATATAAAACCAGAAGTACAAAATGTTTCAGCGTAAGTAGTTTTTTACTTATATATTGTAGCATCACTTGTTTATATACCACACTATATATACACCGCCTATCTTGTCCCAAGCTCTCTAATATGGTTTTGCAATCTCTAGTTTTGCTAAAGTGAAGTCTCAAAATTTCAGCGTCTACACAGAGTCCTATAGAAGAACTTAGAATTCAGGGTTCCACTATTGATATTTACATGTGCAGTGGTGGTATTAGTCTTATGCGGTAGATGAACGTATACCCTTGTGTACATAAAATACCCTTGTGAGCTTGGATTAAAGTAGGTCAACTGTACCAAACCAATTCGAATAACTCCTCCAGGTCTCTGATACACATCTCTCGATCGTGTAACAAGTTGTATATCTCCGAGTGGCAGTCTGACTCAAGGTACTAATACAATGTTACTTAGAATCTCGACCTTGCGCCTGAGAGTGAATTCTCCTCGTCTCATTTCTCGAGCTTCTCGGCCAAGTCTAATTATCTTTCGCAATCGCTATGAACAAAATACACTCTGAAGTCTGTTATGTACTCTAGTTTACCATCTATATATAATACAAGCTATACAATATCCACTTCTATGAGAGAATCACGTTAACAATAGTATATCCATTGGGAGTGAGGATGTTATTTATCTAGAGTTGTTTCTTCAGGATGCAAGGTTCATAGGTTGTAGAATTACCAGATGAAACAACACATAGTGATTATAATGATTTTAAAAGTCCTCTCTCACTTTTACCATCGCTAAGATCTAGTCTTCTCGTTAAATCTCTCAACTTAGTCACACCAAGTTATTGATTTAATCAGATAATGTCAACACAGTATGAGTCCATCTCCGCATTTATTATCTACTATGTCCTAAGCGTTGATTGATACTTTCACCCTCTCGTAATATTAACATCCTATCATATTACTTCTCCCAGTGATAATTCCTTGTTTATATAATATTATGCGAAAAACTCCGCGCAAGGAGGTCTAATTTAATTACGAGTGTACGCTCATTAGTTGTATTTGATTTATGCAGTACATTAGTCTATATTCCCAAAAATTCAAAATGTATAACAGCCCTACCTAATGAACTTACTGCTTGAAGTTGCTTAATCAAAAGACTAAATTCTTTGTCTACGGTGCCAATTATAGATATGTCAGATCATCGTTTATCTCTGTACCTCTATCAGTTTACTAAGGGATATAAGTCCAACGGGACCCATAAGACAGTAGAGAAAAGTATATGAGATCTTGATAAGAGTATTCTACCAATCCCAGTTAATACATAGTAAAAACTTCGAAACTAATATAAGTCTCTTCTTTCTCCCATTTGTTTAATCTTAAAAATTCAAGACACACTATTTCAATATTAAAAGTATATATATATCTATGTCTTTCTCCAGATTAGATATACAAATGAATATTCGACCATGGCGTGAACTATTCAGTCGCATTGTCATGAGAGAGGTAAAGATTGAGTGTCTGTATTGAATCAGTGATGTAATTAGCATCTGCTCGAGAGGTAGAAATACACTCACTTGATTATACAGTTCGACCCCACAGGATATCGAGTTATGAACTAATACATTGGATCGTGTCAATTACAACTGGCCCAGTGTAATTACATAATATACCTATATCAATACCCTATGTGGTTTATTAAGAAATTTCATTTAATTGCCCATGTCAATGACTATATTTTATAGAGCCATAAGCTATATTGATATACTGTTTTCATTATAGTTGTCGCGCATGTCATGACATTAATTATATAAAAAATATCCCTTTCATAATCTCTCTACATGTAGGCCCATCTTGTTCGATTAACAACATTGAAGATTAACCAAGCTGCATACAGAGTATCTTCTGGCGTCGCTCACTCACTGAAACTGTACCCGTATGTGATAACTGACAGGCACAGCGTATCTTCTCCAGAATGTTAGCTCTGACCGACTTCGGCCAGCTGTCCCATCTGAGGGAAACTTTGTAAGCCCGCAAGCCTCTCACCAGAGGTTAGATACTTTGAACTGTCCCTTGTAATCCTGAGTGGATTATATGAGTGCTATGTCTTAATATTACGAGGGTACCCTGATAATGTAGTGGTTAATGACGTAAACTCATCTCAATGCAATAACAAAAGATGAACTATATTGAGAGGTATGCATTTCCGATAACTCAATCTTGGCTATCAATAGTTATGTATGATCGGAAAATTTGACTCAATATCCGTTACATCCTTCATATGAGAGAATATAAGGCGCGTGATAGATATATGAGTACAGGCATATTACTTAATAGAATGCACTTGACATAAAGCTAATAGTATGAGATGGTATCAACGATTATACCCTTTAGATAGACAAAGTCCATAAATCATCAGAATATGAGTAATGTAGATATCTAGATATTTATGCTTCCGCCTTAGCTGATGTCATATTTTCAGCAGAGAGGATAATGTGATACTTATTGATTCGAAATTTACTTATCTGGAGCTAGTACAAAAAATGATACCGATGTGAGAAGCATAGATATATCCCATATCAGGTGTTGTTCTTGATTCGCCATTAAAAGTGAAGCTATCAATTTACTTAGTATTAGATGTGTTTGACATAGATTTATATTGCGAGAAGTCCATAAACATAACTTGCATATTCTGTCCTCTCTAATTATTTAATAGATACAAGTGCGATTTATAAGAGAAAATTATAATATGAAGAATGCAGACTGACGAGGGATCATGTTAGTACTCGTATAAGAAGCAGAGTACAACCATTTCTTCTTTGTGGTCATATGTGAAACTAAAACCTTATTTAGCTCGATAATGTGAGCACATGATTACATGTTACTCAGAAAATCTCCCCAAGTATTAAACATGTCATGAACAACAGCATATTATATTTGAGGACTAGCTGGAATGAAGATCTTGCTTTCCTAAAGTTCTCAGAAGATAGTATTATGTCTCTAGGTTACTATCTCACTATTGCTTTCGCCTTATGTGTGGCTCTCTATAATTACTCTAGTTATCTTATTGATTGATGATTTCCTCATTAGTCCCTTTTGCAAGATGAGTTTAACTTTCAATACAGGTGCATGTATCTCATTTACAGTGGGTTTCACTCGAATATACTATTACTATAATATATTCTGTACCTCTAACTAAAATTGTTTGATTGATCTTTATTTAAACTGTACAACATTTAGCACCTTTAACTTGAGATCAATTGTAATTGTGAGTGTGAATAAGAGATTGTTAATGTATTGTCACCAACCCACTTCTATCCAAAAGTAGTATCACATCCGTGCTCAGGCCAAAAACACTTGTACATAGATATGGATATGAATGAATACATTCTTAAAAAGAATATTTATCGACTGAAAATCACGCAGACAAAGTGTCATGGCGCTCTTAATTTTCATGACATTCATATAAGGAGTTATAATGCATGATCCTTGAAGTTACATTTGAGCGAGTATTTTCTGTCACCAAGACTTCACAGATCCGAGTAATTTTAAGATATAGTAAAATCTCTCGTCATTCTCAAGTCCCTAGAGCAATGTCTTAACTATGCACATAACATCACAATTCCCGTATAACATACTGTTATTGTATATCTAGCAAAAATGGTATTTATAACATCATCCTAGAGTAGTCCACATAAACCGTCTCCCATAGTTAAATCTGATTATGTAGGTAAGTTAATACAAACTTTACCATATGTGTATTAGCCCTATCAAAATGTTAACATCCTGAAAAAATTCAATGCCATGAAATCTCTCCCTTGGCATACATTAAAATATTTATCTACTTCGACATTACTAGTTTTTAATTAAATATTATGTATTCATAGAATTGTGTGTGCGACTACAATACCAAAAAACCCAATATCCTCGTCATAGACCAGCAGCATTGTTGACAAACAATAGCAATAGTCTAGAGTAGAGTGATTACTCCATAGTACAGGCCTAGCCATATGTACTGGTTTTGTAATTTAATGAGTTGAGATCTTAGACATGAGCCTTTTGTTCTTGAACGACTAAACCATATCAAAATAACTTTTATTTAATAATAGAGTACAAAAGTTATGGTTTTGAGACAATAATGTTCATAAACAGATTTTTTTCAGATTTAAAAATGCAAAATGCCTAATTTATTTAAAAATGATACGTTGCCAACAAAATGGTATTTTTTCTCTATCAAAAACAGATGCAGACAAAGCAGTAGTATTTTGCTTACAAAAATTACCTTTAATTTATGTTTTCCACAATAAAATATATTCCAAAATAATTAATGCATCCATGTACTATGCATAAATATGCAATAAAGTGCTTATTGCCGTCAACCAAAAGCAAAATTAAATTATTTTATATTTTATTTCTGTCTTAATTAGCATATATTGACATGAGTCAACACCAATTATTGTTCAAATGATGAGTAGTTTATTGCTGTTGGTGGTTTTGTATCTTTAAAAAAAAAATTGTAATGCTCTACTGCATCTAAAGTGCTGAATCCAATGTTAAATACTAGACTTATACTTATTTGAGTTATTATAAATTTAGATAGATTTATTATTATAATGTTAAAGTCACCTATCAATAGTCATCCTGGATACTGATCCAGGTGTTACTATCACTGTCTCTATATCCACCCCTGTACTATGTATTTACATACTGAATGCTTTGTTAGCAACAATAGATATAAAAGATATATGGTCTTGTGATGTAACTCAAAAAGAATTGAATAACAACACACTGTGTGGATTGATGTTAATGTACTGTACATATATATAATGTTACTGGAATAAATAATTTATTTATCCTATATAAAGGAATATACACGTTTATATATACGCAATACCTTTACTTTATAATTTAAAAACCACATGTGACTAAATCAGGCTTTAATTTCCTGTCTTGCCATCTAAATATGTTTTTTTCAATATTTAATGAACACTTCATTCTGACCTATCAGAGCTCGAGGTACTTCCCCATGTTTCACCAATAAATCTAATATCAATTGATATGAATATATATTAGTGCTTGGAAGTTTGTGCGATTCCTGTTAAAGAGTATTCTTACAATCTATTATATATACAGTTCAAATTTACCATTTACCAATCAATATACCAAGTAAATACCAATTCAAAAATTCTCTTCCATTGCATATGCTCTGCTCATCACATATTTATGATAGAAATTGTCAATACAGTACATGATTGTAAAAAATGATGTGATTCTGATAATATTTTTGCAAGAATTCTAAAAATAGATCTGAATACATGTACAATTGTAGCAAAATACTAAATAACTTGTATGTGCATCCTTAATTCTAAATTGTATGTGATACATGTACATATATTTTCATTGGTTTTCTTTAAATGCTGAAGAGTATAAGAGGATAAGTACAGATGTTATTTATTGACTTAATATACAGAGGTAAAATTATTTGTTTTCATTGTTACCTGTTGGATGAAACCCATTGTTGAATGTTATGATAATGTTTTAATAATGTTTCAGAATGATTGATTGATAATTATAAGAATTGGTCTAAATATTTGTTTTCTAATAGAAAAAAAAATATGGTTAAAAACTATATATAATAAAAAGGTGTAAGGTTAATCTCATTCAGTCTATCAAAACACTAACAGATATTCACAAGTCCAACATGGTTGGTCCATTTCTCCAGTGGATGTGTGTGAAGGAACCAAGGAAACACCTCATCAAATTTTTTCATGATAAAAAAGCCTGGGTTTTCAGGATACAAATGCCTATTAACGTTTAGGTAATATATCGCCTGAGTTACAGAGTATGCTAAATACTGAATTACCAGCTGACATCTGATTTACCATGACATTTCCAATGTTGTCTCAATTTACCTAGATTATTTTGATCTGAGCCTTGATTGCTACAACATTTTTCATGACCTCTAACCCTAGTTTGACATTGACCTGTAACAATATTTTCCATAACCTTGGACCCTAGATTGACCTGTTCCTAGATTTCCCATGACCCTGACCTAGATTGACCTTGACTTTGATTTTACATATAATGATGGAAATAGAGGTGTAATATTTTGGGTATGCTACCCACTTACCCATAGTATGGTGTAGATATGTAAATATATATTGTTAATTTTACCCAATATTGTAATTATTTAAATTGATATTTTTGTTTAAATTATTATATTGTTAAATGTGTGCTTAATTATTTGATAGTTTAAGTAATGTTATATTTTATGACTGTGATAAAAAACATATCAGATATACCTCTGGGGTACAATGTGATATTAAACAAAATATCAGAGATGACCTCCTGGGGTACAATGTGATAAACAACATATCAAGAATTATGACCTTTGCGGGCTTACAATTTGTATATGATCTGTTAACCTATTGTTCGCTTAGACGCTCCCAGAATTATTCACCGACAATCAGATGTTCTGTATATTTAGGTGAGATGAGTGACCGTACACACATGTATATCTGACGTAACTATGGGATTCCCCGAACATTCCTGAGGAAAGCCCCCCGGTTGTAGCCCCGACCAGCGATTCATTTTGTAGTTTATTACCGTTACAATGCTTGAACACATGTTTTGTTTTGATGTCAAATACATATTTAATTGGATCTAATAAAAACTCTTTATTGTTATTTTAAAATCCGTCAACTTTAAATGACGCAAAATCTTATCGAAGCGTGAACTAGAAGTAGTCCGAACCTGCACTGCGTTTGTATTCATACGTCATTGCGTTTACGCTAATTTGAACGCAACTCCCCTCCCGTTGACTATATAGGGGCATATGTAAATATAGTGATTTCTCTGATTTGGTATTTAGTTTATATAATTTGGCCTTTTGAAGAAGATCTTATTTTCTCTGTGTTATATGTATCTGTTAAGAAACCGAAAGCAGGTAATAATACATTGTATATATAAATATAAATTTAGAATTCTACGAATATAACCGGGAGTAGCCGATCTTCGCTGATCCTAGATAAGACGGTTAGACCTATTTAATTGGCCAATTCGCATTACATCATTTATTTACAAGACGTGGAAATGTCATTTTTTTTTAGCTCATTTCAGTTCATTATTTATAGTAAGACAGTATATATGTGCAATTCAAAATGATATGCATGCAATATTAATACCTTTTTTGGAGTCTAAATATATTCAAATAAATCATTTTTTCCGAAGAAATGGCAAGCACACTATCACCATATTTGGAAGTAAACACACTATCACGTGATCACTAGTTACCCATAATACAATTGTATATTCCGGCCAATGGCATGAATGAGGTATAAGCACGTGATCTTTTTTACGACTTTTTACTACAAAAATTAGATGTAGATATATCCCGAGTTTGGAGCTAAAACCGCGTCCCGGGAGGATGTTTGAGTTCAAAGGTTGAATCTGGCCATTAAGACCGTAACAACAATTCGTTGTGCCTTTATAAAAGTGTATCGATGGATGTAAATATTTATGTATATATATGGACAGAGCAAGCTAACAAGTAAAGCTGGTTTCCCAATGTGTATTTTGTACCTGTACGCTGTGACCTTTATGGCTTTTAAATTACGTAACTGGTATTTTTCGTGATTCGCAAGAAAATAAAACATGAAAAAATCATTGTTTTGCATTTTTCATTCATTCTTTTAATATAGTATAGTACGGTATGTACCACATCAACTTCGCTAGCCAACTTCGCTAGCCAAGGGTATTAAGTCCGATTCTCTGTAGTAGAAAGAGAAGCGGACCAATACCCTTAGCTAGCGAAGTTGGTACCACAAGGACTTGGTACAAATACTTATCTACAAAACACACACACCGCTTTTAAACGAAATTTCAACCTACGGTTATATATATTAATAAATGATTATGGCCAAGAGGATGGAAATTCGTTGTACAAAGCAGTGTCGTTCTGCACTCCTCACTTCCTCAGCTCGGACTAACAGCTGCGTGGCCGGAATGTGCAGGATCACAATTTTTAATTTTGAAATCAAATAAATAAAAAACCTGAATTGACAAAATCAATGTCGATCTTACACCATGCTTTATGAAAGGATGGCCTTTGATTTCCACTTTGAGGACCAGATGTCGACATCTTTTTGTTTAGATGTCGATATCAATATGACTAGTCGGTGTCACACCCGAGCATAAAAATATGGAAGCGTATATTGGTCACCTGTTGTAAAGTTAATAACTAGAAGTAGCATTGTAGACAAGTCTACTTTCCGAGTAAGATATGACCTTGACGCATTAACATTTGACGACTTGTCGATATTTTTGTCAACAAACCGACTTTTACATTTGCAAAAGTTGAGAACAAAATGACATCAATTTCTTCAACATTCTCATATTTCGACATTGAACTAGAAATACCGATTTTACGTTGTTCCGTCCAGCATAATTAATTTCAAATGTCGACAAAAGAGAATGTGTCGTTACAGTTTTTAAAACAAGTCGTTTTATTTTAATATTGTCTTTCTTACTTGTTTATTAAAAATACAACTATAAAATCATTTACGTGTTGAGTTGTTTCTAAACGTAACACAGTTATTTATCTACAGTTTGTCACGAGGAAAGTGAGCTTGATAACTTTCCTGTTATTGAGATTGATTAGTTCAAGTAAATGTCAACTTTACCTGAATTTACCAATGAAATTAAACATGTTTATATTAAGTTAAGTAAACATGTCAGATTAACCGTGGCCGTGTTTTTCCCATGTCATGTTATAGTTGGAAGCTGCAGACATTAGGACATTCACCATGCAGTCACCAATCTTGAGTCTGATATCATTGGTAAGAATATTCACTTTTCATTTCTATGTCCTTATCTCATTTGGTCTATTGTATTATGATTTTTTATAAATGCATGTAGTGTATATACTACAGACGATTTCAGAACTCAATGGATTAATGTACACGGTAAAGAAGATATGTGGCTTTCTGTTATGCACACATGGGGTCATTGTCAGTATTGAAAGCATAAAACGCATCAAAAGACGACTGGGATTGAAAACAAATATGTGTGAATGTCCTTTGGATGTGATTGTAGAAAAAATATTAACGTTGCGTAAAGAAGGATATTCAAATCTCGGATACAGATCCATGTGGCGTATGCTGAATGTATTTCATAGAATACGTGCTACACAACAAACGTCCGTAATTGTCTTTCCATAATTGACGAACAGGGTGTTTACCGGAGGTCAAGAAGGCGTTTACACCGAAGGCAATACAGTGTTGAAGGACCTAATTTTCTTATGCACATTGACGGATATGACAAGTTAAAACCGTTCGGGGTAGCGATACATGGTACTATTGACGGATTCTCACGGAAAATACTTTGGTTAAAATCTGGTTTATCGAATAATAACCCGAAAGATGTTGCTTATTTTTACCTTGCATATCTGAAAAGTACAAAGAAACTACCGACAATGATCAGGAGCAATAGAGGAACTGAAAATGTGCTTGTTCGTGACTTGCAAATATGTCTCCGTATGCACCACAGAGATCATTATAGAGGCGTGAACAGTTTCCTGGTTGGAAGGTCCAGTGGTAACCAAAGGATCGAAGGGTTATGGGGAGCATTGCGCCTCTCTTTCACCGACTTTTGGAAAGCAAAATTTGAGGGCATGAAGGATATGGGTATATTTGATGATGGCAATGTACTTCATATTGAATGTCTTAGGTACTGCTACATGAATATAATTCAGAACCAGCTGGATGTGTTTATGCAAACCTGGAACTCGCATCGAATAAGATCACAACGTGACGTAACAAACGTTCATGGTATACCGGTTGTCTTATACCATCAGCCTGAATTGTTTGGAACCTCAGACTATTCCTGTGAGTTACCTTGCTCAGAGGAAACAGTTGATGAACTAATGGACGAATTTACTGAAGAATACCCAACACATAGTTGTTCTTATGAATGGTCTTGCAACATCTAAGTGGTATGCATCCAGACCAAATTCACATTATTGAAAGCATGGCAGATGCTGATGAAATGTTTACAGCACTGGTGCACTCTTGCGATGTGATTAACCGACATTGACACATTCATATCATGAATATTATGGGACTCCCTTCAGGCATTGACGTTATTCGTCTGATGTTTCGGTAACATTGCTGAAGTCGTTGAGATATGTTTGACATATTATCTGCAAACTAAGCCGTTATTACCATCATGTTTTTAAATTGGCAATTGTGTTCGACAAAAATGTTAAATTGGTACCATACAATCGTTGGACATGACAATATTACAACAAAACAAGCATATGAGGTTGTGTGGTGTTTTATTTCAATTTCGTTAAGTGGGTTCTACAATCTAGAGATTTCTTGAAACTAATTGCATGTAATCTTATCATTATTTCAAACTTAAGCACAAACCAAAATATATCATAAGCAGTTCTATGAATCAAACGGATCCAGCAACTATTTTTTAAAATAAAAATTACTTTTAAATAATTAATTATGTGTATACTTTTAAGGATATGAGAATAAATCCTGTACGTAGCCAGAAATTTTCGTGCGGATATTTTCGGGATTTTGCGGAACATGGGGTGTGGTCACAAAAATTTCATCCACAAAATAATTAGTGGCAGACAAATTATATATACTCTTACAGTCAATCAGGAAATTTCTATCCGCTGAAATTTTATTTTCTCATTTTAAGCAGAAAATATTAATTTGCAGAAGTTCAGACCTGCAAAATATAACTGGCTACTTTGTATTAGACATGGATTCAAAAGCGAATCTATTAAACTATTTTGTTATCGTCAAATCCCATCAATCAACGGTGAAATTTAAACATGCAAGAAGAATTTCAATAACAAACATAATAAATCAGGTTAACAGCACCTTCAAATAAATCATTATTTACCAAATATCCTAAAGACTTTAATCTAAAACTTTCAAACCGTAATAATTGCAATTATCTGAAATTTCAATTACTAAATTAGAATCAGTGAAAGTTGCTACTGAAATCAGCTATGCAGATTTTGTGAGACTAAGGTACTTATTTATGAGAAAATAATACTATTTTAATTGAAAAATTTAAATAACGCAGAATCACTCATTTCTATTTATCATATTAATTTTGATGATTAAGCCATTTCCATTTAGTTTTTATTCCCTTTCTGATTTAATAGAATTTGCCTTTTGACCCTGGATATATATATATATTTTTTGTGAAAAAGAAGATTTGGAAGGCACTTATTCTGAATAATCTAAAATTCAATTTAATATCACAGAAATAAATGACTAATAAAAAAAATAAAAATCAGCAGGTAGTTGAACTGTTTTTCTTCTTCTGGTATTTAATTCCATTTTATCCTTCGTAAACTAGTTAGTGCAAAATGGGTCAGGTGGGTATTATTTTCACATTTATAAATATAAACACTCAAAGGGATAAAAAATAGGTAACACAACTAGGTATCATATTGTACCCCAGAGGTCATATCTGATATGTTGTTTATCACATTGTACCCCAGAGGTCATCTCTGATATGTTGTTTATCATATTGTACCCAAGAGGTCATCTCTGATATGTTGTTTATCATATTGTACCCAAGAGGTCATCTCTGATATGTTGTTTATCACATTGTACCCCAGAGGTCATCTCTGATATTTTGTTTATCATATTGTACCCCAGAGGTCATATCTGATATGTTGTTTATCACATTGTACCCCAGAGGTCATCTCTGATATTTTGTTTAATATCACATTGTACCCCAGAGGTCATATCTGATATGTTTTTTATCACAGTCATAAAATATAACATTACTTAAACTATCAATAATTAAGCACACCATTTAACAATATAATAATTTAAACAAAAACATATCAATTTAAATAATTACAATAACTTGGGTAAAATTAACAATATATATTTACATATCTACACCATACTATGGGTAAGTGGGTAGCATACCCAAAATATACACCTCTAATTTCCATCATTATATGTAAAATCAAAGTCAATGTCAATCTGGGTCAGAGGTCATGGGAAATCTAGGAACATGTCAATCTAGGGTCAAAGGTTATGGAAAATATTGTTACAGGTCAATGTCAAACTAGGGTTAGAGGTCATGAAAAATGTTGTAGCAATCAAGGCTCAGATCAAAATAAATCTAAGGTAAATTGATAGACAACATTGGAAATGTCATGGTGAATCAGATGTCAGCTGGTAATTCAGTAATTTAGCATACTCTGTAACTCAGGCGATATATCACCTAAACGTTAATAAGCATTTGTATCCTGAAAAACCCAGGCTTTTTATCATGAAAAAGTGATGAGGTGTTTCCTTGGTTCCTTCACACACATCCACTGGAGAAATGGACCAACCATGTTGGACTTGTGAATATCTGTTATGTGTTTGATAGACTGAATGAGATTAACCTTACACCTTTTTATTATATATAGTTTTTAACCATATTTTTTTTTCTATTTAGAAAACAAATATTTAGACCAATTTTTATAATTATCAACAATACATTCTGAAACATTATTAAAAACATTATCATAACATTCAACAATGGGTTTCATCCAACAGGTAAACAATGAAAACAAATAATTTTACCTCTGTATATTAAGTCAATAAATAACATCTGTACTTATCCTCTATACTCTTCAGCATTTAAAGAAAACCAATGAAAATATATGTACATGTATCACATACAATTTAGAATTAAGGATGCACATACAAGTTATATAGTATTTTGCTACAATTGTACATGTATTCAGATCTATTTTTAGAATTCTTGCAAAAATATTATCAGAATCACATCATTTTTTACAATACATGTACTGTATTGACAATTTCTATCATAAATATGTGATGAGCAGAGCATATGCAATGGAAGAGAATTTTTGAACTTGTATTTACTGGTATATTGATTGGTAAATGGTAAATTTGAACTGTATATATAATAGATTGTAAGAATACTCTTTAACAGGAATCGCACCAACTTCCAAGCACTAATATATATTCATATCAATTGATATAAGATTTATTGTGAAACATGGGGAAGTACCTCGAGCTCTGATAGGTCAGAATGAAGTGTTCATTAAATATTGAAAAAAAACATAATTAGATGGCAAGACAGGAAATTAAAAGCCTGATTTAGTCACATGTGGTTTTAAAATTATAAAGTAAAGGTATTGCTATATATAAAACGTGTATATCCTTTATATAAGGATAAATATAATTATCTATTCCAGTACATTATATATATGTACAGTACATTAACATCAAATCCACACAGTGTGTTGTTATTCAATTATTTTGAGTTACATCACAAGACCACATTATCTGTCACATCTATTGTTGCTAACAAAGCATTCAGTATGTAAATACATAGTACAGGGGTGGATATATCGACAGTGATAGTAACCCCTGGATCAAGTATCCAGGATGGCTATTGATAGGTGACTTTAACATTATAATAATAAATCTATACTAATATATAATAACTTAAATAAGTATAAGTCTAGTATTTAACATTGGATTCAGCACTTTAGATGCAGTAGAGCACTTACATTTTTTTTTTTTAAAGATACAAAACCACCAACAGCATAAACAATACTCATCATTTGAACAATAATTGGTGTTGACTCATGTCAATATATGCCTAATTAAGACAGAAATAAATATAAAATAATTAATTTTGCTTTTGGTTGACGGCAATCAGTACTTTATTGCATATTTAGCATAGTACCATGGATGCAATTAATTATTTTGAATATATTTATTGTGGAAACGTAAATTAAGTAAATTTTGTAACTAAAATACTACTGCTTTGTCTGCATCTGTTTTTGATAGAGAAAAAATACCATTTTGTTGGCAACATATCATCTTTAAAATAACATTACATTTGCATTTTTATAATCGTTTGAAAAAAATCTGTTTCATGAACATTATTGTCTCAAAACCATAACTTTTTGTTCTTTTATTATTAAATAAAAGTTATTTGATATGGTTTAGTCGTTCTAGAGAACTAAAAGGCTATGTCTAAGATACTAAAACTCATTAAATTACAAAACCAGACATATGGCTATGTGTACACTAAACTATTAGATACAAGTTGTCATAGCGTGTTAATATATTTGTTTGTGTCACAACATTTGAATAATAACTTTTAAATAAAATATTTCTAGAAGAAGTAATTAATGTATGCCAATTATAAAGATTCATCATGATATTGTTCATAAATAACACAAAAGCTGTATTTGAATAAATGGTTCAATACAGATTTTTAAATACGGTACCCAGTTTAATAAAAAACAATTTTTCTGTAACAATAACAGTATAATTGTATAGTAAGAATGTTGGCAGCTTGAGTGACTAAATTAAATATAATCAACTGAATTGTGACACTCAAAATTCAAGATTCTATACCCTATGAAATACATGAAATTATTGACACATCTGGTGATTTCAGTCGAAAATATTCTTTTTAAGAATGTATTATATTACAGGTGTACAAGGATGTTATATATTTTGGATAAATTTTTTGAATACTTTCATTTACAATAAATAAATAAATAATAATGAAATAAATAAATCAAAATAATAATAAATAATATAAATAAATACATACACTGTAAATAAATACACTGTAAATAAATAAAAACTTAATAATAAAAATGATAATTAAAAAAACCAAAAACAATAATCAGATGATGCCTAAAGAAAATACGTTCTTCTGAGATTTAGGAATAGCAGATCTTCATTCCAGCTAGATCAAAATATATATGTGTCAACCATTTAAATAGGGAGATTTTCTATACATTACATGGTAATACAAGTAAATTATTTACATTAACAAAATAAGAAGTTTTACTGTTTTAACTTAAATGCCCTCATTCTTCATTTAAAGTCACAAAATGCTTAGATTTAAAAAAATCCAAGTTATGTTAAACTTCAAATAACTTGTCAAACTTCTATTACAAGTATTTACTCTAATTTTAAATGGGAACAAAAACTCACTTATAGAACTGCCTTCACATGTATTTTTGCATAGCTCCAGTGTAAAATTTCAAATGCAATTCATATACATGTACATGCAGCTATCGCAATATCTGATATTCTAATACCATTGTATATTTCTATCAAAGTATTTGTCATCTCATCTTTGCTAGTCTAATTGCCTACATTTCTTCTATTCTTCATGATGAAGAGAAAAGTTGGCAAACCGTTACTCTTGGCTAGCCAAGATATTGTCATCTATCTATAAGAATATCTGTATGGATGTTACAAAGCGTGCATTAACACTAAATATCGTAATAATAAGACATCGTTTCACATAATTCCCAAACTTCAGTCTTCCTTGGGAGGCTTGGGCTTACAGCTTCTCAGATGGACAGTGAGTCGGTCAGGCATGAACGTACGGCCACAGTTATCACATGGGACAAGTAGAGCCATAGCACTCTCGTATGCAGCTTGGTTGAATTCTTCAATATTGTACGAACCAGTTCCTAATAATGAGATTGGTGGTTATGAAGTTATTTTTATAATATGCATGCACATAAATGAAAAACATGGTTATTTAGTTATCTCTATAAATATGCATGCACATAAATGAAAATTTCTTAAAACATAATAATGATATATATTATTACACTGGCCAGTTATGACCGCCATTATATCTACTCATTCCTGTGGTTTCGACTGATATCATCAGTGATCTCCAGCAATGCTTACCACTGATCAACGACACCATTCTTTACCCATGATGTCACTGATAAGTCACGTGGTCCATGTTCATAATTAATGAAATCATGATATATTTATAACTTGAAAATTTGTCTTGAAATTTTAAGATTAAAAAAAAAAAGAGAGACATTTTTTCATATTTTCATGTATCTTTGATACTTCAGATTCTCATTACTTTCACTGTCCTTATATCCACGTTGGACTTATATCCCTTAGTAAAACTGAAAGCAGTTCAGGAAAAGAAATCTGACAAATCACAGGCCTGCAGAGATTGTCTTTGATTACAGCAACTTCAAAGCAACTTTATGTAGCTGTTATACATTGACTTTTGATGTACATGTCCATCAAAAGACCAAACTACCTCCTCATTTGCCTTCAGTTTTGCTATAACATAGTCTAGCTAGGGGTGTATATTACGACAGTGAAAGTATCATAGTAACTCTAAGGGTATGGAGGACAATTTGCGATTTACATATATATGTTTACTAGTTAGTTTAAGCTAAAAGATTCACATGTAACAGTGAGAGGAGGCTTAAAATATAATATTGTTTGTTTCTTTTTTCCAACCTACCCACCCGAAACACTGAAAACATCCCCTCCCCAAAAAATTTCCATTGTTACTTTCCATGAAATTGTTTGGGTTTTATTAGTTTTAACATCCTAATCAACAGCCAGAGTCATGTTAGGATGTGCCAGGTTTGTTGGTGAAGGAAAGCTGGAGTACCTGGAGAAAAATCACCAGCCAGTGGTCAGTACAATTGTACCTGTCAACTGCCCCACATGGGATTCAAACTTGCAACCCAGAGATGGAGGACTTGTGGTAATGAATTAATCCAAGTCAATTTGTCAATGTTTATATCCGCTAATTAACACTATCATTTATATCAATAGGAACCCTGATTCAATTTTTAAATCTGTGAACCTAAATCTTTGCAAACTTACTTTAAAATAGAGATTGCAAAATTTAGAAGCTGTAAAAGAAAGCTGGTTTACAGTGTATATAAAGATGCTACATATATAAAAAAAAAATACTTACCTGAAACATTTTGTACTTCCGGTTTTTTAGGTAGCGGCCTCTGCAGGTGTTTAGGCAGCTTGCTATTCTCCACAGACCATTTCTGTAGACACTGGGGTTCGTGTATGGAGATTGACTTACTACCAAAGTCACGACCACAGATATAACAAACCATGAAGTTAGGCTTACGAGGAGGTGCCGCCTGTCATTAAAAAAAAAAAAAAAAAAAAAACTATTTAGAGTAAATGTAAAATATTCAATTTCAACATATCATTAGAGCTAGCTGTGTCACTTGTGAAGTTTGTGGTCATTTATTATAGTGTGAAATTTACTATAAAATATACCTGTATACAAACTTACAAATGCATCTGAACTAGACTCTAGATTTGTTGATATATAATGTTTCTGCATTCTTCCAAACCCTCCCTACTTCGGAGGGAGACTCTCGATTAGATTAGTAGACGTAATTCTGGAGGATCAAAATATACGGGAATTCCAAAAAGTTAGCAAGTATGTTTATGTCATTCACCATTTAGGCTTTTTCAAATCAAAAACTTGATGAGTTCATTATGAAATTTCAGGAGTGAATGATATTAAAATGCCTTTAACAGAAACCTTTTCCATGAATCATTATTTTATATGAATTATAAATTAATGTTAATGAATAAACTATTTTTCTGAGGTTAATTCATAAGAAACTCTATAATTATGAAAAAGAAAGTTATAAAACTACTGGGTATTTTTGGTTATTATAAATCCTGATACTAAATATGATTTTATATTAAAGTCTCATGCTTTGGAAGGAATATACTCTGCTGTTGATTTAATGTCAAAACTTCACAGCATTTGTTACGTCGGAAATATCAGTGATTTTTCTCCTTATATAAACTGGGGTCGGTAAACGAACGACCCCATTCCCAATGCAAAACCCCCTATTTTTTTCCCCAATTACAATGAAAAATTCCAAAATCAAATCTCTGAAACTCAAACAAACCCAAAAAGCTCTTCCCTCATTGTTTAATCCTTGAAACTGTTGTTATGGTCGTCACCTTTTGATAAAATGAAACAGTTTACTGTTTTACAATTATCTAATCACTTATAATACCATGATCAGTAATGGGTAACTTTTTCCAAAACTGCTCTTTTTGTGATTAAAAATTCCCAATTTGTTACAAAAACTTTTTACCCAAAATACCCTGAAGAATCACTGCATTAATGCACCTGTTTAGCTGGCTTTGGTGGACTCCCATCCTTCGGTTTACATGATCGCAGGTGAACATCCAATCTGTCCGTAGCAAAGCGGCGTCCACAATTCTCGCACGGAATCAACTGAGCTTTTGAGTTCTCCCAAGCAGCTTCATTCATCTGCTCCCTGTTTCAAAAAGATTCTTTATAATGTAACAAGTCAGAGCCCATTAGTTTTGTAAAGTAAAGGCCTGCTTCTTTAAATATGTGATGGAGTCATTATCATAATGCCCGTACAAAGTCAGGGAGCGGGTAATTACAAGGTCAAGGTTGTGAAACTTTTATAGCAACTAAAATACTGTATACAGTAATTAAATGGTAACCCCCATGTAGATTTACGTAATCTATATCAGAACAAAATACCTCCTTCTTTTCAGAGTAATGCCTCTTTGTAACAAACTTGGAGAAAAAGGGGTTATAAATTTGTGTCCTGAATGACAGTTCTACTCTAAACAGAAATTGCATAATGACCAAACGGAATAAAAGTCAAATAATTCACCTCTTTCATGTTACATTTTTGGGAATCTCAAGGGTTATGACTTATTGATCAAAAGAGACATCATGCATTGGTTTCCAATTCTGTATTTGCATATAACAGAGTTATCTGTCCTTGTGGGTAGGTATTAATTGTGACGTCATGTTTTGCCAGTATAACGTCATACTTTTCAGAAAAAATTACATGAACTTTACTTACAAAGTAATGACGTCATAATACATACCTACCCGTAAGAAAGGTAACTCTGTAATATGCAAAGACAAAATAGGTTTCAACACGCTAAAAATTTGTACTGGGTATTTATTACTACAGTGATTATCAATGATCATTGCAATTGAAATTTATATTTTTTTCTATTGTCGTATTTTCTTTTACAATCTTTTTAAGATCAGTGTTAATCAACAGCCTTTTAGTTGTAAGCAAAACTACCTTGTAAGTGGGGCTCCGTCCTCAGTTGTTGGTTTCCTGGGCAGTGGGCGTCGTCTTTCCTTTGGGAGTTGGTCGTTTTGAACCTTCCATTTCTCTAAACACTGCGGCTCATGGATTGGTAGAGATTTACTTCCAAACTCTCTCCCACAGATGTAACAGACCACTGTTCTTGGTCCGCCTTTAGGAGGAGAACCTCCCTTGGTATTGCCTCCCATCATTCCCCCAGAGGTCAGAGGTGAAGGGGTTGGGGTCGAGGCATCTGTTTTTGCTGCCCCACCCTTGGGCTTACAACTTCGCTGGTGAACAGGAAGACGGTCAGGTGCAAATGTTCGCCCACAGTTGCCACAAGGTATCAGCTGGGCTTTGGAGCTCTCCCATGCTGCTTCATTCATCGCATCAACATCATATTTACCATCTGTTGTTTTCAACACTTCAGGCTTTTTCGGAACGGGACGTCTCTGTCCTTTTGGTAATTGTGAATTCTCTAGTTCCCATGCCTTCAAACATTGTGGCTCATGGATGGACATAGATTTTGTTCCAAACTTTCTTCCGCAAATGTAACACAATACAAACTGCGGACCAGCTGGAGCACCTTTAGATTTTGTTGGTGATGTTGGTGACTTTTGTCCACTACTGGCACTAGAGCTGCCAATGGAGGATCCACTACTGCCACCTGCGGATGATGCAGGCTGTTTAGCAGCACCCGGAGGGGCCTTACAGGCCCGCTGGTGAACTGCGAGACGGTCCGGGGCAAAAGTACGACCACATCGGGTACATGGGAGAAGCTGGCTCTGAGCGCTTTGCCAGGCAGCATCGTTCATAGCATTAACATCATAGCTACCTCCAGCACCCGTTATGACCTCTGGCTTCTTAGGTGGTTTCCGACGCTGACCTTTTGGCAATTGATCATTCACTGCATTCCATTTTTTAAGGCACTGTGGTTCATGTATATCTATGGACTTCGATCCGTATTTATTACCACAAATATAACATAAAACAAAACCAGGACCAGGATCAACAGGTTTAGCCGTTTGCGGCTTCTGGTTCGGTGATGTGTATGTTCCCTCCCGCTGTAGGCCAGGGCCTGTTGGTGTTGGGGTTCCAGCATTTTCAGAAGATGGCGGACTAGTGCTTCTTCTCTGCTGTGGAACAGTCTTGTCTCTGGTTGACTGTTTCTCCAGATCTACAGCGTTTGTTTTATGTAAGACTTTTGGGGCAGACAGTTTTACAGTTTTCGGTCGACTCTGTTCCACTGGTTCAACACCATTTGTGTTAGATCCTGAGCCTCCTGGTTTAACTTTCAACTGCATTGGATTACCTTAAACATGAGAAGAATTTGTAAAACAAAGAGATTAAAATGTTATTATACCAAATTCAATCCTATAAGCATCCTATCCCCTTGTTGAGGCCTCAATTTCATTTAGATTGACCTAAATGCAAACTGTAACTATGAAAACTGTGTACTAGGTTTCTCTATACCTATCTTTGATTTCTTTTGTAAATTGATTAATGACTTACTCCTAGCAATAATTTTGCACAAGATAAGCTCATATTTGGTCCTATTAAAGGTCCACTACATTTTCAAAACATCTTTTTTATCATCAACTTCTGAAAATTTTTTACTAGAATAATTTTTTTTTTAATTTTCATAATGCAGGTTGTAATGTTTCTGGCAGTCATCCTAATCACCGCACATTAGTTTACTATCATTGCGCCAGACTGAGACAGTAAACAGCAAAATTATTCTTCACTTTAACATAGATTACGCAGGAAATCTTAGATGAGCATTTGATTGGTGTCATAACCTCATCTTAGGCCACTGGTACAAATTTTCTTAATATGTTTTTATTGTTTAAAAAAAAAAAAATTTGTTTTGGAAATGCAGTGGGCTTTTAACTATCCTTTTTATTTTTTTTTATTTTTAACCTTCCTTTGGCATCTACTGGGTTGAATACGGTAAAATAAATTCCAATTTTAATAATTTGTTTATTGCGTTCAACTCTTTTACAATACTTGTCACCTTTAAAGATTCTATATCGCTGACGAATGATATTTTTTCTCTATCAAACACAAGTGCTGACGAATAAGTATTTTTCTTTGGTTACGAAACTTACATTGAGTTACTTTACACCATTTCTATATCATTGAAAAGTTTGAGCTTCTTATTTTACTTTAATATAAAAATATTAAAACTAACTAAATGCATCCCTTAAAAACTCCACGGCACTATGCCCTATATGGAATGAAAACTGATTATACATGCACCAAAATGAAAATTTTTATAAGCATTATTGTGTTAATTAGACATATATATATACACACATGCACAGGATTAAACATCAGTTATTGTTCAAATGATGAGTATCATTTATGCTTATGTTTTTTCGGTGGTGGAGCATCTTTAATTGTCCCCTTTTCTATTAAAATTGATAATTACCCCGGTAATTCTATTTCATGTTAATGTATTTAATTATGTGGGTCTTGATCAAGCGGCAGATTGCATTGAAAAATTGACTATATTTATTTATACAGATAGGTTTATTTATTGACCTAATTAAATTAACAATCTATTTTTCTAAACAGTTAGGATTTTTTCTTGACCCAAAGGCATATTTACTATTTGAAGTACAATTTATATATCCTACAGACAAAGCTTTGAAACAATCCTATGCTATCCACATAGAACATACCTTTGATATCACTTCTCTGACTCATATTACTTTGTATTTGAAATACCTACTTGCTTTGCATCCTTTTTGGTGGATAGCGAGTCTGTCTGGATTAAATGTACGGCCACAATGTTCACATGGCAGTAACTGTGACTGTGCACTCTGCCAAGCTGCTTCATTAAAACGCTCTCTATCATTTCCACCATTTCCAATCGATGGTAGAAACTCTGGTTTCACCGGAGGTTTCCTTCTCTGACTTTTGGGCAATTTGTTGTTTTCTGCAGTCCATTTTTTCATGCACTGAGGTTCATGAATTGAAACAGAAGAAGACCCAAATTCTCTACCACAGATGTAGCAGACTACCGTCTTCTTCACGACACCAGGCATATTTCTGAAAAAAGAGGGGGGAAAATTGATCATCAATTACACGTCAATCATCCTGACACTACTTGTATTTAAAGATGCTCCACAGTGGAACCGCTGACAAAATAAAACATGTTGCTAGCATCATTAATGTTGACAGATCATTGACCTATTTTTAGAATTTTTTTTCCAATTTGACTTTAAACCACCGCTGCCGATATATAAGCATGTATTTTCATGTTATGAACTAATACAGACATAAAATTGATAATTGCTAAAAGAAATACATGGAACACCTATTGAGTGACAGAAAAAATAGTTTTTAAATAGGGTTCAGTAAGTTATTATCATGTATAATGTCCATCAAAATAATGTTAGCACACTGATAATAAGCATTTTTCAAACAAATCTGAACGCAAATAAACCACAAACCATTATTATTTACAATTTTATGACTTCTACATCATGTAAACACATTTCATGACTGATCAATGAACTAGTCTAAATTTCAAAGCAAATTTTAAAAAAAGACAGACCAATGTGCACTTTTTTGGGAAGATGACTTATGGTAATATTTCGTTTTAAAAAACAGGAGCAGATAATTTAGTATTTTTCTTAGAGTTACAAACACATACCCACGATTAATCATCAATTAGATGAGTAATTAATAATGAGTATTGTTTATGTTCTGTCACCGGTTGAGCATCTTTAAATATATACCTTATATAATTCATGTAAAAAACATGAGGTTACTGTGATACAAATTGAAATTAAAAACCATTTCATTTTTGTATTTACAACAAATATGTCACGTCTTCATTATTTTCAAGATATTTGTGAAGACACAAATTTGCAATCAAGGACACTTATGTAGTGTAGTGATACCTATATATATAGATATGCTTGCTATAAGTCAATTACAGCTAGTTATTGCCCATGTATACGTAAGTGGAACGCTCGCACGTGAGCGTTCAGTATTGAGCCAGTTAATAAAACACGTGGATTGAATTCGGATGTGTTTGAGTAGTTCAGTTGAATACAGTCAAGACAAATGTCCAACACAACATCTTACAAATGATATAACCATGCATTCGTACACAGTTGTACAGCAATACAATTATTTGAAAAATTCTTATAATCAAAGTACTGCAAATACAATGAAGCAAAAACAGTAAAATTAGAATGACATCAAATAAATTATACAAAATCAAATATATATAAACCATTATAAAATTGATATACATACTATACATAGGATATTTTTAGAAAACCAAATGAATATACGAGACAAAAGCTTTCATTAAATATTATACTATATCATAACAGACGTCTATATATTTGTCAATATTTTAACAGCCGTATAAATAACATGTATGTTAAGCTTGCAATTATAAGAGATTGGTAATGTGTAGGCTATACAGTATAGAACTATAGAATAAATATACAATGTTTATAATGCATATATGGTGTATTCCATATTTACATTCATACGTATTTAGGGGAAATTTGAGAAATATTTTTGATCATGTGTGATAGTTATCAACGTATCCGAAGGAATTTGGTACAACCCCCGCCCTACATAATCTCGGTGGAACAGGATATATTATTGATAATGTGCCAAAAAATGAACTGACAAGTGAAGATCGAAAATGTGTTTGTTTATTCTAGTTAGAAAAATATATCGGACAAGGTCATATTTTCAGTATAAAACACAACTATCATAGCTATATTTATGAGCACATAGTGACATGATCAGTCATAAATTAATAAGTTAATAACACTTACAAAATAGTCGATGTAAACAACTTTCCCTAGTTACAATGCCACCTTTGCCGCCATTTTTAAACAATATTTCCGAAATCTCGCTTGGCTGAGTTTTGCGAATTCGTTTACAATTCAAAACATTTTTGTTTTTATTGTAAAAATGACAATTTTTAAACAGATTAAGACATTTCTATTTTATCTTGAAAATAAAGAAAATCCTAATTCATAAGCTGATTAATTAAATTCACGCACCTGTTTCGGAAATCTTCAATATTGGAGGTAATATAACCAAAACGAAAATAACAACATGGAGAATGGCTCGACCGATGTCAGCTTCAATTATTTCTCAACCAAAGCTTAACGGATATGTGTTTACGGAAAAACTTGGCAGTGGAACTTATGCTACAGTGTATAAAGCATACAAGAAGGTAGTTAATAATTAATCAAAATTACATAATCTGTTGTCCGATGTGTTGACTCATTGTCACCTGTCAAAGTCGCCGATAACTTGCATCGTCTGCAATTGGCCTAGGTGGATTGTTAATTAAACCTTGTTTTGAATGCAAGGGACAAAAATGAGTCTTCTTTGTCAATATTTTCTTATTAAATAGGTAGTCTTTACCTGTCCGGTATGGTAGAAAAAATAGATAAAGATTATTTATAAATATGACTGAAGGTAAGGCCTTAAAGGGCGCAGCCAGATGTACAATGTAAAAAAGTTCAATTTATGGAAATAACGGAGCCGAATTTTCTGTTTATTTTTTATTCATATATTCACACTCTGTCCTTGTTCCAAAACCCCCATTTGAGAAGGAAATCCACAGCTCGAACCCGATTTGCGCTCTTCTAAGATTTAGAGAAGTCTTCTCAGAAGATTTCCAGCCTATAGACGGAAGAGCTTCCAGAAGTAGAAGAGCTACAGTACAATCGAGTGAACGGAAGTTATATTCTGGAAGTAGAAGAGGGCAAATCGAGTTAGGCTCACATAAGAGAAAGAAGAAATTTTTAATAATTTTCCGTAACAGATATATTTAGTTTTGGGTCAGATGATTATATTGGAAGGTGGTCAACTTGAACGCTTGCAAATAAAGAGCAATAGCACTAATTAAGCTTGTGCCGGATGAAAATTACGTTCATCGGGTCATAAAAGCGTTTGAACGGCTTGATCATATATTGAGCTAACTTCAAAGCATCGCATTTATGCTGATGGGATTTTTTACAGTGGGTTAAAACATGGCGACCGCAAACTGAAGCTGTCAGTGTGTATGATTGAATTTTGAAGATTGTGTTTTTCATATATTTTCATGTATGCATTACCTTAGAAGTGCTTTGCATTTCGTGCCCTTCCGGCACAAAGGGCTGCGCCCTTATAATCTGAATAAGTAGTAAAATAGAATTACATAAATGCAAAATAAAAGAAAATTATTTAAATTTAAAACCTTTGAAATTTGCAAAATTATGTAAATAAGATAAATATGTTGAAGTTACTAGATACATTGTAAATAAATGCTATTGTAAAACAAGTTTTATAATTTTGAAGAGCCCCAAACACTATTAGCTTACTATATATATATACATGTAGCCTACACTAATTAAGTCTTATAATCACTCCTGCGCAATTGAAACAGATAAATGTTAATTTCTTTATCGTTGGCTGTCTATATATCTCCAAACATCAACCTAAATACTACACAGTAGTTCACTTCATAGGTTTACGCAGGGAATGTAAATCTGACATTTGTTTAATTGTTTTAAGTTAATCTAAAAGCCATCAATATACATTTTTGTAGATGTTCTATATCATTATAATTGTTATAAAATAAATTAACTTAAATGTTTTGTTTTGGAAATGTGGATGGCCTTTAAACAATAGATTAAGGTTATAATTAATAGCTACATTTTTCTCCCATACTTCACAGGGATATCCCACATTTGCTAGGGAAAAGATAACTCTATCTTACACAGGGGCGTGTAAGACAGCTCACACGCGCTAGACAATAACATGACGTCATCAATACATGCGGCGTAACTGCGCCGCGCATTGTAGATGACGTCATCAATTTTGATGCATAACAACGTTCTCTGCGATAATGGCGCGATGAAAAAGCTGGAAACCATGTGGAATCTCATCATTTTTTCTACTAAGTATGGGAGAAAAAGAATCAAACATGGGTCTATGAAGTGGACAGGGATATCTCTACCCTCGTGAAAGATTTTGGTCGTCAACCCTCGGCGAGCCTCGGGTTGACCGGCCAAAATCTTTCACTCGGGTTGAGATATCCCTGTCCACTTCACAGACCCATGGAAGATTCTGTTAATCTAATATTTTGCAATGGTGGACTTAAGTGCTGGTGAATATGAGGTAGCAGAAAACAGTAGATTTGGACAATCTATGAAATTAAGGCGCATGCCTTAGAAATATAGATATAGTCATTTAACTGTAAAAAATACCTGTACAAAAGTATATATATAATTAATCAGCACAACTTTTGCAATTACAATTTGATATTTTGATACAGATTTGGCCATATTCTGCGCTTATTCATGCATGTGAATCCATAACTCTCATCTTAGCCACTGGTACAAATTTTCTTAATAGTTATTGCGTTTAAAAAAAAAAAAATTGCTTTTGGAAATGCTAGTTGGGCTTTTAATATCTTATTTTTTTATTTTAACCTGTCCTTTTTGCATCTACTGGGTGACTGGTAAAATAATTCCATTTTTAATTAATTTTTATTGCGTTCAACTCTTTACAATTACTTGTCACCTTTTAAAATTCTATATCGCTGACGATGTATTTCTTTCATCTATCAAACACCAAGTTGCTTCATATAAGTATTGTCTTTGGTTTACGAACTTAACATTGAGTTACTTTACACATTCATATTCATTGAAAAAGTTTGGAGCTTCTTAATTTACTTTATATAAAATATTAAAACTAACTAAATGCAATCCCTTAAAACTCCACGGCACTATGCCCTATATGGACATGAAAACTGGATTATACATGCACAAAAACTGAAAATTTTATAGCATATTAGTTAATTAGACATATATATATATAATATATATATAATATTACATGCACAAGGAATTAAACATTTTATTGTGTCAAATCTCTATGGATGAGTTATTCATTTAGCTTAATGTTTTTTTCAGTGATGAGCATCTTTAATTGTCCCTTTCTTAATTAAATTAGTCGTAATCGTATTATTTCCGTTTAATTTGCGTTTGATTCTAATTATGGGGGTTCTTGATCAGCCGGCAAGACTTGCTTTGAAAATTTGATCTATATTTATTTATCAGATAGGATTATTTTTTGGACCTAATTAAATTAACAATTCTATTTTTCAAACAGTTAGGATTTTTCCTTGACCCAAAGGCATTATTATACTATTTTGAAGTACAATTTATAAATATCCTAAAGACAAGCTTTGAAACAATCCTATGCTTCCACAATAGAACATACCTTTGATATCACTTCTCTGACTCATATTACTTGTATTTAAATACTACTGCTTTGCATCCTTTTTTGGTGGATAGCGAGTCTGTCTGGATTAAATGTACGCAAACCAAATGTTCACATGGCAGTAACTGTGACTGTGCATCTGCCAAGCTGCTTCATTTAAACCGCTCATCTATCATTTTCACCAGTTCCAATCGATGGTAGAAACATCTGGTCTCACCCGGAGGTTTCCTTCTCTGACTTTTGGGCAAATTTGTTGTTTTCTGCAGTCCATTTTTCATGCACTGAGGTCATGGAATTGAAACAGAAGAAGACCCAAATTCTCTACCACAGATGTAGCAGACTACTGTCTTCTTCACGACACCAGCATATTTCTAAAAAAAAAAGGGGGAAAATGATTCACAATTAACACGTCAATCATTGAATACTTGTTTAAAGATGCTCCACAGTGGAACCTGCTGACAAAATAAAACATGTTGCTAGCATCATTAATGTTGACAGAAACATGACCTATTTTTAGAATTTTTTTTTTTCGATTTGAACTTAAAACCACCGCTGCCGATATATAGCATGTATTTTCATGTTATGAACTAATACAGACATAAATTGATAATTGCTAAAGAAATACATGGAACACCATATTGAGTGACAGAAAAATAGTTTTTAATAGGGTTCAGTAAGTTATTATCATGTATAATGTCCATCAAAATAATGTTCAGCACACTCAGATAATAAGCATTTTTTCAAACAAATCTTGAACGCAAATAAACCACAAAACCATTATTATTTACAATTTTATGACTTCTACATCATGTAAAACACATTTCATGACTGATCAATGAACTAGTCTAAATTTCAAAGCAAATTTTTAAAAAAGACAGACCAATGGTGCACTTTTTTTGGAAATGACTTATGGTAATAATTTCGTTTTAAAAAAACAGGAGCAGATAATTTAGTATTTTTCTTAGAGTTACAAACACTATACCCACGATTAATCATCATTAGATGAGTAATTAATTAATGAGTATTGTTTATGTTCTGTCACCGTTGAGCATCTTTAAATATATACCTTATATAATTCATGTAAAAACATGAGGTTACTGTGATACAAATTGAAATTAAAAACCATTTCATTTTTGTATTTACAACAAATATGTCACGTCTTCATTATTTTCAAGATATTTGTGAAGACACAAATTTGCAATCAAGGACACTTATGTAGTGTAGTGATACTATATATATAGATATGCTTCTATAAGTCAATTACAGCTAGTTATTGCCCATGATATACGTAAGTGGAACGCTCGCACGTGAGCGTTCAGTATTGAGCCAGTTTAATAAACACGTGGATTGAATTCGGATGTGTTTGAGTAGTTCAGTTGAATACAGTCAGACTATGTCCAACACAACATCTTACAAATGATATAACCATGCATTCTTACACAGTTGTACAGCAATTACAATTTTTGAAAAATTCTTATAATCAAAGTACTGCAAATACAATAAGCAAAAAACAGTAAAATTAGAATGACATCAAATAAATATCAAAATCAAATTATATATAAAACATATAAAATTGATACTATACTATACATAGGATATTTTTAGAAAACCAAATGAATATACGAAAGATATATCATAACAGACGTCTATATATTTTTCAATATTTTAACAGCCGTATAAATAACATGTATGTTAAGCTTGCAATTATAAGAGATTGGTAATTGTAGGCTATACAGTAAGAACTATAGAATAATATTTTACAATGTTTATAATGCATATATGGTGTATTCCATATTTACATTCATACGTATTTAGGGGAATTTTGAGAAATATTTTTGATCATGTGTGATAGTTATAAACGTATCCGAAGGAAATTTGGTACAACCCCCGCCCTACATAATCTCGGTGGAACAGGATATATTATTGATAAATGTGCCAAAAAAATGAACTGACAAGTGAAGAATCGAAAATGTGTTTGTTTATTCTAGTTAGAAAAATATATCGGACAAGGTCATATTTTCAGTATAAAACACAACTATCATAGCTATATTTATGAGCACATAGTGACATGATCAGTCATAAATTAATAAGTTAATAACACTTACAAAATAGTCAATGTAAACAACTTTCCCTAGTTACAATGCCACCTTTGCCGCCATTTTTTAAACAATATTTCCGAAATCGTCGGCTTGGCTGAGTTTTGCGAATTCGTTTACACTTCAATAAATGTGTTTTATTGTAAAAATGACAATTTTTAAACAGATTAAGACATTTCTATTTTATCTTGAAAATAAAAGAAACATCCTAATTCATAAGCTGATTAATTAAATTCACGCAACCTGTTTCGGAAATCTTCAATATTGGAGGTAATATAACCAAAACGAAAATAACAACATGAGAATGGCTCGACCGATGTCAGCTTCAATTATTTCTCAACAAAGCTTAACGGATATGTGTTTACGGAAAAACTTGGCAGTGGAACTTATGCTACAGTGTATAAAGCATACAAGAAGGTAGTTAATAATTAATCAAAATTACATAATCTGTTGTCCGATGTGTTGACTCATTTGTCACCTGGTCAAAGTCGCCGATAACTGCATCGTCTGCAATTGGCCTAGGTGGATGTTAATTAAACCTTGTTTTGAATGCAAGGGACAAAAAATGAGTCTTCTTTGTCAATATTTTCTTATTAAATAGGTAGTCTTTACCTGTCCGGTATGGTAGAAAAAATAGATAAAGATTATTTATAAATATGGCTGAAGGTAAGGCCTTAAAGGGCGCAGCCATGTTCACTGTACAATGTAAAAAAGTTCAATTTATGGAAATAACGGAGCGAATTTTCTGTTTATTTTTTATTCTATATTCACACTCTGTATGTCCTTGTTCCAAAAACCCCATTTGAGAAGGAAATCCACAGCTCGAACCCGATTTGCGCTCTTCTAAGATTTAGAGAAGTCTCTCAGAAGATTTCCAGCTTAGTACGAAGAGCTACTACAAAAACGAGTGAACGGAAGTTATATTCTGGAAGTAGAAGAGGGCAAACCGAGTTAGGCTCACATAAAGAAGAAGAAATTTTTATATATTTTTCCGTAACAGATATTTAGTTTGTGGGTCAGATGATTATTGGAAGGGTGGGTCAACTTGAACGCTTGCAAATAAAGAGCAATAGCACTAATAAGGGTGAGGTGATTTCATGTACGCCGTCCCGATACCGCTACCGATCCCCGTTACCAGGGAATTATGTTTATTACCATATTACTCGACAATAAAACAAGCTACGTAATAATTGTGGTACGGTTAGATTTGGAATCCAATTTACATCACTGTGTTCAATAATCAACGCACACATTTTCTTTATTTTTTCTCATAATTGCCAGAATATTCGTTTTTCAAGGTAGATTTCTTGTACGCCGCCAGATCAACCGTGAAATTTCATTAATTTTGATGCATACTAGCTATTTTAAGCTTTTCATAATATTTGTTGTATTCGCTGTAATCAATTATGCATATATGATGAATTGCAAAGAAATTTAAAGATTTCAGTGATACATATTGAAAAATCTTGCTTTTATTCATGTATCACGGCGATTGGCGTACAAGCAGTCTCAAGATCCACGAACCCGTTAACCAACGGGAGCTAACTCTAGCTATATTATATACAGTTGTCATGTAGAACCTTTATCATGATACAACGACGAGGACTTGGTCTATCAGAGTCCATTTTTTGTTTACATTTTGGTATAACGTTGCTTATTTTTAAAATTTTTAGTTATATTCTAATAGTTATTTTATTTAATGTCTTATAATATAAGTATTCACATTTATTGTTTCAATGAACTTATTATCTTTTAAAATGGATTTAAATGATAGTGGCTAAAAATTCCACGCGTACAAATGATTAAAGTTACATGTATTAGTTGGTTAATGCGATGATTGTGTTCAAGCCATAGAGGTGAAATTCACACCATGTTAACACTATTAACAATTACGGACCGTCTGTTCTTGGTCGCATCATCAGCTATTTTTGTATTTTATTATTTATTTAAAAATTAGATTAAGTCATTAACGCTTCAAGAAACATCGTTTAGGAACAAAAAAAAAAAAAAAAAAAAAATAGTGGGATTACGCTTTAAATGAAGAACCGAACATATGGCCAGCCAGCACAAATCATCATTCAGTGTGAGGTCATTGGTAGTTCAGTAAAAAGAAACGACGATGGATATTTTATTTACTTTGATAGATGTAGCGTTCCGCAGGGAGCAGGCAATACACAATTTCGCAGAGTTTTAGTACAAGTTTATTAACAATATAAACATTAGTCACATTCACACTTCAAAAGTTAGCGGTATCCTTAAGTCCAGTAAACAGTCAACTCCTCTTGCAAACTTCTAACTCATCCAACTCTAAACTATTCCGGCTCGCAAAAAACTACCAATCAATAACTAACGACCCCGCTTAAAAACTTCTGAACCCCGTACTATCTTACTTTGTCCTTATATACCCCTATACCCAAAAATGTATCTAAACTAGGCCTAAAATAGACCTAAACTTTTGTATCTAAGTAGGGAGTGGGACATTTTACGATACGAATGCCCGCGTACTCAGAGAGTGGACCTAAACCCATAAATCTATACTTGAACCAGGGCGGGAGGGGGACATTTAATACGGAGAGCTCGGGGGTACTTAGTACACTTTGGGTTATCAGATCTAAAACTCATTAATCACTCCCAGCCCCAAGATAGCACTGCTAGCCAGCAACCTTTATCTGCCGGCGTACTAATTTCGTATCTGTCCACCTAACAGCCCATTCCCTCCCTTAATGAAACACTAATGATAATTTAAGAATATAGTTCTACAGTTTATACCTATTACTACACACTAATGATTACTAACTAAGGAGTTCCTACACTCAGGAATATATGTTCTACAGAATATTTGCTATATTACCACTATATTTAATTAAGAATCTACACTAGTTTAGTAGTAAGTAAAACAAAAGGGTCATTGCAGCTTCACTAGAAATGTAGATTTCATTAGCGTTTGGGGAAGATAGGAAATCAGTTAAAATAAATTGTTCCAAATATCCAGCAACAAACTAATGGCGGTAAGATTGTGGGGTTTCTTGCTATTGCAAACTTAGTTGAATACTGCTTTAACGTATATAATGGGTCTACAAGAAGCAAATTATGATACAGACTGTATGAGACAATCATCTGTTAATTTGATTTCAGAAGGAGTTTTCTTAAAATTCCCTAATAAACACATAATCCAGAAAGAAAAAACAAATTCCAAAATTTAGTCTTCGACTTCTTCATGGTTGTGAGGGACAAATGTTGTCCATCTCTCCAATGTTTTTCGACGATTATGGTTACGGTGATGCAGTTTGTAACAGATGGTTCCACAATAGATGCGGTTTCTGACGATTCCAACTTGCATTTTTCTCTAGGGAAGCTTTAATTTGGAAAATGTAGCAAATGTACCTAATATACTCTTAGTAAAGCAAAACAGCTCGTAAATAAATAATAAAACAATAATGGATTAACTTTCTTTGTTACAGATACAGAAACGTGGCATATATTAAAATATTTATAAATAACGTCAAATAACTTAAATTGAATAAGTTAGTTTTTGGAATAGGCAATTCAAAATAATGTAGGACGATTATAACATAAAAAAATAAATAAAAATGGACTCATAGTAAACCACGTCCTCGTCGTTGAGTCTGCAAAACATTATGTACATAGGATTTAGGTATTACAGTTGTAATATGGCTAGAGTTCTACAATCAATAGAGTAGCTCCCGGTAGTACGGGTTCGTCGGATCTGTGAGACTGCTTGTTACGCCATCGCCGTTGATTACATGATAAAGGCAAGATTCTGCATACTGTATCAACTGGAAATCTTTAAAATTTTCTTGCAATAATAATTCATATATGCATTAATTGATTTACAGAAATACAACAAATATTATTGAAAAGCCTTTAAATAGCTAGTATGCATCCAAAATTAATGAAATTCCACGGATTGATTCGGCTCGTACAAGAAATCACCTCTTGAAAAACGAATATTTGCAATTATGAGAAAAATAAAGAAAACTGTTGCGTTGAATTTGACACAGTTGATGTAAAATTGGATTCCATCTAAACGTTACACAATTATTATTTGTAGCTTGATGTTTATTGTCGAGTAATATGAATAACCAATTAATTCCTGGTACGGTCGGGTACGGTATCGGGAACGCGTACACGAAAATCACCTCCACCCTAATTAGCTTGTTGCCAGGATGAAGATTACGCTTCATCGGGTCATAAAAGCGTTTGAACGGCTTGACTCATACTATTGAGCTAACTTCAAAGCATCGCATTTTATGCTGATGGGATTCTTAACAGTGGCGAGTTCAAACATTGGCGACCGCAAACCTGGAGCATAGTCAGTGGTGTATGAATATAGAATTTGAAGATTGTGTTTACCTTCTATGTTCATGATAATTTCCCCAATTACCAAATGTTGTTTTAATATTTAATTGTACAGAAGTGTTATGGCCATCGTTCTCCGGCACAAAGGGCTGCGCCCTTATAATCTGAATAAGTAGTAAAACTAGGAATTACATAAATGAAGAATAAAAAAGACAGAATTAATTTACAACCCTTATAAAACCCCTTGAAATTTGTCAATATGGATTAGAAATAAAACAGATATGTTTAGAATTACTATGCATCACTGGTAAAAAACTGACTATTGTAGCCAAACACTAGTTTATCAATTTCAGAGCGCCCCAAACACCTATTTAAGACATTAACTTACTATATATATCCATGTAGCCTACACTAATTAAGTCTCTATAATCACTTCCTGCGCAATTGAAAACAGATAAATGTTAAATTTCTTTATGTTGGCTGTCTTATATCTCCAAACATCAACCTAAATACTACACAGTAGTTCCACTTCATAGTTTACGCAGGAATGTAATCTGGCATTTGTTAGCTTTTTTAAGTAATCTAAAGCCATCAATATACATTTTAGAGGTGTTCATTTATTCATTATAAATTGTTATAAATAAATTACTTTAATGTTTTGTTTTTGGAAACGTGGGATGGCCTTATATAATTTAATTAGCCTACATTTTTCTCTCCCATACTTCACAGGGATATCCCGCATTTTGCTTAGGGAACGAAATAACTCTATCTTACACAGGGGGTGTAAGACAGCTCACCACGCGCTAGACAATAACATGACATCATCAATTACATGGTGCGTAACTGCGACCGCGCAATTGTAGA
>SAYR01045401.1:867728-913363 GCA_004382745.1 Argopecten irradians irradians
GACTATTGCTAGGCATATGGCAAAGGCCCATACTTACTAGCGATCTTAACCTACTTGTTGCTAGGCATATGGTCAAGACCACACCTTACGCTTGACTTTTACTACTTATTGCTAGGCATACTGGTCAAGGCCAAATATTACTGCAATGATTCAGGACGTGTTGCTAGACACAAGATAAATGTCACAACTTACTGCTTGATCTAATAAACTTGTGGCTATGCAATATTGGCAAGGTGCCCCGCGAGCGCAGAACTTTAAACTGCTTGATCTTACTACTGTTGCTAGCATATGGTCAGGTCACACTAAATTGCTTTTGATCTTACTACTTTGTTGCTAGGCATATGGCCCAAGCCATACTTACTGCCTTGAATACTTCTAAACTTGTTGCTAGACATATTTTCAAGGCCAATATTACTGCCTGATCTCCAGGACGTGTGCTAGACGATAAGATCAAATGTCACACTTACTGCTGATCTAAGAATTGTTGCCTAGGCATGATGGCAGGTCACACTTACTGCTTGATCTAAGGACTTGTTTGCTAGGCATATGGTCAAGTCATACTTACTGCTGTGATTAAGGAACTTGTTGCAAGCTAATGCGTCAAGGTCAACAAATGGGCGTGGTTTAAAGAAATCCCATCAAACGTAATTCCTCGTTTTCTGGCATCCCTCATCAGCAATTCGAATAGGCAGGAGGCTTCTACAGTTGTCGATAACTGTTACATCCAAGGGAAGTCTGAAAAGCCCATTTCAATATTCAAATTTACTTCAGACGGTAACATGCAACATGTACCGAGCCTAATAATTAATGCCCAGCAATTCCTTAATACTGCCCATTAGTTGTTTATAATGGGAAAATTAAATATTAGCAGGTTTTTTTTTTCAAATCTAGTGTTGCAGGGTATATATGAGAACGAAATAATTTTCTTAAGATTTCGTTAATGCAAATTTTTTGCAACATCCAACGCTAATCACAGAAAATAACAACTATTATAATACGCATTGCGAAATAAGTGACCAAACATGCAGCCACACAATTAGTTTCAATGTACCCTGAATTTCTTCTAATGAATGGTAAATTCACATTGCAACTTGATGGTCAAATATCAAATGATTAAAATAGAATTAATGCTACACTGCATGTATAAATTTATGAAATGATATCATTAAATTATTATCATCTAAATGACAATTAAAAACAGATTAGTATCTTTCATAAATCGGTACATCATATTTTGCTTTTGACAGAATGTTGCAAACTACTGGTATATAAATATGTATTTAAATTAGTGGACTAAATCGAAATTGTTTAATAACAAAATCAAAATTGAATGAAGGACGAGTCATTGACTTCTATCATCATTGCAACATAATTACAATGTCAATAACAAATAAGACTGCCTCTTAGGTAGGTTTCGCCCAAATTCGAAATTTATCCTTCTACATAGATATAAATCTTCAGAAATCATTTTGTGATGCATACAGCGAACAATAGGTGGTCAGTTCGCCTTAGCTTTGAACCAGGGAAATACTCCTCTAAAAGAGATAGAGCGAAGTCAAAGCTTTTCAAATTAGAACATGACGTATTTTTTCAAAAACGAGGCCGCATCAATAAAACGGAAGCGTGCAACAAAATGTCAGATAGAAGAGATAGTCTTGTCACGGCATGTTTAGTAAGAAAAACAAACAAATCGAAGTACGATGGGTTGCTTTATAGATGTCATATATATCATAACAACTTCAAGTAACTTTACATACGTTCGCTAGTTAGTACATCAAACATATATGTAGTTCAGTCTGCCGTGTGATGGGGCGCTGGGCACTGTGTTGAAATTTAACTCACCACATGCAACACAGTCCAAACAGAATCCGGACGAATCTGGGCGAGTTCCGCTCGAGATTGCGGCCTTCTGTTTCATTCTATTGTTATATGCCATCTCTGAGTTTCATTCCCTAATATATATCCTAGGGTGCTTACGATTCCATTCTAATTTTCTACTCTTTGATGCAGATTTCTATACATTTTTTTCTCACAATGTCTTGTTCAGCCATTTTGTTTTACTTTAGTGAGTACAATGAAGCATGTGCGAAACTTCGGACAACAACAATCCATTGCAGATTTCATTTGCATACAATCCTGTCAGTCTGGACGATCGTAATAAATCAAGGAATTCTTAATTTTGTATTCAAGACACATTGTGTTCCATCTCACACGCATTAAGAAATTAAATGATATATCTTAAATATGTTTTTCACATTTTCTCCCGTTTATCGGGGATTTTACAAAAAAAACTACTTGATTCATTTGGTTGGGCGAAACCTACCTTTAAAGAAATGGACAATGAAATATATAAAATTGAGGAAAGATAGACTATTTAATTCAAAAGTATATTTATATACTGCCCTCAACAGGTTTGGAATCCAAATTTCTCACAAGTTCCTTTCAGGTTTCTAGAAGCAAATGGTGCTCTTCCAAATAAACATTCTGTGGAAAAAAATCAAACTCTATTTGATATTTTTACATAAGAATTAGAAATGTGATTCACATTCCACATATCACTACATCCATCAAAAAACAGAATTATACTTAAAATGCAATAAGATTCAAGTTATATTTTTAGAAAAGAAACTCATTACATAAAAGAGTGAAAGGTCTATGGACAAAAATTTTATTTCTTTGTACATATTGCTAAATTCAGGCACTTAAAAAAATTGTAATATCATACAAAGGCATACTAAAATACTGGATATCTTGTTTTAAGAATGTTGCCATGTCTGTTGTTAAAGCCAAACTTTGTTTTTTATATTGAGTTTGATTTTTTTAATAATTTAATGAATCTGTAATGATCTGAATGGAGGGTCAAAACATGATTACAACTTACCATAGTAGAGCATCAGAAAACCTCATTATAACATGTATCCTTGGTAAATATACTTACCATAGAGTATGCACCCTATAGACCAAATATCAACGCGAGCATCATATATTCCTTTACAGATAATCTCAGGTGCCATATACAACGGGATCCTCTCATTGCGTGGAGCTCATCGCCAAGGGAACATGTGGTGCAAAACAAAATCTGAAAATCAAATAAGAAAACTCAATATAAGAATATTTTATGATTGGAAAACTATAAGAAAATTGTTATTTTTATTATAGAAATTGTTCTTTTATTTATAAGTGTATGTCTTATTATAATCATATTAGTAAACTTTTATCAGAAAAAGCAACTGCAATTACATGCATCTGATACATAAAAACAAGAGGCCAGAGGGCCTGTAATCGCTCACCGTTGTTGTAATAGCCAAGTAAATGGTTCTGAAATACAGGTTTCATTGTTTCTTTTCTGAAGAATTTTAATATTAAACTCATAAATCCCCTATTGGGCCCCACCCCTCCTGCCCCCAGGAGGTCGAAGCCAAAATTTTTATACAAGTTCTGATCCCCTTCCCCCAAGGATGTTTATGGCCCAAATTGGTCACAACTCCAAGCAAAACCTCTACAGGACAAGAAGTGATTATATAGGATTTACCTCTACTTTTCCCCTATTGGGCCCGCACCCTCCTGCCCCTCGTGGGCCAGAGTCCAGAATTTTATACAAGTTCTAGTTCCCTTACCCCAAGGATGTTTGTGCCAAATTTGTTACAATCCATCACAGAACTTCTATGCCAAGTAGCGATTTAAAGGATTACCTCTATTACCCCTATATGTGCAATTGAAATTGAGGCCTCAAATAGGGGGAGGGGCGCTTATAGCTAGAGACATGGGCGCTCTTTTGGTCGAATACGGTATGTGTGCTCTCGTCATTAGATGAAGGGACATATAGATTAGTGCTACCCTCACTTGTTCTGTCTCATTCCTTTTTGATAAAAAATAGACACATTTTTATTGATTATATTTCTTCAGGACCATTCATCTCAATACATAACCCAGATAAATATACATGTATTATTATTATTTGATATTTCTTTTTGTTTTTTATGTATCAGATGCATGTAATTGCAATTGCTTTTTCTGATAAAAGTTTACTTAATATGATTATAATAAGACATACACTTATAAATAAAAAAGAACAATTTCTTTAAATAAAAAAGAACAATTTCTTATAGATTTCCATCATAAAATATCTTATTAATTGTAGTTTTCTTATTTGATTTTCAGATTTTGGTTTTGCAAAGCACATGTTCCTTGGCGATGAGCTCCACGCAATGAGAGGATCACCATTGTATATGGCACCTGAGATTATCTGTAAAGGAATATATGATGCTCGCGTTGATATTTGGTCTATAGGTGTCATACTCTATGGTAAGTATATTTATCAAGGATACATGTAGAATGAGGTTTTCTGACTAGCTTCTACTGGTAAGTTGTAAGTCATGTTTTTTGGACCCCTCATTTCATGATCATTACAGATTCATTAAATATTAAAAAAATCAAACTCAATATAAAAAAACAAAGTTTGGCTTTACACAACAGACATGGCAACATTCTTAAAACAGATATCCAGTATTTAGTATGCCTTTGTATGATAACAATTTTTTTAGTGCCTGAATTTAGCAATATGTACAAAGAAATAAAATTTTGTCCATAGACCTTTCACTCTTTATGTAATGATTTCTTTTCTAAAATATAACTTGAATCTTATTCATCTTTAAGTATAATTCTGTTTTTTTGATGGGATGTAGTGATATATGGAATGTGAATCACATTTCTAATTCTTATGTAGAAATATCAAATAGAGTTTGATTTTTTTTTCCACAGAATGTTTATTTGGAAGAGCACCATTTGCTTCTAGAAACCTGAAGGAACTCGAAGAGAAAATTTGGGATTCCAAACCTGTTGAGGTGCAGTATATAATATACTTTTGAATTAATAGCCTATTTTTCCTCAATTATTAATATTCCATTGTCATTTTCTTTAAAGGTAGGTTTCGCCCAACCAAATGAATAGTTTTTTGTAAAATCCGATAAATGGAAGAAAATGTGAAAAACATATTTAAGATACATCAATTTAATTTCTTAATGCGTATGAGATGGAACAAATGTGTTTTGAATACAAAATTGAAGGAATTCCGTGATTTATTACGATCGTCAGACTGACAGGATTGTATGCAAATGAATCTGCAATGGATTGTATTGTCGAAGTTTCGCACATGCTCATTGTTACTCACTAAAAGTAAACAAAATGGCTGAACAAAAGCATGTGAGAAAAAAATGTATAAGAATCTGCATCAAAGAGTAGAAAATTAGAATGGAATCGGTAGCACCCTAGGATATATATCTAGGGAATGAAACTCAGAGATGGCATATAACAATAGAAGAAACAGAAGCCGCATCTCGAGCGGAACTCGCCCAGATTCGTCCGGATTCTGTTTGGACTGTGTTGCATGTGGTGAGTTAAATTTCAACACATGTGCCAGCGCCCATACAGCGGCAGACTAACTACATATATGTTTGATGTACTAAACTAGCGAACGTATGTAAGTTACTTGAAGTGTTATAGATTATATGACATCTATAAACAATCCATCGTACTTCGATTTGTTTTGTTTTTCTTACTAAACATGCCGTGGCAAGACTATCTCTTCTATCTGACATTTTGTTGCACGCTTCCGTTTTATTGATGCGGCCTCGTTTTTGAAAAAAATACGTCATGTTCTATGAAAAGCTTGACTTCGCTCTATTTTTAGAGGAGTATTTTCCTGGTCAAGCTAGGCAACTGACCACCCATATTGTTCGCTGTATGCATCAAAAATGATCTGAAGATTATATCTATGTACAGGATAAATTTCAATTTGGGCGAAACCTACCTTTAGAGCAGTCTTTATTTTGTATGACATTGTAATTATGTTGCATGATGATAGAAGTCAATGACTCCGTCCTTCTTCAATTTTGATTTGTTATTAAACATTTTCGATTAGTCACAATTTAAATACATATTTATATACCAGTAGTTTGCAACATCTGTAAAAGCAAAATATGATGTACCCGATTTATGAAATTTGATACTAATTGTTTTTAATTGTCATTTAGATGATAAAATTTATGATATCTTTCATAATTTATACATCAGTGTAGCATTAATTCTATTTAATCATTGATATTGACCATCAAGTTGCAATGTGAATTTACCATCATAGAAGGAATTCAGGGTACATTGAACAAATTGTGGCTGCATGTTTGGTACCTTATTTCCAATGCGGTATTATAATAGTTGGTTATTTTTGTGATTACGTTGGATGTTGCAAAAATTTGATTAACGAAATATTAAGAAATTATTTCGTTCATATATACCCTGAACACTAGATTGAAAAAAAAAACCTGCTAATATTTAATTTTCCCATTATAACCAACTATATGCAGTATTAAGAATTGCTGGCATTAATTATTAGGCTGGTACATGTATGGCTGTTACCTCTGAATAATTTGATATTGAAATGGCTTTCAGCTTCCCTATGGTGTAACAGTATCAGACAACTGTAGAGACCTCCTGCTTTGGATGCTGATGAGGGATCCAGAAAAGAGAATTAGTTTTGATGATTTCTTTAACCACCCATTTGTTGACCTTGACCATATGCCTAGCAACAAGTCCTTAGATCAAGCAGTAAGTATGACCTTGACCATATGCCTAGCAACAAGTCCTTAGATCAAGCAGTAAGTGTGACCTTGACCATATGCCTAGCAACAAGTTCTTAGATCAAGCAGTAAGTGTGACATTGATCTTATGTCTAGCAACACGTCCTGAGATCAAGCAGTAATATTGGCCTTGACAATATGTCTAGCAACAAGTAGTAAGATCAAGCAGTAAGTATGGCCTTGACCATATGCCTAGCAACAAGTAGTAAGATCAAGCATTTAGTGTGACCTTGACCATATGCCTAGCAACAAGTAGTAAGATCAAGCAGTAAGTGTGACCTTGCCATATGCATAGCAACAAGTTCTTAGATCAAGCAGTAAGTGTGACATTGATCTTGTGTCTAGCAACACGTCCTGAGATCATGCAGTAATATTGGCCTTGACCATATGCCTAGCAATAAGTAGTAAAATCAAGCAGTAAGTGTGGTCTTGACCATATGCCTAGCAACAAGTAGTAAGATCAAGCAGTAAGTATGGCCTTGCCATATGCCTAGCAAATAGTCCTTATATCAAGCAGTAAGTGTGACCTTGCCATATACCTAGCAAATAGTCCTTATATCAAGCAGTAAGTGTGACCTTGACCATATGCCTAGCAAATAGTCCTTATATCAAGCAGTAAGTATGGCCTTGCCATATGCCTAGCAAATAGTCCTTATATCAAGCAGTAAGTATGAACTTGACCATAGACTAGCAACAAGTCCTTAGATCAAGCAGTAAGTGTGACCTTGACCATATGCCTAGCAACAAGTCCTTATATCAAGCAATAAGTATGACCTTGACTGTATGCCTAGCAACAAGTTTTTAGATCAAGCAGTAAGTGTGACCTTGACTGTATGCCTAGCAACAAGTCCTTAGATCAAGCAGTAAGTGTGACCTTGCAATATGCCTAGCAACAAGTCCTTAGATCAAGCATTAAGTATGACATTGACTGTATGCCTAGCAACAAGTCCTTAGATCAAGCAGTAAGTGTGACCTTGCAATATGCCTAGCAACAAGTCCTTAGATCAAGCATTAAGTATGACCTTGACTGTATGCCTAGCAACAAGTTCTTAGATCAAGCAGTAAGTGTGACCTTGACCATATGCTCAGCAGCAAGTTTTTTGATCAAGCAGTAAGTGTGACCTTGACTATGTGCTCAGCAACAAGTCTTTAGATCAAGCAGTAATTGTCACCTTGGCCATATGCCTAGCAACAAGCCCTAAAATCAAGCTATAAGTGTGGCATTGACCATATGCCTAGCAACAAGCCCTAAAATCAAGCTATAAGTGTTGCATTGACCATATGCCTAGCAACAAGCCCTAAAATCAAGCTATAAGTGTGGCATTGGCCACATGCCTAGAAACAAGTCCTTAGATCAAGCAGTAAGTGTGACCTTGACTATGTGCTAAGCAACAAGTCTTTAGATCAAGCATTAAGTGTGACCTTGACTATGTGCTCAGCAACAAGTCTTTAGATCAAGCAGTAATTGTCACCTTGGCCATATGCCTAGCAACAGGCCCTAAAATCAAGCTATAAGTGTGGCATTTACCATATGCCTAGCAACAAGTCCTAAGATCAAGCAGTAAGTGTGACCTTGACTATGTGCTAACCAACAAGTCTTTAGATCAAGCATTAAGTGTGACCTTGACTATGTGCTAAGCAACAAGTCTTTAGATCAAGCAGTAATTGTGACATTGACATATACCTTGCAACAAGCTTAGTCATTAAATCAAGCAGCTCAAATTCAGATGTTGAAATTGATTTGTTCTGTGCATTTGGCTACCATATACCTTGTTATTTATTTTCAATAGAGTGCACAATATTGTATTTAACCAAAAATAGTTTAAGTTTTAAATGATATAAGTTATAGATTTGTGATAAAAATTACAATGTCTTAAATTTAGCAAATCCTTACCATAACATATCGTTTGTATTGACATATTAACACTTGGCTAGACCTTCACCTCTGGGTTGCACAGTCGAAACCGAGCACATATTGGATGCTGTAATTTATTCTACATACAGATTGTAAGTTAGAGATATGTTTTTCTTCTTACAGATTGCTGTAGTTAGAAATGCTGTATTACTATCTATTACAGATTGCTGTAGTTAGAGATGCTGTATTACTATCTACATACAGATTGCTGTAGTTAGAGATGATGTATTACTATCTACTTACAGATTGCTGTAGTTAGAGATGCTGTATTACAATCTACTTACAGATTGCTGTAGTTAGAGATGTTGTATTACTCTCTACTTACAGATTGCTGTAGTTAGAGATGCTGTATTACTATCTACTTACAGATTGCTGTAGCTAGAGATGCTGTATTACTATTTACTTACAGATTGCTGTAGTTAGAGATGCTGTATTACTATCTACTTACAGATTGCTGTAGTTAGAGATGCTGTATTACTATCTACTTACAGATTGCTGAAGTAAGAGATGCTGTATTACTATTTACTTACAGATTGCTGTAGTTAGAGATGCTGTGCTTCTTGATCAGAAAGGAGATTACCCTGCCGCTATAAAGCATTACTGTGATTCTCTCTCTCACTTCATTCCAGCTATCCATCGTGAGTACAGAGCTTAAACAGTGTATTGTAAAATATTAAGATGGCTGAATTTTCAATTGATACATGAACCTCAGCTTTGGGCTTTAAGGCAATTTTAGGTGAACTCTGTCTTTGGCAGGAAATCAACTACATGTTTGGATAATTTACTTTTTCTTTTAAGCTGAAAAAGTTACTTTATATGTAAACTCACTTTGAGTTTATTTCTAAAAGAAATAAGTAGTGTATACAATAGATTAAATGCATTCAGGGATTGTCCCTTGAAATATATGGAGATGTACAGTATAAATATTAATGAGATAATATAAAGAATTATTGCATATTACTATATATTGATTTTTATCCCTCCAGATGAAAAAGATAGAGAAAAGAAAGAAGTACTGAGAAAAAAGGTAAGAGCATTATTAATTGATTTATAATCCAATATTTGTGATTAATTAAGCATGTAATTAAACATGTAATCATAACAGATATTTTTGTTACTAATTTAAAAAAACATGAATTTAATGTTTACTTATGACATGTTGAAACAATATGGTATATGTTTCGTTGACTCTAATGGTAAAGGCAAATAGTAATTTATTTTCAATCTTTTGTTTAATAATATTATTTATGTTTTTATTTTCGAAAAGGTAAAAGAATATATGGATAGAGCTGAAGAATTAAAGACATTGATGAAACCAAAAAAGAATGAAGCATTAAAAAGATCCCCATCAACAGATCCATTGCAGCAACTTTGTAAGTTATTCGCACTTTTTTCATCTTAGTAACAAGGAAGTTACATGAATGCCTAATGGAAATAAAGAAGGTATAGAATTGCTAGTTTCAAAATAATTATTTTGATTTTTTTTTTTTTTTCTGCTGGTTTGAAATGGTACACTATTTCGGGGAAATAGCAAACATCTTAATAATTGTCAAGTCTGATTATATTACATCTGATAAAGCAGGTTAATATTGTAATATAATATAAGAAATATAATTACTTCTTCTGTTTTTATCTAATTATACATAAAACATAAAACAACTATTCAAGTGCAAAAATTATGTGTTGTTGGAAATATTAAAACAAAACAATTTTATAAGGTTTTCCATGCATTGAATAATTTCCAAAGTGCAATTCATCAAAACTAATAGTAAGTTTTCAATAGAATAACGAAGAAAAAAGGCTGTCAAAATGATCGCCCAGTTCTGGCACATACACCTTTAAGTTATATTGAGTTAGATTTTTGGTAAAGTTTCTATAGAATGAATGACACCTTGACAATGGTTTTTTTTCCAGTGGAGATGTATGAAAACAATGATGAAGTGATAGCGGCATTAAAAGTGATCAAAGGAGCTGAAATAGAGGTATGGTCCATTCATGATATCACTTACCTATCAGTTATTCAGCATTGAGACACTAAACATAAATCTGTTACTATATTTATAATACAATAAAAATATCATAGTGAATTGTAGTGTCGATAAAAATCTTTAATGAGATCACATTTTCATAAAAAATAGGTTATTGATTTTCATTTTTGTGTCAAATTTAGCAGCTAGTCCTTAATGACGCCTGACATTTTGAAACCTTTACTGAATTGGATCTGCATTTAATGTTTGGTTACATCAAGGACGTAGATCACACTAATAAATTATAGGTTATATATAGAATATTATTTTGATACCACACCCATTAAGACTATTACCATATTTTACCAACTATAGACCCCAACCCCACCCTAGAAATTAATGAATGGAGGGGTCTTATTACCGAATGTGAGTTTTTGCATACCACAGAGTTGGATTTTCAGTAAATTATGGAAAGGAAAAAAGTAGCACTACATTGTCAGTGTTTTAACTCTGATTTCAGCACGCTGCAGAAGATTATGAATCGGCATTGGGTCATTATGAGCTTGGCTTGAGAACTATAATTTATGTCCTGAAAGGTAAATCTAAACAATTCTTTATCATATGAAATATGTATACAGACCTAGGCAGATAGTCTTCAGTTTCTTAAAATTATGCATTGTATGGCTTTGCATAATTCTGTTGGTGTTGCTTCTTTATTGTAGTTGTCAGAGTAGGCCCTATTTTATGTGAAATGAATATTATGCATATGTTGCTATTTAGTTTATATATATTTTGTAGATAATTAATTAAATTTTCAAATTTTATGAATACTGATTTGAACCTTTGAATGGAGTTCCTTTGTGTAATTGTCATAATCATTTTTAATTAAAATAACCTTTAATTTTGGATATATTGTTTTCTCACATTTTATAGAGGAGTCAAAAGGGAAAAGAAAGGATCTACTGGGGAAACAGGTAAGCTTATCTAGTGGTTTAAATTATTATGATAAATGTGCTCCAAACCTCTTGGACGGTCGATAGTATTAGGCTGCAAATAATTGGGAAATATATGCTCTTGAGAGATATCCCAGACTTGTGTCTGTTTTCAAATATATTTCAATAATTTATTTTTCGTACAATATTGGATTTATTTCCTGTTTTTATTTAACTTAAAATCTTTTAATTTTGAATAGACGACCATTTGGATGGAGGAAGCAGAAAAGATTAAGACGTTCCTCTCTGTAAAGAAACTTAACACGGCAGATACATCAACACAAGAAGAAGAAACAGACAATAAATATCTTGGTAAGCTGGAATATCATTGCAACTGTTTGTGTGTATTATAACGACTCTCTGTAACAATATCGGCTGTTTCGTACTTCAAAGATTCGATTAAAGAGTCAGACTAAGGTATCATTTCTGTTACAGTATTTCACAACAAACCGCAACTTATTTTCGGTGCATTATGGCACATGTATACATAATGCATTTATAGCTGATATATAAAGGTAATACTATACTTGTCAACTACATTTACATTGTATTTCTATTTCAGGGCAATGTTCAATCCAGTGAGAACGGTCTTCATCCCATCGCTAGAAAAAAAAATTAACAGACACGTGAATGAGTTAAAAACGTTGTGAATAGTAGCAGTATGGTGAGAATGAGGCATAATAGTACATGTGCATGAATAAAAGATAATGGTGCCAGATTACAGCCTTAAAAACAAACATACATCAGTCTGTATTTAGAATGATACGTTGGCTTGTTAATTGAGATGAATTTTGCGTCAAATCAACCAACCAATTAATCACTCAAAATACAGTCTAAATGTATCAAGAATGAAGCATAACGGTGCAGAAGTCATTGTTTAGTTTCCTAATTGATACCACCAGGACTTAAAACAAAAATTTATTTGATTTGTATTTGTTTATTATTATTACATTTATACTAGACTGCTAGTTAGTCTTTTATACTTTTGTTCATAAGATTTTGATACAATTGCTAGATTTAGCATAACTAATTATTAATTTGTGATATTTTTCATTAAAAGGCATACAAAACTACAATGTATTAATAGTTCTAATAGGTGCTCATACCTTAAAGAAGCATTGGAAAAGTTGTAGAAGTATCATACATTTTCCCTGTTATTGAATTATATTTTCCGTTGCAGTTACTCTTATTCTTAACCGAAATCATAATTTAAAGTTCTAATTCATAAACATCTACATACCGGTATTTCTACTATTAGATGCACAGTTTGTTTTAAATCAACATGGTTCAATTTGCATTAAAAACATAGCATGAATGTTACTGTATTATATGTTTGGTTACGTTTAGTTTCTTCATTGCTAATCAGCTTATCAATGACGCACACGCAATTCACAAACTAAGCTGTAACATGCATTATCAGTATACATTATGCATAACATGTATATATTGTGTATTCTCCTTCGAATCAGCCTTTAATATCCATATTGTTTCATTGTAACCAGGTTACGTTTTGTCCATAGGAATTGATTTCCAAATTATTGACAATATTGATTATTCATTTTTAATTCCTCAGTCAAGTGCTCCTTTTTCTTACTGTAAGTAGATTTTGTGTGTTTTCAATGGCTGTTGTTAAAGGTTCACTACCTTTCCGAAACGGCTTTCAATTTTTGAAATGGAAATGTAAGACTGGATTGATAATTTTGTAGAGATGACATAGGTACAAAATGTATTAGCTCACCGTTAATACTATACTTATCATCGCCTTATGAACAATTTAATTCAAATAGATCAGGTATTAATTTGAATAACGCTCTTAACGTCTTATGTTTGCCGGCATCGTCTTAATTACCGCGCGTCAGTTGACTATCATTGTACCAGACAGCATAACAGCGAAATGAATCTTTACTGTTAACAAAGATTATGGAGTAAATCTTGCATTTATTTGGTGTTGCAACCTCCTTTTAGGTCATGCATATACACTTCCTACTGCTGTAGTTGTTTTTAAGAAACTTTGTTTCGGAAAGGTAGCCGGCCTGTTTTAAATATTAGATAAAACATTCAATGAAAATAATATTACAATGTTTAGTCTAACCATACGGCAATTGAAACGGTGACAATATTGGTGACTGAACCATGACGTTTATTTATATAATATACATTGTTTGTTCAGATGTAGCAAACAAGGAAACTTCATGCCGTGCGAAAGTATCTTTTACATGCATAATTGTTCAAAGTAGCATAATTCTAAGTACTTTATAAAATATAATGTAAAAACACATCAACGCTTTATAGACCGAACATCATTCTTTTCATTGTAAAATAAAATAGAATATCAGTATAAATCTAGATTGTGAAAAAGATATTTGAATCAAAAGCTTTAGGAATTGAGAAATTTTATACACAGAATAAATGTTCAATTCATAGCTTTGAAAACCATCCGTATTTCAAATATGACATGATTACGTTGACTGTACAAAGATATTTAAAAAGATTTGTTGCCATTCGTATATGTGTATGTGTTTCATTCGTATATGTTTATGTGTTTCTTTGTTTGTAATAATTGTTACTATCGCAAAATTTTTCATTTACATTTCACATGCTACTAGCATGGAAGAATGAAAGAGGTGATTGTGGTAAATATGTTTGAATGAGAGAATATACATATCGTTAATAAAGAAATGTTTATCAAATGGTAATTACAGTTTTGTCTTCAATCATTTAAATACAATGTGGGTGTTTTGAGAAAAAAATAAACGATTCAATCTTATTAGCACTTATTCCACAACAAAATTCACAACATGTCACGCAAACTACACCGGGTACATTGATGTTGTATTCATCTAATATAGATGAACAGGTATTGTATAATATAGCATGCTATAATAAAACAAAATACAGATAAGTGTTTGTTCCTATAGCTTGGACGAATAATAGCAAATAAGTAATAAGCTTCTTATTCATCAACAGAGTCTATCATACGCACCCTTGAAATTTTCGGGAGTGTTTGATTTCACGACTATATGCGTAAACATTTCGCTGTACTCATCACTTTAACAATAATTGATGTTTAATCGTGTATATTTGTATTTCTAATTATTTTTTTAATTTTTTTTTTATTTATTTATTTATTTTTTGCTTTTGGTGCATGCGCAATCAGTACAATATTCGCAATCAGTACAATATTCCATATAGGGTATAGTGCAACGGAATTTTTGTAACTGAAGAAAAATACTAAATCGTCTGCTCCTGTTTTTGATAGAAAAAAACATCGGTCAGCGGTGGCGCATGCACATGCTAAATATTACTCGCGGGGGTGAGGAATTTTGGCGGAGAATCAATCTTCGAGTAATAGCGTATATTTCCTGCTCGTAAATTTCCACGTTTAAAGTAATTTAGCAATTGAAACTATATCGACGGACTGACAAATAATAAACTACAAAGTTTTAAGCCGGATTACATCCATGATCGAAGCCAAATGGTAATTCATTTGGGTGAAACACTGCCGAAGATGTGTTCATGTTATAAAAACTAAATTCAAGAAATTGTAGCGAATTACATTTGTAATAATAATCTCAAACGTATAGAAAAAAACGAAAGCAGCTTACCTTCGCATGTAGAGTCTGACCCATACAATAAGAGATCTGTATGAAGGAATTCATGACAGATACCATTTGAGTTTTCACTCATATTGGATGTCTCTGAGCAGATCATCTTCTGTTTAACCTTTTTCATCTGCAAAGCAATACTATCTTATGGCAAAAGTGCACCTTGATGTTTACAGCACTATCAAAAACTGAATATGTATCGACCATCCCGACTTCAGCTGGAGGCAAACTCTGTCTAACATGGTCTTTGAACAATGTTTCCTGTTTGTGGAACAAAATAAAAGCAAACATACCAGTAAAGAACGTAATTAAAGCATGTGTATTTATGTAATGAAACATTTCTTAATACAGGCAAATAAATACAAATGTACAAATGAGCCGACCGATTTAATTGATTATTTTACGATTTCAATAAATCGAAATTCATAGAAGAAACAGCTACAGTAAGTTTTCATCTAATGAATTATAAGACGGAGTCAGGTCTGTAATGTATAAAGGCTTTTAATGCAGTACAGCCCCTCAAACTCTCGTCTATACTAACGTTATCTAAAGTTGTCAGCATCGACACTCAAGGGGTTCCGATCACTAACGATCTCTACATCCTTATTGGATTATTTCATAGTAAAACTGGCGACAACAGAACAGTAATTTAGTCATTTAGTGCACATCAAAAGAGCCGTATAACGGTACAATGTGGTTGACTGTACATGTGGCTCTGAAGTTGGGTGTCGCTCTCTCTTCAGTTTTCCAAGGAAATATTTGCTAGCCTGTGATTGGTTCAGATGTTTTCTTCAGAGCTGCCTTCAGTTTTACCATTAGATATTCCAGGGTTTAGTGATCGTAAGTGATCAGAACCCCTTGAGTATCGAGGATGTCTTGTTGTTAGTCCTCGCTGTACATGTAACCAATCTAATGGAGCTAAGGACATTTCCCCTTCCATCACCACTCAACTTATCAAAAAAATTTGTTTTCTTGTAAATGACTTGGATATGTTTGTTATTCGATAACAATGCAGCATTCTGGTTTGCAGATTTTCATATATCTGATCGTCGCTATCCTATCCTTGATATACAGGGGTTATTATAACTGTGGTAATAATCCACTCCTGACAATGGTATAGCAAATTTGAAGGTCTTCCCGCAAATTTGTTTTCAAACCTACATGGAGGGAGACGCCCAACTTCAAAGGAACACAGTCAACCTTTGTGTACCGATATTCGATTCGCTTGATGTAGATCAAAAGAAATTTCTGCAGGCCTGTGATCGATAAGGTTTTTTTTAATTATAGAACTGCCTTCAGTATTACTATGAGACAGTCTAGGGTAGGATTTTATTAACCGTGTGCTTCAAAACCTGGTCAACATATGTGAATAACTAACTTATATTCAGTTACAACATAATGTGGTTATCCATTGTCTTGACATCTATTCTGAAAATTTACAAATCTCCTTACTGCATCATTATAATCATGTCCTTGTCCCACAAGGGCCGTTGCCATGGAAAACTCTTGACAGAGATGTGTGTTTTCTGTTCTACGGCATCCTCCCTACCCTTCTCCAGTATACGTGGCTTTTTACGTTGTTGTGTCCACCGGGGGGTACCGCTATTGGACATCAAGTATTGGTCACATATGTCCGATTACTCCTATAATATCAGAGGTCAGTGGTTAACCTATTTTTATCAGACGTTATTTTGTTGACTGTGCCGACGTTATGTTTCAAAATTGTCTTTTGCTAAACCTCTAACATAGTTTGAGTAATACCCTATCTGATCTTAAGTACCTTGGTTTTTACTGTGCTTTGGTCAGTGGGCGTTTGCCACTTTTTGTGTTATATATGAAATATGATCACGAGGTAACAAAATTAATACCTTCAGCAAATCCAGTACAGGCCTTCAGCTCTTCCTTTTTTCAGATTCAGCATTAATGTTTTATTTCTCATTTGTAACATCGAAAAACAATATTGTGATGGCATTACAATATCAACAGAAATATCGGGATAAAATGAAATGCCTTCTAAAATCGAAGCAATTTATAATCGCAAACAATGGCGTTTCCAATGATTGTAGATACATTGTAGTTCTGTTGTACTAACGATTGCCGTCATATTTTCAGATGATAAACCAATTTTAGCATTTATTGAAGTTTAATGTTCTCTTATTGGCATAAACCTATCTATAATATGCCTAGGCACTTCACTGTATCTTATATGCTGTTGGTAGTCGCGTCATACAAATAAACATCTTCCCAACATCAAGGCGTGTATGCTTGCTTTAATGGTCTATATGAATCATTATCCATTTCAAGCGACGGATCCAGAGGGAATTTCGGGCTCCAGGAAATTGCCTATCCTCAAATTATTCTTTAAAACTCATGTATTTTCCTACCATTTTTCTCACATCTTCAACCATGGAAACCTACAAAGAATTTGGGAAACCATAAGACAGTCATCTGGATTCACAATTGATTTCTTAATTCCTTTCTTCAGTAAATGTTAAGAGTACGGTATGTCTCGCCTTCTGTGTCTTTTTTTACCTTTAATTTGAGTCATATTGTGGACAGCGGTTTGTAGGTCTTTCCTCTGTCTTGACATCGTGTTTTAATTATAAAGTTACATATAAAACAAATAATGAAAACTGTTAATGACATATGTTATTATTCAAATTATTATGAATACCATAAAAATATATCTTAAAAATCAAAAAAACTTACACTAATATGAAAAAGTCGTCTTAATATTATACCACTATCTTCAATACTTTATTACATCAAGAAAACTTTTTTTTTATACATACCGGGTACACATACTCTCAAGACTAGCGTCTACAAAATACTATCTTTTACTGTATTGATCTACTCTGCAGTATAAATGCAACACATAACAAAAATATTCTTTCTTCTAATCTCATTACACTCATGCATTCAAGAAATTACAATCACTTTCTTCTCGCACTATCAATGGATACCATAAGCATATGCCTGTATGTTTATGGTGTCAGCTCAAAGGACAATCTGGCTTATACATTATCACAAACACAGTCTCATATATCACATTCTATGTCATTTTGAAGGAAACATCACCAGATTACTGAATACACGACATGATAGATGGCACATCGAAATGAAAGTTGAGCCAGGATTCCGACCCAAGGCCGTCGGGGTCTGTGATTTTGATGTATTTGTTCTTCTTTTGACTAAAATAGCCTTTATTGTGAGGAGAGTTCGAGTGGTGTGAATTATTTGAGTTATTCCAATCGTGCTGAGATTTCACAGGGAGGCTCGGAGGTGGTTGCGTTCTATCAAACACTACATTTGGAATTCTGCTTCTGTTGTCATATGGCTGTCCCTGTTTTGGACCTGCATAAATAAGCACATTAAACTTAATATAATGACAAATAGTGAAAAATTGATAGCCTTTATATACTAAAGGTCAAATGTGACTGTTTTTACTGCTTGCAGTATTCTAAGTTTCACGTAAAACAGAAGAAGCATATAGCAGAAATGTTCTTACCGGGACTGTTCTCAAATTGTGGATTTAAACTTCTTCTAGAAGACCCACTTATTGTACCATCTCGATTCTGAAATAAACGAAGAAGTAATCATTGTAAATAATCAATAAATTCAGGATTTTGAAACAAAGAATGGTTAGTCAACAAAATATGTTTAAAATTGTTTTAGTATTCTTATCTTAAAACAGATTTAAGTGATAATAATAACTAATTAAAAAAAATCTCATTTCAAAAATTATGTATTTTTTGTGCAATGGTTTTGAGTAAATTAAGAATTAAAAGTGAAATGCTAGATTGTCACCAGACCCTAATTTGTTGATTTGTTTCTCAGCAGAGTTTCTTCATTAGATTATCTCCCCTTAGTTAGACATGTAATAGACAAAATAATCAGGCCAAATTTTAGTGATTTTTTATAATATTCTAGAGACTGGTGGCCATGCATAGTCTAGTGAAATGCCTATAAAGCGTTATAAATCAGAAGAAAAATGCAATGCATCTTTGCCATTTACCTCAAATTCACACATAATTAAATGTAAATAGACAATTAATAACACTAACCATTATATGATAGCCCTTTTTGCCTGTAGACTGTTCACCATTATCCTGATGTCTCCCTTTGTGATACGGCTCTTTCCGAGGCGATTCTGAACGTGACTTTACATCTTTACTAGCCGAATCTGTGCGTGACTTGGAATCATTTTCCTTTAACTGTAGATAGTCCTGATATTCCTGCTGGTTTTGCTGGGCGAAAAACTGCTGTAATTTTTGTTTCTGTTTTTCTCGATGATGTCTCGCATCGCTTCCCCCACCACTCTTTTGTTGCTTGTGTTGTGAGGTGTTGTAATCGTTGATATCAACATCTAATACATTCTTTCTTCCTGCAAGCCATTTCCTTAGTGGTCTGGAAAACAGAATTTAATTGTGAGATTGTTTGACAAACTTTTCCTTCTTTAAATTAATTCCATTATTTATGTGGTTTGGTTTTAAATTAGTTATTATATTAACATCCTGTTAATTAAAACAGCAAGGGTCATTTAAGGAAGGTCTCCTGTGTATGTGGTATCCTGCTTGTATGAAGTGTGAGGTGCGTGTTTTGGGAGACTGTGGTATGTTCATGTTGTTTCTTCTTGTATAGTGGAACTCTTGCCCTTTTATAGTGCTGCATCACTGAAGCATGCAGCCGAAGACACCAAGCTCCACATAGAACACATTAAGCTTAACGAGTGGTACTCACTTTATGAACGGAATAACCATGAAGAAATTGTTTGGGTTATAGCCAAGTTGTTTTGGTGTCTGGTCATGTTTGTGAGCCGGAAGTGCTTCTATGGGAAACCACTGTAAACTCTGAAAATATAGCAAAAATAAACAAGTAAATAAAAACACAGTACACTTGATTTCTTTTTTTATCTGAAATGTCAAATATTGCATAGGAATAGGAAACTGGAATGGAAAAAAAGTACCAATGTTCAGAATGTCTTATATAATTACATATTTACATTTTGCCACAGAGACTCCCATTACTCTAATGATAATCGTGATCTGCATTATAAGCCAATAAATGTAGCCTAGACTTAGTGTAGTAATATCTTTCTAAATGGGTGTGAGTCTTATTTACTGATACCATGTTAGTCTGTGTGGGAAAATTGACATTGTAGTTGAATGAACCAGTTTGGTTATGAAACTATAACAAAAACTTTAAAATGTCTGGATAATTGAAAGTAAACAGAAAAGCTACTGAAAAACTTTGAAATTTTGTTGTCTTTTCAATTTTTATAGGGACCATATTTTATCACTTTGAACTTGGCTGTTGAGGTTATATGGCTGAAGCAGGAAATTCAAATGTTCACTCGCATTTAAATTATGTTTTACTTTGAACTAGAAAGTAAAATGTAAATATAAAAATTAAAGGATTGTCATTCTATTTATCTGCCACCCAGATTGCATTTAAATCTCCAATAAATGCAATCTAACAATCCTTTAAATTTTAAATGAATGAAAATCTGCACAATTTTCTTTTTTTTACTTTGATGTACAGATCAAGTTTAACATGGCGTGGATGTTTTTAAAAGTATGACAACTGCCCCAGATGGGATTAAAAGTCGCATGTCAGAACATATCAACTACTCTGCCACACCGACGCTTTAAATTCTAAATCATTATATCCTGCTGAGTTATGTACACTCCACCTTAACCTTATGTTACAATTTGTTTTATTTTTTCTACCTTGATTTCCTTTCTTGTCTTTGGCTGGAACTTTGTGTTTAGAGGAACTCCGGGGACTATATATAGCCGAGTCAGCTGATCATTAAAATGGTTCTCAAGGAAGTCATTCTTGTCGATGAGTCTAACTATATCAAATCCAGTCTCTTCCTCAACCTACAATCAGATCACTTAAGCTTAAACAGAGCACTAGGATGATAATGTCATGAATGGATGCATAAAAATTATTTATTTCTGTGAATAAAATGTTGAGTTGACATACATTAGCTTGTGCTCTTGGTGGACACTCATAAATCTATTATGTTTCTTCACATAAGAAACACAAGAAATTAAATTCATGAATATAAGGAGATGAGCTTATGGCTTGTATGACTTTGTGTAAACCAATAAGTATTAAATAAATAATAATTCTTACAAAGTCAAGAGGTTGTTTTACTTGATAACCAGTATCTGATACAATGACATTTAGAAAATTATGTAGCTAGTAGGAGTGGAACAAGAGGCCCAGAGGGCCTGTATCGCTCACCTGGTTTGTAATGCCAAGTAATGTTCTGAATACAGGTTCATTGTTTCTTTTCTGAAGGAATTTTAATATTAACCTCTAAATCCCCTATTGGGCCCCACTCCTCCCGCCCCCAGGGGGTCAGAGCCAAAATTGATACAAGTTCTGTTCCCCTTCTTCAAAGGATGTTTATGGCCAAATTTGGTCACAATCCAAACAAAACTCTAGGACAAGAAGTGATTTATAGGATTTACCTCTATTTCCGCCCCTATTGGCCCCCCGTCCTGCCTCGGGGGGCGCAGAGTCAAAATTTATACAAGTTACTGTTCCCCTTCGCCCAAAGATGTCTGTGGCCAAATTTGGTTACATTCATTCAGAACTCTATGACTAGTAAGCGATTTAAAGGATTTACCTCTATTGTCCCTATTGGGTCCCGCCCCTCCTGCCCCGGGGGGTCAGAGCCAAAATTTATACAAGTTCTGTTCCCTTCCGCAAAGGAATGTTTGTGGCCAAATTTGGTTACATTCCATTCAGAACTCTATGCAAGTAGTGATTTAAAGGATTTACGCTTCTATTCCCCTATTGGGCCCCGCCCCTCTGCCCTGGGGGTCAGAGCCAAAATTTATACAAGTTCTGTTTCCCCTTCCCCAAGGATGTTTGTGGCAAATTTGGTTACAATTCTTGTAGAGCTCTAGGACAAGTAGAGATTTAAGGATTTACTCTCTATTTCCCTTATAATGGGTCCCGCCCCTCCTGCCCCCCGGTGGTCAGAGGCCAAAATTTAAACAAGGTCTGTTCCCCTCCTTTAAGGATGTTTGTGGCCAAATTTGTTACATTCACATTCAGAACTCTATGACTAGTAGCGATTTAAAGGATTTACCTCTATTTACCCCTATTGGGCCGCCCTCCTGCCCCGGGGGACCAGAGCCAAAATTTTACAAGTTCTGTTCCCTTCCCCAAGGATGTTTGTGGCCAAATTTGGTTTCATTCCATTCAGAACTCTATGACTAGTAGCGATTTAAAGGATTAACCTCTATTTCCCTATTGGGCCCGCCCCTCCTGCCCCTGGGGACCAGAGTCAAAATTTTACACAAGTTCTCTTCCCCTTCCTCCAAGGGTGTTTGTTGGCAGAATTTTTGGTACAATTCATGTAGAACTCTATTACAAGTAGCGATTTAAAGGATTTACCTCTATTTCCCCTATTGGGCCCCACCCCTCCTGTCCCGGGGGACCAGAGCCAAAATTTATACAAGTCTGTTCCCCTTCCCCAAAGGATGTTTGTGGCCAATTTGGCTACATTCCATTCAGAACTCTACGACAAGTAGCGATTTAAAAAGGATTTACCTCTATTTCCCCTATTGGGCCCGCCCCTCCTGCCCCCCCGGGGGATCAGAGCCAAAATTTATACAAGTTTCTGTTCCCCTTCCCCAAGGATGTTTTGGGCCAAATTTAGTTACATTCCATTCAGAACTCTATGACTAGTAGCGATTTAAAGGATTTACCTCTATTTCCCCTATTGGGCCCCGCCCCTCCAGCCCCCTGGGGATCAGAGTCAAAATTTATACAAATTCTGTTCCCCTTCCCCCAAGGATGTTTGTGGCAGAATTTGGTTACAATTCATGTAGAACTCTATGACTAGTAGCGATTTAAAGGATTTACCTCTATTTCCCCTATTGGGCCCCACCCCTCCTGCCCCGGGGGACCAGAGCCAAAATTAATACAAGTTCTGTTCCCCTTCCCCAAAGGATGTTTTGTGGCCAAATTTGGTTACATTCATTCAGAGCTCTATGACAAGTAGCGATTTTAAAGGATTTACCTCTATTACCCTATTGGGCCCCGCCCCTCCTGTCCCTGGGGGACCAGAGCCAAAATTTATACAAGTTCTGTTCGCCCCTCCCCCAAGGATGTTTGTGGTCAAATTTGGTTTACAATCCATGCAGAAACTCTAGGACAAGTAGCGATATATAGGATTAACCTCTATTTCTCCTATTGGGCCCCGCCCCTCCTGCCCCGAGAGGGGGACAGAGCCAAAATTTATACAAGTTCTGTTTCCCCCTCCCCCAAGGAATGTTTGTGGCCAAATTTGGTTAACAATCCATGCAGAACTCCTATGACTAGTAGCGATTTAAAGAAAATGTTGACGGACGGCTACGGACGGACGGACGAGGCGCCGCGCCATGACATAAGCTCACCGGCCCTTCGGGCCAGGTGAGCTAAAAATACAAGGCCCAACTAGGATTCAAACCCAGGTCCCTCCGAACACTAGCCAGAACATAATGCTCCACCAACTGAGCTACATGTAAATCGTCGTCTGTGATCGACCTGATCCAGAACCATTACATACCTGGTACATTTTGTGTATATAGACATGTAAAATTATGATTATCTATTGTTCTAAGTACTAAAAATACTCTGTCACCTCTCTCACAGCACAATCATGCGGCGACTCCTCTTCATTTACTTTGCCCTTAGGGAATCCCCAGCTACTCTTTGTCCAGAATCCTTGTACTAAAAGAACCTGGAAATATTAACATTTAACATGTCAAGTTCAGATGATTATTTCATACATTTTCATTAATTCTGGTAAGGGATATGTCTTTGTATGTAATGATAAGTTGTCACTTTCAATGATAAATCTATCTATCACGTCACTGTGAATCACACAATCAAAAAGATGTACAATATATATAGTCAAGTATTTAAAATAGTCTTAAAGAAAACAAATTCAAAATCAATTGCAAAATTGATACGACTGTAAAGACATAACATAGGAACTCTGGTGGACAAAACAGACAGGGGCAAAGTAAGCCCTTCCCCTCAGAGGATTCTCTGTATCACAATAATGCATAGGCCATATAAGTATAACAAATGTTCATTATATCATTAGAATTTATAAAACTACAAAAACATATACCATGCCATTTTTTTTACCTTTATGAATATTTGGCAATGATAATAAGATTTAATGAAGCTTTAGTGGCTCAACACCAGCTAGGCAAGAGTAGATATTATTAACGTAAATGTACATGAGGGTAAACCAATTGTACACTTACTTTTAGTTACACCTGAACAAGTACACTATACATGTACATGTACTCACATATTTCAGCTCTGGATCCAGCATAATAGCACCATATGTAGGGACACTCATTTTGTATGACCGCCAATTCTCCAGAATTTTGTCCACTTCACCTGCATGACCACTCAAAAATGGACAATGTTTGAACAGTGAATTAGCTAAGGAAAGAGGTATAATGACAACTGCATAAAGTTTCTAATGATTTTATTTGAATTTGGCTATACTCAGATAAATAACTACATACATTTATTTCTAAAACACACTAAATGTTTGAACAATATAGATGTTTAAGTTATGAGATTATTAAAGATGTATACCTATCTAATCATCATGTTATCAATGCCATACCAGGTATTATATTTATGCAAACAAAAATAAACAAATATGTGTTCAATTTTAAATTTTATATGCTTCATAGCTATAATTTGGGATTAATTTGAATAGATTTTTATCTTATGGAGATATAACAAACAAGAGGCCCATGGGTCTTAACGGTCACCTGAGTTTGAATATATAATGAAACAAATAATGAAACAAATTAAAGACATATAAACACTTTATACTGGGCCTTGAAGTTGGTCAGTGATTTATAAATTTGACTTTTTAGTCTATGAAGAGTATTTGCTTCCATCAAACCTGTGAACTTAGAAGTATTTTATGAAAATTTCAATCATTTTGACCCTGTTTGGTCCTGCCCCTCTGGTCCCTCAGGGGTCATCGAGGACCGATATTGATGTTAAAATGCTATATTTCAGGCTAATAATTCTAATCAAGTTTGACTCATTTCCTATGAAATTTGAGCAAATAATGTTCATAAATATGTTTTTCCTATATAAATTATAGTAAACTTGACCTCCTCCCCAGGGGGTAACGTGAGACCCAAGGGTCATATAATTCACATTTTTTATAAAACACCTTAAGACCTTTCGATCTATAAGTATTTGATTCTGCCATTTCCAGAAGATTTTTGAAGTTTTAGCCTATTTGACCCTTTTTAGCCCCGGCCCTCTTCCCCAAGGGGGTCGGCCAGGACCAATATGGATATGATATCGATATCAAAATGCTATCTCAGGCTAATAATTCTAATCAAGTTTGACTCCTTTCCTGTGAAAATTGAGCAAAAAATGCTCATAAATGTGTTTTCCTATATAAACTATAGTAAACTTGATCCCCTCCCCAGGGGGAAAGGTGAGACCCCAGGGTCATATAATTCCCAGTTTTTATTAAACACTTGAAGTCCTTTTCATCTATAATGCGTATTTGATTTTACCATTTCCAGAATTTTAGAAGAAGATTTTTCAAATTTTAGCCTATTTGACCTTTTTTGGCACCGCCACTCTGCCCCCAGGGGGTCAGCCAAGACCGATATGGATGATGTTATAATGCTATCTCAGGCTAATAATTCTAACCAAGTTTGACTCGTTTCCAATCAAAATTGAGCAAAAAATGCTCATAAAAGTGTTTTCCCTATATAAACTATAGTAAACTTGACCCCCTCCCCTGGGGAATCGTGAGACCGTAGGGTCATACAATTGACAATTTTTGTAAAGGACCTCAAAACCTTTTTATCTATGAAAAGTATTTGATTCTACCATTTCCAGAATTTCATAAGAAGATTTTTGAAGTTTTAGCCTATTTGACCTTTTATCACTGCCCCTAAGGCCCCTGGGGGTCAGTCATAGAAAATGTGTTACTAGGATTTAACAGCCATCTCATACTGATAATTCTGACAACATTGGAGTCAGGGTCATATAATTCACAATTTTTGTAAAGGAAATTAAGACCTTTCTATCTATGAAGAGTATTTGATTCTACCACATCTTTGAGTAGAGAAGAAGATTTTTGAAATTTTACTCAATTTTACCCCTTTTGGCCCCTCGAGCTCCTACAGCCTGCCTTAGAAGGTTTGTGCAAAATTTCATTGGAATTGCTTCTGCAGTTTTAGAGAAGAAGTCAAAAATGTAAATTGTTTACGGACAAACGATGGACGATGGACAAAAGGCGATTAGAATAGGTCACTTTAGACTTTGTCTCTGGTGACCTAAAAATCTGAGTGTACTCCAAATAAACCATTTATGATGAGAGTATGTACATGTACACTCAGATTTGTGTGTTACATCTCCATAACATAACAAATCTATTCAAATTTATCCTTTAAAAGATGACCTCTTCAAAATTTTGGGACTTTTTACCATGAAATCATTACGATGTAATCTAGATCTCAGCCAATCAGAAGCATCCCATGTAAAACAATACTTTTGGATAAGGTGTTACCTGGTACTTCAGTTAAAGTTAACATGCTTCATCTCGTGTAATTTTTAATATACGAGGGTTACATTAACACATGTGCACTAGCTAATATAAAATATCATGTTTCTGTTTGAAAGGATATCTTGCGCAGAGAAATCTTTTATTCCACATGATCGGAGTTCCTGGTTTTCAGCACAGTAGAAATCTAGGTAAAACCAGTGTGCAAGCTCTATCTGGAAGAATATTCGGATCAGGTCTTGTCTTTCTTCATCAGGAATGTTGATTATAAAGCGACTGTTAAAGAAAATTAACTATAGACGGTCAATAATGCCATCATATACAAATAACACATATACAGATGTATATATATATAAATGTACATATAAGTTAGCTGTATTTTGTACACTGAACATGTAATATTGATATTAATACATACCTGCTGGATGACATTTATTTTAATCAATATTGCATAGAGAACTGATATATTTATTGCATGGAATTAAAGTCTAGATCTATTCAGCATTCTACCTTTAACAATTAAAATATATATAAATTAATATATTTTATTTTACTAAATAACAATACATAATTCTTGCATGATATACATGTAAACTAAATTTTATAAAAGCTATTGGAAAAGATCCAATACTTAAATTATAGCATTTATCAGATTTAATTAATTAGGAGTTCAAACAAATCAAAGCTCCAATTTTTGTGATTATGTGTTATTTGTCTATGTTGTTTTGAACCGCAATTATAAACACATCATCAAACCTCTGTCGTATAATACACATGTATATATTCCAATGCAAATTTGAAAGAAAATAATGTAAAGTTTATAAGAGCGCAGCTCTCTGCGCGGCCAAAGGCCGCGTAGAGCGAAGCTCTACTAACCACAACACGTGTGTGAGCATATAGATTCCAATATACGCCAGTACCCCTTGGACTTTGAAATTGTGTCCCGCGGGAAAAGTCTCGCGCCTCCATGTAGGCAGCCATGTTTTAATTCTCGTTATCAGCACGACGAGATTTGAAATTTCTGTACTAGAATAAATGTGTTATCAGTATAGGCTTTAAAATTACTGTAAGTAGTTTTAATTTACACATATACAAGAACAACGCAATAAATGTAGTTGTCCAATATATACTGTGTATGTTCTCAAGCGCACAGCACCGTCAGCAGTGACGTCACAAAACCTGACGCCAAAGATGACAATAAACATTGATCTAACACAGATTCGCGAGTATTTTGATAGCATGGCATGTCTGCATCTGATAAAAACAAGATTGAAGTATATTGAACTATTCCATTTGGATTGTTTTGAATTCTTTCTAACTATCGATAGTATTTGCATGTCAGTGAAATATTTTATTGTTAATCTCGTAGAAAAATATAGACAATATAGAGTTATGATGTTATAATCTTTTACATGTAGCTGCGCTCTTCTAAGGCTTTGCCTTAAATTCATATTATAAACACACAATTTGTCTGTTTGAACAAATTATAGCCTAAAGCCTAAAGGGAGTGGATGTATGTGAAATACTACTGACTATGAGTTCTGAAAGTTTGCCATCTTGTCAAAAGGCAATTAGACTGGGCAAAGACCAACCTGCATAAATCATCTAGAACATAAAGGGGAATTTGAAATCCCGATGGTGTTGATTTGACTGTGTTTGTCTCCATCTTGCTTGAATATAAGTGCTGGACTAAAACACGGAAATTGAAATCCGGAATAGTTGGAACTTAAAACAGAAAACAGTACAATGTGATTTCAATTAATTATAGAAATAGGAAGGATAGATAATTATATTTTGTCATATTTATACATTAAAGGTAAAGTGAAATTATCATAAATTAATAAAAAGCATACATTGTAAGTGAAACCGGATTTAAAGGCCGGCATTGACTTAATTTTATCTGTACGAGATAACATCCGCTCAATTTTTCAGCATGTTGCGGTTAACATCATTGGGGTTTTGTAACAAAATTCATCGTTTTGTCATCAACTTTTCAGTCCGGAACAATCACGATTGGTCAGAAGAGAATGACTTATTTCCTGATGAAGAGCCAGAACTACCGAACCGCGCTGACATGCTCAGGTATAACTCAAAAATGTATCAGGGGAACTAACTCCTACAGAAGATACTGAGTACAGTACATGTCTGAAAAAAAAAATTAATAAGGCAATAAGGCAATGAAATAGTTCTAATACCGCGCAGAATTTAAGTGGTTTTTTTTTGTTTTGTTTTGTTGTGGTTTTTTTTTTTTGGGGGGGGGGGGGGAGGGGGGTCAAATCTTAACCTTTTATAAGAAAAAGGGTGTACTTAAACGAAAATTAATTAGTTTACTATCATAGATATGTAATCATGATCCTAATAATAATAATAAAAAAAATCATATATTGATATGTTAAATGAGAATACATCAATCTGGATCTGTTTTAAAAATAATACATGCTAGTTAGGCCTAATATGAATTTAAGGCAAAGCCTCAGAAGAGCGCAGCTACATATAAAATATGTAAATATAGTTAGGATTATAACCTCAGATTGAAATTAAAACTGTTTAAACATGTAGTCCGATCATTCATTTTTAGTAAATGCTATTCTTCAAAACTTGTGTATAGCAGTCGTCATATACAGGTTAGAAAGAAATATTCAGCTAGATTATTTCATTTTTTTTTCGACCTTGTTTCTCTCCAATGCGGAAAACTTTGCAACATGCCATGTATCAAAAATGCGCGGGAATATGTGGCGTCATCTTTAGCACCAAGCCTCCTGACTTCACGGCTGACGGTGCCGTGCGCTTGACAACACACAGACAGTATATTATTTTGACCAGTACATTTATTGTGTCGTTCTTATCCTTGTGTAGTTATTTAAAACTACTTAAAGTAATTTCAAAGTGTATCCTGGTGATACGTTTTGCCTACAGAAAAAATAAAATCTCGTCGTGCTGATAACGAGAATTAAAACATGGCTGCTTGCATGGAGGCGCGAGACTTTTCCCGTGGGACACGATTTCAAAGTCCAAGGGGTACTGGAATGTATTGGATTCTATATGCTCACACACGTGTTATGGTTAGTAGAACTTCGCTCTACGCGGCCTTTGGCCTCGCAGAGAGCTGCGCTCTTAATATAGCTAAGCTTATTTCTATACATTTATACTTATGTGTCATTTTCATTTACTACAGAATGGAAAAAGAACACAGGCAATTTGTAAAGCAGAATATCTTACAGAAGAAGAATTTTCCAATGCCAAAGGAAGCCTTTGTATTAACATGGGAAGCTTTGGAACAAATGAGATTCCTTAATAGAGAGTTCCCAGAGGAATGGACAATAGAAAGGCTTACAGAAAGTTTTCCTGTAAGTCGACATGCTGCTATAAAAATTCTTAAATCAGGAAGAAGTCGACCATCCCAAACTGAAATAATTAGGCATAATAGAATAGTACAAAGGAATTTGGAAGCTCTTAGGAGTGGCAATGTGGAAGGGAATGAACTTTTGATGAATACCATGAGATCTTTGACAGAGAGCAACAAAATAAATCTGTTGAACAACTCTGAAGGAGCCAAAGGTCTTCCTATGCCAACTAAAGAACAATCTTATCCTGATATGAACAAAGAACTTTCTTTTGAGGAGAAGTTGGCACAATTGAGAGTGAGACCATTTACTAGCATACTAGCCAAGTATAATCGCCTGCAGCCTAAAGCAACTTTAAAGGAGCATGATGAGAATGCTAAAGTAATGATAGACTCTCCAAAGACAGAAAATATGGAAAATCAAAAACACTACATCGATGGAAATTCCAAATTTGGACAGAGATCAGCATCTTATGATTCCTCAAGGTCAGAATACAGCAAAACACAGAAGTTACCAGAGGAAACATCACTGTTTGGTAATTTGCCAAGGTCAAAGTCTGACCATTCATCCATATCGAAACTTGATGCATCAGCAAGAATAGAATATGGTGATTTAGATATGGAAGAATATACTACATCATCATCATCAAGGATTAGTCAGTTGGAAGATTCACAAAGGTCAAGGTCTCCTGTTTCATCAAAGTCAAGGTCACATCATATTCAACAAAACTCATCATATGATACTGATATATATGACTCAGAAACCATGTCTATCTCCGATATTGGGTCTGACAATCTACAAAGACTATACAGTGAAGAAGAGGATGAGAATACAGTGAGTTCCAATATTAGAAATAGTTCAACCAAAAAATATCTCAGCAGAAAAGAGAAAAAGGAACTGCAGGGAACAAAAGTACAGCAGTTGCCAAGTTGTAAGACATGGGATGAACTGGCTTTGTATGGCACAGGAAAAAAGTTAGGATATTGATATATATAGGATTAGGTGTATTGCTTTAGATATGTTTGTTACTGGATTTGATCTAAAATCTCCATCTGTTCAGTTCACTTACTGGTACAAGTGCTACTGGGGGTAATTCCCTATTGAAACAATAGTATTTTCTGCAATAAGGTTATTAACTATTACCAGTACTTTATTATTATGATATTGACTATGAATTAAGTTTCATATTAAAAAACCCAAAACATTTTCTTTTTCTTATAGTTGTAATTCTTTGTCATGGTTTTTTGTATACTTACTCAGTTTAATGCTTCATATCTGGAACATTCACTAATAATGCATCTACTTGCATACATGTTTATTAATATATGTGGATGCCATTCCTTGTATGCCAAGATAGAAAATAAACTTATTATATGATTATGAAAATGTTAATTCCAAATGCAGATGCCGACATTTCTTGGTAAATTCATTTGAACTCTAGATATACATTATAAGCACAGGCGTACACATTTGTATTCCTTGTCAATAAGGTCAAATAAAGCTCTCGAAAAGTTAGTCTCAAATCAAGGTCAAAGGGGTCAAAATTGTTGCCTACATTTGTAGTTCTACTTGTATTTCATGAATTAAGTGTTGCTAGGTCGGAGGCAGTGACAAGAGCCAATAGACTGTGACAGTGTAGGTCACTTCAGTGAGATAGCACTATGAAATTGGTACCGGTAAGTGCATGCTCAGCTAATACAAGGCTACACGAGACAGATGATACTGTAGTCCCCTATTTAATATATGTGGATGCCATTCGTTGTATGCTATGATCGAAATTACTTACATTTGTTTTGAAAATATACTTATTATGAAATTGGTTCATTTCAAATGCAGATGCAAACATTTCTTGGTAAATTCATTTGAACTCTAGATACACATTAACGCACAGGCGTACACATTTGTAATCCTTGTCAAAAACGTCAAATAAAGCTCTCAAGAAGTTTGTCTAAAATCAAGGTCAACTTCACACCCAACCACACACTTCACATGCATATTGGATATATATTGGGTGTGAGATACAGCTTAATGTAGCATTAGCCCCATATATTATACAGAACCTTTGGTTTTATTGCCATCAGACGCCGCCTATCGGCTTTGTCTCCACGAATAAAGTCAGCGTGTTACAATTGTCAGTGTTCTTTGGATTAAAAATTAAGAAATTCCGAAGTTCTCTTTTTAAGCAAATCTTTTCCAATTAGCAAAGACTATAACTGAAAAAAGATTCACTTTCTGTAGATGCACTCTCAGTACATTGTGTAAGTCAATCTGTATAGGTAGTCAACTTGCATGGTTTTCTTTATTTTCTAAACCTGTGGGACAGCAATTCCAACAATGTTAAAAACTGCCGTTGATTTCGCATTCGTGGTTCAAAAGTAGCTATGCATGAAAGATTCTCAATGTTTTGTGCGTTTATTTTATCAGTTACTATATGACAGTTTGTAGCTCTGTAATGCATACAGTACCTATAAGAAGGCCTAGGATGGATAAACACAGGATTCAACATAGTTTACAACACTAATAATACATCAATAGTACACTATTGGTATAGAACACAGGGACCTGGCATGATATTTTTTACCAACAGTATAATATATATATTATAGGTACTATAATTTATATATGTATACTGTTAGTTAAAAAATCGTGCCATGTCCCTGTGGTATAGAGGATGTCATTTTGCTTTCCTTGAATCTTGTTTAATATTGGCTTTTCCATATTTGGAAAAGTTTTAATTTTTTTATGCTTCATCAAGTAGGATGAAAGTTGTTTTGTGAGGTAGAAGGAGAAAATAGTGAGAGAATCACTTAATCTGGAGTTCATGGATTTGGCATTAAGTTCCACCCTCTGACACTAATGCTAGCTTGTAGCACAGGGATCTGAGAATTAGTTACAGTTGATATATTCTAATTAAATATAGACCTACCATTTGTCCATGTAATCAAATTACATATGTATATACGTTTTATATGTCTAGATAATAAAAATTGACAAAACTCTTACTCTACATGATGGGTCTATGGACACACTGATGTGTGCAAACATTTTCAAACAAACTAATTCTCAGATCCCTCCCTGTGGTTAGAAGCAGTAGATATTCGCCACATTAAATTATATTGCAGGGGAGATAAAATAAGAGAAATATATTTTATTGATAGATACATCTGTATGAAATGGAGATCTAATAATGTTATAATTCTATTTATAATCTAGCTCTGCTCCTATTCTGAATCTGTTTCGTCTGGCGGAGGACCCAGGGGGCTCCTGGGTATTCTTCGGAAGTAAAGATTCCCCAAGGGACCCATCATTTCTGGACGTTCTTCATATTCGTCCGAGGATAATGCTAGTTTTTCTCTGAAAGATAAATATGAATGTTAGCTAGAATATTTAGAAGAAAAAGAATCATAGTCCAGGGGTTAATATTATGATAGTGATATCAAACACTGGAATATCGAGGATGCAAAAGCCTGTGCTTCATCTGTATGCCGCGCATTCCGGATACCTGTTCACAAGCACGTAGATGGATTTCCGCTGAGTACTTTGGCGTTTTGTGTTGTTTTTTTCTTCTTTTTTTTATCATTTAATATTTGCACCGCTAAATCTCGATTTGTTTGTTCTTGTTTAATGGCCTATCAGGGATCAATTACATCAACTTTTAATTTAAGGGCCCACTACCTTTCCGAAACGGCATTTAATTTTAAAAATGGGAATGTAAAACGAGATCGATAATTTTGTAGAGTCAAAAAAGTTATTAACTAACCGCTAATACTACATTTATCATCACCTTCTGAACAATTCTATTGAAATAAATAAAATGTTAATTTTCATAACGCGGGCCGTCCTATGTTTCCCGCCGTCGTCCTAAATACCGCGCGGTAGTTGACTATCACTGCGCCATACGGCAAAACAGCGAAATTATATTACTCTCCACTGTTTTCATGTATTACGCAGGAAACCTGCATATTTTTGGTGTTGTAAGCTCGTCTTAGTCCACTGGTATATATTTTCTGATGTTATTAATGTTTTTAGGAAAACTTTATATTTTGCTCCGGAAAGGTAGTGGGCCTTTAAAATAATTAAGTGCGTTCTAAAATATTTTCTATGTTTTGATGGACATCCAAAAAATGAAAATCCTTTTTCGAGTTAAAAAAAAAACAAAAAAAAAAAAAAAAAAAACCTCAAAGACTTCATTGTGTATAATACCTTTTCTTCGGGACTGGGGACCTTATAAAGGTAGGGTCGATAGGACGATCTCCTTCTCGGAGTTCAGGCATGAAGTCTTCCAGGGAGGACTCGGATGACGACTGTTTGGTCTCACGCCACCATGTACCATCATTACTGTCATCCTGTAACCAAGACGAGAATAACGATTACTTTGTAGATATTTTTTGCGGGTCAATATTTCGCGGTTTCTATATAAGCGGGCGATTTACCTATCTATATAATTCGTGAATATATACGAAATATCATTATTGGGTTTATGAATATTTCACTTGTGTTTAGAACTCGCGGATTCTATTCTAAACGAAAACGTGACTATAGCGACAATTAACCTTTCGCGAATTTTAACCGCTTTACAGTATGTACCAACTGTGTAGAGCGAAGATTTGTAATTTATGGTCAAACCGAGATTTCCGAGAGAACAATACATTTATATTTATATATGTATTTAGAATTCACTACTAGATATTACTCCATTAATTAAAAGTGGATATATATTCGAAATATTTATCATTAAAGAGAAAAAAAAAATGATGAATATGTGTTTGGTGATTATTACAGTCATACGTTCGTCCTTGTCGTGAATTTACCCCCGGACGCACAAAAAGTTTAAGACCATATAGTATGTTGTTAAAACTAAAAGCAACATTTCAGAATAGTTTCGTTTAATCTTGCAGACAAATTGTACCGAGCTACACATCTAGACTTACCGTATCAAACCAGAAGCTAGCAGATATCTCTAGAGAAGGGCTATTAACATCGCCATGTGACCTTCCCGCCATTGGGTCCAGCAGCTGACACACTTCCTCTAGCTCCACTTCCTCGGCTATCGGCCGGAACCTAGGACGATCCAACACAACATCGTGCTGACTGGCTCCCTCTGCGATCTCCGTGCAACAATTATCATTTTTCTCTGTTTTAAGCCATGTCAGCCTTCTCTTGCGCAATCGCCTGGAGGATTCACTTCTGGTCATACAACTGCGCGTGTCGTTCTGGTTAAGGGCCTTTTCTCTATCTTCACTTCTCCCGAAGAATTGAAAAGGCGAAAGACGAACATCATGTTCGCTGTGATTTTCTTTGTTATCTAAAACGTCTCCTTCAAAGTGAAATGGAGACTGTGACACATCCGAATCTTTTTCTGTGTCCATAGCACCGGATACATTTTCGCTATTTACATGTACTTCCTGTTTTGTATCAGAATCGGACATAGTTCCAGACCTGCTGTCTCCAGTTCTTTTCCTATTTTTTCCACGATTATTACTTGTTTTGTGAAGCCATTCTCTTGAATCTTTCTTGTATCTTCGGCCGTTTGTTAGAATCGGAAATTTAGCATCTTCAGATTTATCTATGAATATCGGCACTTTCCCGTCAACAAAACACCAAATAGGTTTGTTTTCACTCATATCCTCTCGGAAAACTCTACCATCTAGTCAAAGTATCCGGATCACATGTGCTAACTAGGATCCAACTCAGTTTGCAAGCGACATTGATGGTTGCTAATGAAGCTACATGTCATAGACATTATGACGTTTCTCATATTATGACGTCATCACATCAATTATTCAACAAAAGACATTATGACGTCACACATCTTTGTTGTTACGCCGTGAATCTCCATAGCGCCTACATAGATCAACAATATGTAAGAAGTATACGCGCCACTTAGGCACGGGTAAGTGTTCGTTCTATCTTGGTGTAGATATCCATAAAGGTACGTAATTAGCACAGACGTGCGATGATTTTTCATGTCTACGATTGATATTTTCGTATATCTGAATCTAAATTTTTTTCTTGATATTTTTCATATCTGAATATGTTTTTTTTTAATTATCTTGCATCATTGCAATCGGGGTGTGTTAATCTGTTATCATCAGTGTTGTGATAATTTTGCATGTCTATACAGACGGTTTTTGGAGATATATGGTTATTAGTTAAATAGGAACAGAGAAAATGTAGCAACTACACCGGAGTTCCAACCGGGGACCCCCGAGTACTAGGCGAATGCTCTACCGATCGCGATTAAGCATTGATAATGCGTTCGCCGATGATCGCTCCAGACCAATTCCACTACATACAGTATATGTATACACCGTCCAATTGTGTCACCCCTAAGATATATACATTCAGTAACTTTTCTCCGCCTCAAGATTCGCTCAAGATTCGCTCAATTTACATCGTTCCTCATCAGAATCTCACCAACGGAAAACATTAATTGGTTTGTAATGATATCTGGTAATATTGACATTAGTTGATTAAAGTTACACCCGTAATATACATAAATTAAATAGTTATCCTAAGCTGAATGTTTAAATATCCTGACGTGTTCCTTTCCGATGTTTACAGATTTGATTATGTTACATTTAATACATTCGATACATTAATCACATCCCTGGGAGGGAATTCGATATACACATGGGATAATAATAGTGATACTGACTGACTTGTAATGTCACTATAACATTAACTGTTTACACTAGTTAATTTTGTCTTTCAATTTTGTTGTAAAATTAAATTTTACAGTTGATACTTACATTAAGAAAAATTTGACCTACATACATTTATTACTTTAACATAACGATGTCCAAAATAACTTTGTATGACATGTTGCATGCTTCTCTGGCATCTTCGTGAACAAGAATTAAACAAACGTTTATAACAGAACAATAATTTTCTCTCGACTGTTTTATATGTAAGTTACCTTTATAAAAATTGCAATCCTGTCTTAAGATGTCTTTAAATTACTCTGACTGTTGATAGAACGGTAAACGTGATAAAACAAACAAACACAAAAAAAAAAAAAACCAACAAATAAACCATTATGTCAGAACATGGAGTCACTGAGTGGCTATATGAATTGATATTTTTTTTATGAAATACGAGTTATCCTCCTTTAGACACACTGTTCTCTGCCAATTATTTTTGTATTATACATTACATAATTTCATGACGATTTAATTTTGTGATTCACAATCATATGAATTCTACAGTACCTTATAGATAGTTAGAAACTCTTTCGCGACGTCTATATTTTGCTAATTCAAATCACCTGCCAAGTGCTGGGGAAATTGAATAAGATTTTTCTGTAGTTAAAGAAATTTGATAAAAGTTGTTATATCGTCTTTCAGGCTACTATAGGGCAATTTTTATGTCATATTAACTATGTTAGTTTTATCAAGTCGATGTTTTTTCCTGCACTTACTCCGGATTTGCTTCACTAAAATCTAGTATTGAAGTCGCAGATTACACTAGCAGTTCATATGGTATAAAATCATACGAAACCAATGGTCTTCGCCAAGGCGGTGGTGATAGTCCCTCTCGTTAAACATTAAGGACCATTAACACAGTTTAGCTTAAAGAAATCTAGCTATTCCTCAATTTAGTGTATTGGTTATTTATATTGAACTGTGCAAGGTTATTCCTCAATTTAATGTATTGGTTATTTATATTGAACTATGCAAGGTTATTCCTCAATTTAATGTATTGGTTATTTATATTGAACTGTGCAAGTTTATTTATGATCTGTAAATCCAGTATAGATTATTATAGCATCGAAGAGTCGTGTTTATGCTGTCATTAACGCCAAATCAGAACGGTGAACAATCGAGAAGGATATCAATAACTTCTCGTCCAGAATTCTGTCTCAGCCTGTATCGTTCTGAATGGCATCACCGAAGGCTATACTTCTATTCAATGCAGCTGTCTTCCATAAATTAGATACACAAACGAAACAGTCATATAAAGCAGCGTTCTTAAGATCCGTGTTGTGCGCTGTTGTTTGAATGCCTAAATATGGCTCGAATAGACATACTGATAGCTATATATCCCGAAGCAATACACGTGCGTAGTCGACCAAGACTCGTGTATCAAATATGATGTTTAACATTCAGGCATTCAAACATCAGTGCACGTCTGAAAACGGATCTTAAGAACGCTACATTCATTACTGTTTCGTTTGTATGTTTAGTTCTTGTTTGTTCTTACGTTACTTCAAGGTATAAATATCATTACATTTCCAGCTTCCGGGTAACATACTACAGTGTATATGTCGCTGGACAATAGTTATAACGCCATTGAGGACCAGAGATCGGAATCGTTTGTGGAACAAGCTCTTTCCCAGGTTTCTTTCATGGACTTAGAAGATGTAGAGGTTAGTAACAAATATTCGAACGGAAAACCAAGAACCTCCACACAGTTGCCAGACGCTCAACCTTTTGCGCTACATGGTTGCTACATGAACATACAAACAAATGTTTCCATACGAGTTATCGGGTTGATTACCAGCGAATCCATATTACTATCTTGAGGGGTTTCCAAGTTTCCTTGAGGATTGCCATGTGTTTGAAAATTGAGGAAAATGGAGCAAATGTATGTTTAGGGGATTCAGAGAAATATTCCTTTATCAAACATTATACTCATAATCGATATTAGCAATAATGCAATTGTTGGTACATGTGCATCTGTATTTGTTCGAATTGAAATATTGCCGATATGTTTTAAAATTGTCACACCCATGACAAAGGAAATCTGATATAATTTATGAACAACTTTATGGTATATTACTGAAGGAATTCGGCCGGCCCGTGTCTGTTCACGATGCACGTGCAGACACGGATGTATCGCGCCCCACGGAGCCTGGGTTCATGAGGAGGGGCAGTGAGCTGGACTCCGAGGGAGAGGAAGATGATGATGAGGGCGAGGTCATTGTAAGGTCCATACAGCTAGACATGTCCGAATTAAGCCACACCACGATGGAACCGATACAAGAAGAACTGGTTACCTCTGCCGATGTTGAAAGAGGAATGTCCCATCCTGATTTCACAGCAAGTGGTAAGGGAATGTTCCTTCTTTGCATATCACAGAGTTAGCTCCCTTGTGAGTAGGTATCCATTGTGACTTCATTATTTTGTGAGCGAAATTCACGTCGTTTTCTACGCTCGCAAGCACATGACGTCACAATTAATAACTACCTGCAAGGGCAGATAACTCTGTATTATGCAAATTACAGAATACGAAGTAGGGATGAATGAATGGTTCACCAGCTGTCAATAAAAAAAAACCCTCTAGTATCATTATGCTACGGCATTTGCTCCGATACTGATTAGGTACAGCTGCGTATGCAGCACGAGACATTGATACTCACTGCCTGGCTATCGGCCAATTGCTCATCTTCGATACTCCAGCTAGGGGTTACTTTCAACACTATTATTATATCCACGTCAGTAATAGTAATCCTAGCTGGAGCATCGATGATAGCAATTGCTAATCTAAACGCAAAAACGTTTTTGGAGCATGTACCCAAAACACTTCTTATACACATGTGAGAATATGATTTTGATTCAAAAATGAACTGAATTACATCTATACAATTTCTTTTTAAAGCAATTTACGGCATTTCATTTTGATAAATAATAGTACCATATATATATTGCATTCCACTTTGTTATCATGTCTGAAGTTTGAAAATGGATTTCGTCAGTCATCAAAACAAGAAGTAGCTTATATCAAAAGAATACCAAAGCATAATAAATACTCCTACGTTAATATTTCTAATATTTTTTTGAAGTCTGAATTGTGTATAGTGTATTCCACAAATCTCTACTTCGCTCAGGTTTGTGAAGAATTGGTTTTAAGTCAACATGTCTGGGCATATTTTGACTTTCTGTTAAATGTTAAATATACATGTGTATCTATCGGTTTCAGGCTCAGAAGACAGGAGAAGGTTTGACCTACCCAAAGCAGCTAGTCACAGCGGAGTCGGTACTCAAAGTTCCGTACAGAAATTTATCCAGATGCTGTCATGGGTACGAATTATATACATTTTCTCACTGCCGTCATATCTAGAATATAGATATATTCCTCACTGCCGTCACGTCTAAAATTATAGATATATTCCTCACTGCCGTCACATCCAGAATTATAGATATATTCCTCACTGCCGTCACATCTAGAATTATAGATATATTCCTCACTACCGTCACATCTAGAATTATAGATATATTCCTCACTGCCGTCACTTCTAGAATTCAAAATGGGCGATTCAAGGACTTGGCTTTCACATCTCCAAGTTCTTTCAAGGATTCGCCATCAAAGTGAATACCACCTACTTTCGAGATCCCCTTTTATACCTGTTACCTGTCGTCGAGGTCTTTAAATATGCCGTAGGCATCTCTGACCCATTTGAATATTGTTCATATTGTTTGGCGGTTGTGTGTTCTCATAGCAGGTAGGGTTGAACTTCTCTTGCTTGAATTTCCAATGGCTGTTTAGTCTTGACTTAAACTGGTTTAAAGTTTCTGATGATATGACATTTTCAGGTAGAGAGTTCCATTGGTTTACTACTCTTTGTGAGAAGCTATTTTTCCTTGTGTTAAGTCTCGAACGCCCCTTAACAATTTTTTACCGTGACCTCTTGTTTGAGTATGACTTCCGGGAAGTAATATATTTTTATCACATTTGTCTATGTCGTTCAGAATTTTGTATACTTCCACCATATCACTCCTGAGACGTCTGTATTCTAGGGTTGGCAGTCCTAAGTCTAGTAGCCGTTCTGAGAATGATTTGTTTCTACTATTTTTGATGAGTTTGGTTGCACGCCTCTGTACTTTCTCAACTGTGATTTTATCTTTTTTCGTATTTGTTGTCCAGACGGTAGATGCAAATTCCAGATGTGGTCTCACCATGGCTTTATAAAGGTCACAGAACGATCTCTTGTTTGAAGTATTTGAAGCTTCTTTTCAGCACTCCTAGAATTTGGTTTGCTTTTTTAGCTAATGCTTCTATATGACTTGTGAATTTCAGTTGTTGGTCAATAGTAACGCCTAGATCTTTCTCTTCAGTGACTTGCCGGATTGATGTATGATCCATGATATAGTCCCCGGTAATTTGTTTATTTGTACCTAATCGTAGGTGTTTACACTTTTTGAAATTAAATTTCAACTGCCAGTCGTTGGACCATTTCATTAAATTGTTTATGTCACTTTGTAGCTTTTGGTGATTGTTCACAGTATTGACAACAGAGAAAAGTTTTGTGTCATCAGCAAAAAGTCGAACAGCGTTTTCGACTTATACATAAAACCATTTGTTTAATGAGACGACTATCTCAGTGCCCCATATGATCAATTGACCAGTGTGTAAAGACTACGTTTTTATAAAGACCATTTTCTTAGTCTCGTTCTGTTTGCCTGTGAACTAGCATTTTTGTCAACCGTACCAGCAATGTAGTAATGTTTCATAGTCTTTCTGAGCTAAAATATGTCTATTATAAATCGAAGTACAAACATTGTAAAATAGTTGCTAGATGATGTTTCTGCTCTAGAAACGACGTATGAAGTCGGACACCACTACCACGGGAGAACTCCCTACACTAGCAGAGGAGGGGCCGAAACCAGAACAGTCTAAACGATCGGAGAAGAGAGGACTATTTGGTCGTCGGCAGAGGCAGGACCGAGGTGTGTTTTATTGTTTTATCGAGATGTGAAAGCCAAGTCTTGAATCGCCCATTTTGAAATTCTAAAAGTGACGGCAGTGAGGAAATACGTGTATAATTCTAGAAGTGACGGCAGTGAGCGAATATATCTATAATTCTAGAATGTGACGGCAGTGAGGAATATATCTATAATTCTAGATGTGACGGCAGTGAGGAAATATATCTATAATTCTAGAAGTGACGGCAGTGAGGAAATGTTATAATCGTACCCATGACAGCCATCTGGATAAATTTCTGTACGGAACTTTGATTACTGACTCCGCTGTGACTAGCTGCTTTGGGTAGGTCAAACTTCTCCTGTCTTCTGAGCCTGAAAACCGATAGATACACATGTATATTTTAAATTACAGAAAGTCAAATATGCCAGACAGTCGTTGACTTAAAACCAATTCTTCTTCACAACCTGAGCGAAGTAGAGATTTGTGGAATACACTATACACATTCAGACTTCAAAAAAATATTAGAAATATTAACGTAGGAGTATTTATTATGCTTTGGTATTCTTTTGATATAAAGCTACTTCATTGTTTTGATGACTGACGAAATCCATTTTCAAACTTCAGACATGATAACAAAGTGGAATGCATATATATATGGTACTATTATTTATCAAAATGAAATGCCGTAAATTGCTTTAAAGGAAATTGTATAGGATGTAATTCAGTTCATTTTTTTGAATCAAAATCATATTCTCACATGTGTATAGAAGTGTTTGGGTACACTCCAAAAACGTTTTTGCGTTTAGATTAGCAATTGCTATCATCGATGCTCCAGCTAGGATTACTATTACTGACGTGGATATAATAATAGTGTTGAAAGTAACCCCTAGCTGGAGTATCGAAGATGAGCAATGGGCCGATAGCCAGGCAGTGAGTATCAATGTCTCGTGCTGCATACGCCAGCTGTACCTAATCAGTTATCGGAGCAAATGCCGTAGCATAAATTGAGTTAGAGGGTTTTTTTATTGACAGCTGGTGAACCATTCATTCATCCCTACTTCGTATTCTGTAATTTGCATAATTACAGAGTTATCTGCCCTTGCAGGTAGTTATTAATTGTGACGTCATGTGCTTGCGAGCGTAGAAAACGACGTGAATTTCGCTCACAAAATAATGACGTCACAATGGATACCTACTCAACAAGGAGCTAACTCTGTGATATGCAAAGAAGGAACATTCCCTTACCACTTGCTGTGAATATCAGAATGGGACATTCCTCTTTCAACATCGGCAGAGGTAACCAGTTCTTCTTGTATCGGTTCATCGTGGTGTGGCTTAATTCGGACATGTCTAGCTGTATGGACCTTACAATGACCTCGCCCTCATCATCATCTTCCTCTCCCTCGGAGTCCAGCTCACTGCCCCTCCTCATGAACCAGGCTCCGTGGGGCGCGAACATCCGTGTCTGCACGTGCATCGTGAACAGACACGGGCCCGGCCGAATTCCTCAGTAATATACCATAAAAGTTGTTCATAAATTATATCAAATTTCCTTTGTCATGGGTGTGACAATTTAAAACAATATCGGCAACATTTCAATCGAACAAATACAGATGCACATGTACCAACAATTGCATTATTGCTAATATCGATTATGAGTATAATGTTTGATAAAGGAATATTTCTCTGAATCCCCTAAACATACATTTGCTCCATTTTCCTCAATTTTCAAACACATGGCAATCCTCAAGGAAACTTGGAAACCCCTCAAGATAGTAATAATGGATTCGCTGGTAACAACCCGATAACCTCGTATGGAACATTTGTTTGTTATGTTCATGTAGCAACATGTAGCGCAAAAGGTTGAGCGTCTGGCAACTGTGTGGAGGTTCTTGGTTTTCACGTTTCGAATATTTGTTACTAACCCTCTAACCATCTTCTAAGTCCAATGAAAGAAACCTGGGAAAGAGCTGTTCCACAACGATTCCGATCTCTGGTCCTCAATGGCGTTATAAACTATTGTCCAGCGACATATACACTGTAGTATGTTACCCCGAAGCTGGAAATGGTAAATGATATTTTTACCTTGAAGTAACGTAAAGAACAAACATTGAACTAAATACAAAACGAAACAGTAATGAATGTAGCGTTCTTAAGATCCGTTTTCAGACGTGCGCTGATGTTTGAATGCCTAAACATGGCTCGAATGTTAAACATCATATTTGATACATAAGTCTTAGCCGACTACGTACGTGTATTGCTTCGGGATAAATAGCTATCAGTAATGTCTATTCGAGCCATATATAGGCCATTCAAACAACAGCGCACAACACGGTCTAAGAACGCTGCTTTATATGACTGTTTCGTTTGTGTATCTAATTTGGAAGACAGCTGCATGAATAGAAGTATAACCTTAGGTGACATTCAGAACGATACAGGCTGAAGCAGAATTCTGACGAGAGTTATTAATATCCTTCTCGATTGTTTCATCGTTCTGATTTGGCGTTAATGAACAACATAAACACGACTCTTCGATGCTATAAATAATCTATACTGGATTTACAGATCACAAATAAACTTGCACAGTTCAATATAAATAACCAATACACTAAATTGAGGAATAGCTAGATTTCTTTAAGCTAAACTGTGTTAATGGTCCTTAAAGGGCCACTACCTTTCCGAAACGGCTTTTAATTTTTAAAATGGGAATGTAAAACGAGATCGATAATTTTGTAGTGTCAAAAAAGTTATTAACTATACGTTTGCTAGCACACTTATCATCACCTTCAGAACAATTTATAAAATAAAATAAAAATGTTAATTTTCATAACGCGGGCGTCTGTTTCCGCCGTCGTCCTAAATGCCGCGCGGTAGTTGGCTATCACTGCGCCAAACGGCAAAACAGCCGAAATTAATGAAATCCTTTTTCGAGTTAAAGAAAAAAAAAAAAAAAACCCTCAAGACTTCATTGTGATATACGCTTTTTCTTCGGGACTGGGGACCTTATAAAGTAGGGTCGATAGGACGATCTCCTATCTCGGAAGTTTCAGGCAATGAAAGTCTTCCAGGGAGGACTCGGATGACGACTGTTGGTCTCACGCACCATGACCGATTCTTACTTGTCATCCTGTAACCAAGACGAGAATAACGATTACTTTGTAGAATTTTGCGGGTCAATATTTTCGCGGTTTTCTATATAACGGCGATTTACCTATCTATTATAATTCGTGAAATATATACGAAATATTCATTATTGGGTTTTATCGAAATATTTCACTTGTGTTCTAGAAACTCGCGGATTCTATTTTAACGGAAAAACGTGACTATAGCGACAATTAACTTCCGCGAATTTTAACCGCTTTACAGATGTACCAACTGTGTAGAGCGAAGATTTTGTAATTATTGTAAAAACCGAGATTTCCGAGAGAACAATAACATTTATATTTATAATGTATTTAGAATATTCACTACTAGATATTACTCCATTAATTAAAAGTGGATATATATTTCGAAATATTTATCATTATAGTGGAAAAAAAATGATGAATATATGTTTGGTGATTATTTACAGTCATACGTTCGTTCTGTCGTGAATTTCCACCGGACGCACCAAAAAGTTTAAGACCATATAGTTGTTGTTAAAACTAAAAAGCAAACATTTCAGAATAGTTTCGGTTTAATCTTCTGGGCAAAGACAAATTTTGGGTACCGGAGGCTACACATTAGACTTACCGTATCAAACCAGAAGCTAGCAGCATACTCTAGAGAAGGGCTATTCACCATCGCCATGTACCATTCCCGCCATTGGTCAGCAGCTGACACACTTCTTTAGCTCCACTTCTCGGCATCGGGCCGGAACCTAGGACGATCCAACACAACACATCGCTGCTGACTGGCTCCCTCTGCGATCTCCGTGCAACAATTATCATTTTTTCTCTGTTTTAAGCCATGTCAAG
>SAYR01045401.1:913388-984905 GCA_004382745.1 Argopecten irradians irradians
CAAGTTCTTTCAAGGATTCGCCATCAAAGTGAATATCACCTACTTTCGCGATCCCCTTTAATACCTGTTACCTGTCGTCGAGGTCTTTAAATATGCCGTAGGCATCTCTGGCCCATTTGAATATTGTTCATATTGTTTGGCGGTTGTGTGTTCTCATAGCAGGTAGGGTTGAACTTCTCTTGCTTGAATTTCCAATGTCTGTTTAGTCTTGACTTAAACTGGTTTAAAGTTTCTGATGATATGACATTTTCAGGTAGAGAGTTCCATTGGTTTACTACTCTTTGTGAGAAACTATAATTTTCCTGGTGTTAAGTCTGGAACGTCCCTTCACAAGTTTTTTACTGTGACCTCTTGTTTGAGTATGACTTCGGGGAAGTAATCTATTTTTATCACATTTGTCTATTTCGTTCAGAATTTTGTTTACTTCCACTATATCACTCCTGATACGTCTGTATTCTAGGGTTGGCAGTCCTAAGTCTACTTAGCCGTTCTGGGTAAGATTTGTTTCGAATATTTTTGATGAGTTTGATTGCACACCTCTGTACTTTCTGAAGTGTGATTTTATCTTCTTTTTATTCGTATTTTTTGTCCAGACGGTAGATGCATATTCCAGATGTGGTCTCACCATAGCTTTATAAAGGTCACAGAACGATCTCTTGTTTAAGTATTTGAAGCTTCTTTTCAACACTCCTAGAATTTGGTTTGCTTTTTAGCTGATGCTTCGATATGACTTGTGAATTTCAGTTGTTGGTCAATAATAACGCCTAGATCTTTCTCTTCAGTGACTTGCTGGATTGATGTATTGTCCACGATATAGTCCCCGGTTATTTGTTTATTTGTTCCTAAACGTAGGTGTTTACACTTTTTGGAGTTAAATTTTCAACTGCCAGTCGTTGGACCATGTCATTAGATTGTTTATGTCACATTGTAGCTTTTGGTGATTGTTCAAAGTATTGACAACAGAGAAAAGTTTTGTGTCATCAGCAAAAAGTCGAACAGCGTTTTCGACTTATACATAAAACCATTTGTTTAATAAGACGACTATCTCAGTGCCCCATATGATCAATTGACCAGTGTGTAAAGACTACGTGTTTATAAAGACCATTTTTTAGTCTCGAACTAGCATTTTTGTCAACCGTACCAGCAATGTAGTAATGTTTCATAGTCTTTCTGAGCTAAAATATGTCTATTATAAATCGAAGTACAAACATTGTAAAATAATTGCTAGATGATGTTTCTGCTCTAGAAACGACGTACGAAGTCGGACACCACTACCACGGGAGAACTCCCTACACTAGCAGAGGAGGGGCCGAAACCAGAACAGTCTAAACGATCGGAGAAGAGAGGACTATTTGGTCGTCGGCAGAGGCAGGACCGAGGTGTGTTTTATTGTTTTATCATTTATTACGGGTTTTTATAGTTTTTGCCATAAGCTCTTTTAATATTTTAATTTAGTATATATATTTCCTGTAAATTCCTACTACACCATTCATTGTGACATACAAGCGAATGCAGCTCAATGTTTTTTTCCTCTTCATCTCATTCAAATGATGTATTCATGCCAATTACGTATTCTTACCATAATTCCTTTCTTTTGGGTAATAGCTAATTCTTACATCAACTGATGATTTCACCATAGATTATTTTGCCTTCAATTCTTACAATTCATAATGAGTGTCTACTTATGATTATATAACTACACCTTATTTGCATATATCGGCAAATGATGATTTCATTGTGGTAGAAAGAGGTCACACAACTCGGGGTTTTTGGATATGGAATGTATTTCTCACTCGTAAGTTAAAGTTCACTCGCGGGAAATAAATTCCATATCCAGCAACCACTCGTTGTGTAACCTCTGTCTCTATTGCGTCAACAGATAGCGATCTGTACGTCGCTCCATAAACTACTCTTTAATGCGTCAACAGAGAGTCATCTCTACACCGCACCGTAAACTGCTCTATATTGCGTCAACAGGGAGTGATCTGTACGTCGCTCCGTAAACTACTCTCTATTGCGTCAACAGGGAGTGATCTGTACGCCGCTCCGTAAACTGCTCACTATTGCGTCAACAGGGAGTGGTCTCTACGCTGCTCCGTAAACTGCTCTCTATTTCGTCAACAGGGAGTGGTCTCTACGCTGCCACGAAAACACCACCATAAAGTACTCTCTGTGATATCACAAACAGTAGGTTACGGAACGGCGTATAAATATGATTTTACATTAGATTGAAATGTTGTTTCAGGTCGCCAAGCTGACACTCCACCTGCAGCGCTTCCAGCAGTGCCCAATGTGCACTTAACAGGTGGTGAGACCGCCCCTACTATGACTCCGAAGGTATTTCAGTCTTACTTCCGAAATGCTCTGGAAGGGAAAGTGGATAACCCCGTTCCCACGGAGGACAATAATGTGGACTGCTCGGCCTACATTATGTAACATGGACATGTAAATAAAGCACACGAACGCGCGTATTAATTCATTTACGTGTCTTAATAACAGTTGTATACTTTGTTTATAAATTGATCCCTTCAGTTATTTTGTCTTTGAATTCTAATTCACCCAAATTCAAATACATATATTTTATATAAATCATGTTGTAGACGTTTTTCGTCCTGGTTTCAATACCGTAAGTTGTTAACAAGATACTCAGTGCTTACTACAATAAACATGCATACAATGAAACACAAATAAGGATACAACATCCAATTAACAGCCCAGTCCCCAGATAATGCACCGAAACTTACCGTGTGTTCCATTTGCAGATTTGTACCAGTTGTATCGATACGAATCTGCTGTATTTCAAATGGAACGCGACATACCAACAGAACTGTACCGGTACAAGTGGTTCGTTTTCAGAAGCATACCACTTGTATCCAAGATGGCGGACCCGAGATTTTTCATTTGTGATCGGAATGTTTTCTTTGTTGAAAGCAAGACAGATATTATGTATATCTGATAAAAAAACTACATGTTATAATTATTTCAATGTATTCCGAAACTATTTACGTTTTACTTTTATGTATTTATTTATACAGTTTTTGTTAACACCGAAAATACTTGGCTTTTATATATTCGAAGCGTATCTTTCATATGGGTGCCGCCATCATGGAAAAATCCAAACTCGTTCCATTTGGCGGTGCCGTATCACTTAATTACAAGTGGTACGAACCCGCAAATGGAATGCACGGCTATTGTTGTCTATGCTGAAAAAAACCGATGGGAAATTGTGGGAAAACGAACGCAACAGACATCGCCTCCAGCCGAGATCGAACCCCAATCTGAAACGAGTTGACTGCAGCGCACGTTTGAATGCTTCTGACGATTCCTTTCAATTGATAAACGATCACGGCTCCAGACACACCCAAATGATTAAATTATAATATAGAATTCCGATTTAACATTGAATTGACGGAGATTTACTAGAATATTTCGAATGCTGTCAATTTATCAAGAAACCATTCCGTCGTTGCACGATGGTTCAGTCAGACTTAAGTATTCTGCTGTTCTGCTGGCATTTTTTAGACTCCTTTGTCCTATAACAAGACTAACAGACGATACATCAATGGAAGATCCTGCCTACATTTTAGTGTGCAATAGGGTCCAAATGAACATTAAAGTAAGAAAAATGGATCAATTTCAAAATTGAACATCTGGGATAAAACTACAGGAAAATGCCAATAATGTAACTTGAATATTTTTGCAGTAAGTTCTCCTCATACTTCAGACAAAGTCATATGATATGCACATATACATGTACATGCAATAGGTAAATGCTTTAGCAGACGACAAGTACTAATATGAGAAGGCACAGGTAGTTAGCTGTAAATCAGGAAAGCAATTATATTCAGGATTTTGTTTATGACTTTGTTGATTCTGTAACAAATCGATTTTCTCCAAATCTTTGATGTTTTCCCACGTTAGTGTTTTCTGCAGATCAATACGACACATGCTGTATTTGTGGCAACTTAAAACTGATAATTAAATTAAGATGGTGACACGGTGTTTACTTTGATTCTAGGATATGGCAGTTTCAGATTAACCTCATATTTAAATGTCATGTTGACATCTCTTATCCAACGTATGCTCGGGTTCCTGACTGGATAGGGAAAAGATGGCTGGTCGATGATTATGTGTGGGAAAAGTATTGGGTTTCAGCAGTTGTTTTACTGAAAGTATCATTGTCCGAGTTTTTCGACGTCCATTATGTACCTTCTTGTTTATATTACGAAAATATTTTGGGACCGTCCTAAACATGTATTTTTTGTGTCCCAATAAAGGGTCAGATCGCCTCTAAAATTTAAAGGGACAATTCAGTCTAACAGTACGTTAAAATTTGCACATATGTCGGATACAAACCAGTTCTAATGGAAATTAGATTAGTTGGTTTTACTGTGATATGTCAGAAAAGCCAACTGTAGTGGTTTTGTAGTGTACATGTATGTGAAATGTTCAAGCTCCCTTATTGTCCGCCATTACACATTGTGGTCGGATTTCTTGTATGCCGAACCCTGGTCCTTGCCAGTGTAGTAAAGAGTTTTTTGTCTAGAACTACTCAAATTGCTCTTGTCTAAATAATTTCATCAACTCCTCAGGGGTTATGTATTGCATTCGTTTAACATGCGTGACTTTGGCTCGGCTATTGGTACAGCGTACCTGCTTAATCGTATTGATCAACCGTTTCGAATTTCAACGGTATCAATCAAAATACTTCACAATGTCTTGTGAAATTTATCAATAATTCTTGTTAAATGTTTCATAAGAAATATAGAACAATGCATTTATGTTATATTTTGCTTCGTGGTTATGTAACAGAATCAGAAAGCTCTCCTTTTTCTTTTTTTTCTTGCATCACGTTTCGTCGGCTGTTAGAATGCTGTTGTATGACTACTGTCGGGCTAGTCACACAGAGGCAAGTGGAATGTTCATTTGAAATGTGGGGATATTAATGAACCTGGCGGGAGCTTGCCAATTCTATTGCGTGGTGTACTGTCGGGCTATTAGTATTTTCACATTGTTTCAGTGATATTACTCACTGAATAGAAATACTAGTACTTTTTGCGAATGCGCTTCTATATTTCCCACGGTAGTAAAAAGGATCAACTCTCCTTCGATTTAGCGAATGAATCTTTTCCTGCGCATCAAAGAAGCGTCTCACTTCGAGCGAAACCAAGTAAATAACTGGCAATTTGCTTTCGTTATGAATGTCATAATGGTTGCAGGATAAACAGAATAAACGGTTAGTGTCTTACAATACAAAATTTATTTTGATGCTCGACACGGAAAGCCGAGATGACACGGCATAGCCTCGTCATCTCGGCTTTCCTAAGTCTCGCACCAAAATAAACCTTGTTTTTGTAAAATACTAACCATGTATTATCAGTATCTATCAAACTCTAATCAAGGACTTCAAGGCAGTTTATGGTAACGTAAAGTTTTTTGAAATTACTGTCTTGTTCAGATCGTGAACTGTTTACTCGTATATCTAAAGTAACCATGGTGCTAATATTGCTGCGTAAACGTAATATTTTTTTATGGTTTGGATGTGTTGGCATTCATCCTACAATTTAAACGCTAACTGCTCTTTGAAATGTGTCTCCTATGAGATGTTATAGTTGAAGTTAATTACGACATTTAGTGTCGAGGAGACGAAATATGATGTATTTCACCCGTTGTTATATATTTTACAATAAAAAACATCAATATTTCATTGTCGTTCTGTAGACTGTAAAATATATCGTAATGTTGTTAGCTTCGCATCTGTTATAGCAATACAGCAGCTTATTCATATTTTGTTTTTCCAAAAATCGTAATACTTTATTGTAAGATGCTGTTTCAAATGACAATGCCAAAATATAAATATATCTCTCATAAAATTCCAAATATTTAGAAAATGATATGGAGCAAATTTAGATAGAATTTCTCGAGTAATAAATCAAGCACACTAGTTTTCCTTCTACAGTCTGTAGGCTTATCTTAGTAAAACTTCATGGTTTGAAGGTTTGGGATATTTTAGTAAAGGCTTTGTTATACTTGTAATGATGCGGTCTAAATATTGTTAGTTTGGGATATATTGCACCAAATAAATAAATTGAAAAGAATTTAATGTATGATTCATCTTACACAGGTTAACATTTATAATAATCATATTTGATTGATTTGTTAATGCTTTAGAGTCGATCGTCTCCAATCAACATTTGTGGCGATAAACAATTCATTACAGTCAAGGACAAACCAGCGATTTCAACAACCATGATAACTGGCAAGATTATTGTGACGTCAAAATAAGGGGATGACAAAATGCACTCAACAAACGCCAAATAAGGTAAGGCTATACGTCGTGGTGTCGCAAGCAGTGAACCTAAATAACGTGACGTCACAATCAGTATATGTATACTCAAAGTACAGAATCGAATGATAAAACAACTACATGCTGAATCATTTTTAGGAGCTAAACCATTCAATTTAAATCTGCATTTTTTGTAGACACATTATCAACAAGACGTTTTCATATATGAAACTTATTGGTCGTACTTACAATGCAGTTTCCCCAAAAACGTAAATGGAAGATTTGATATAGAAAAGATGAAATAATATTTCCTGTTGGTTCTCCTTAAAATTCGTTAATTAACTTGTTTTGGATTAAAATTTCTCTACTATAATACAGTATGGAACTTGAATATGATTTCTACGTTTGCTAAAATCATTTGTGTTATATTTGTGTTATGATTTCTAAAACCTTAATGAAGACTAAGAGATACACCGCCGACTCATTCGTGTAACTTGTCGTGTTTGTATTTCATTACTTTATATTCTGCGCTACAACATACACTGTAATAGCATAAATAAAATGTCTTGTGATGTGTTTGGGCTCGGTAGCAGAGGAAATTATAGTCTTAGAGAGTGAAAATATTGTAAACCAAAAGTCTATCGCGGAAATTAAATCGTGATTTCTTTTCAAAACAAGTTTGCGAAGATTAACATTGACGGATTTGAAAATTGAATGGATATTATTATCAATAGAAAGGATGTAGATATCAATTCGCGGAGATACATTTTCGCAAATTGACTTGAATCGCGAAATTTGCGAAAGAAAATCGCACGCGAAAGAAAGTTGGTTTGCAGTAAGAACGTGAGGCCCGTGTTGCGAAAACTTGATGATGTTATAGGTTTATAGGTTAAAAATAACAAAACAAGTTAATTATAGAAACCGCCATTTTATCACAATAACATAACAATTCATCAATAACACACACATGTTTAACCCCACTATGTAGACCTCTGTCAGAAAACACAACAAGATTGATGAAAGAACAGCTCACGACACAGTTTTCTGTCGTAAAACAAGCATATCCAGCCCACATTTTTATGGGATGGATCTGTACAGTATACAGTATGTAAAATGACTCGATGATTCAAACAATGACGTCACAATACAACCGCATTCGATTGATATTGACATACATTCAACCATTCAATCATGTTTATAATACTCTCTTGTTATACATACAATTGTATTAAGAGAGCAAATAAAATATTAAAATCTTGAAACTTTCTCATTCACCCATAGTTATGTAATAACCGAAGCGGGAGACAGATTTTAATTTAGTTATGTGTATCAAAGATATATTTACAAATGATATCAACGCAACATTTTTAAGTCCTCTTGCTAGTTTTCAAGGTCAAGTTCATAATAGAATACCATATAACCGGTTATTAACGTGGATTAAAAAATTCACGCTTTTAACTAAAAACTAGACAATTGTATAAAAGTGGTTTCAAATTTTCGCCTTCCGATTGCTAAGAGTTAAATGACTCTATCACGTTGCGATCATATCAATGTCCTATGAAAACGCGAAACTAACCAGCTATACGGCAATTAAAATGTCTAATTTTAGAAAGGAAATGACATAATTCTAGTCTTTTAATAAATATAAAAAAGTAAAAATTTAACTGAAAGAAATGTCGTAATCAAATATCAAATTAATTTCTAAACTATATCTCACTTCTATATGATCTTAATGTTATCATTTTGGGTAAAATCACGCAATTTATGTTAGGAGTACACTCAAATGAGTGTTATATCTCCATAAAATGAAACATCTACTCAAATGAATCCTTATATTTCGATCTACTGTATATTTTTCCACAAAATTCCGAAATCATTTAATCTTAAGCGAACTTACACATGACTTTTTTGCGCATTGATATGTTTAAAGCCAATGAAAACGCTCGTTACAAACAAGATTGAAGAATAACAATTTAAGTCATGGATGCTTGAAAAAGACTCCCTTTCCAGTAGTTTTATATGCAAGATATACCAGAATCAATGTGGCTTTATTTAGATAATTTCGTTTGATATAAAATTTCATTTGCTACCTACAGATGGTGACATCAAATGCTTTAATACTATTTTACAGATTTCGCAATGTTGCAATAAGTTGTTCGAAAACCTATGCAGCAATTTTACAAACATAAAAGTAGTTTTAACGTAAATTCCACTGTTTGTGTCTTTTAAAATAATACCAGTAATGTTAATGAATTTAAAATTTACCGCAAAAAACCTTCTTGTTGACGCCGTGGCGTCACGTGGATGTATTGCTCGGGTAACCATGCTGTACAATCCCAGACGACACAAGTGTATTGCACGAGATATGATAGGTATGGAAGATAACTATTATCAGTTCTCTTCGTATAGAGATAGCGAGGTCTAATTGAAAACATAATATTTATTTGTATCCATAAAAATGGAAGAACTCTCAATGACAGCAGTATTTGTTCTACTGACAGCTACAACTAACCACCCATGATGATAGAAACATTTCAATTTGACTCAGATCGTGTTTGATTAATTTTAGTTGAACCTTTTATAAATCACATATACAATGTATAGAAATCGTGTTTGATTCATTTTCTGTTGAATCTATTACACATAACAAATATATTGTATAGAAATCTTGTTTAATTCATTTTCTTTTGAATCTATTTTAAATAGCATATACATTGTATAGAAATCGTGTTTGATTCATTTTCTTTTGAATCTAATATAAATAACATGTACATTGTATAGAAATCTTGTTCGATTCCTTTTGTTTTGAATTTAATATAAATAACATGTACATTGTATAGAAATCGTGTTTGATTCATTTTCTTTTGAATCTATTGAAAGTAACAAATACATTGTATAGAAATCGTGTTTGATTCATTTTCTGTTGAATCTATTATAAGTAACAAATACATTGTATAGAAATCTTGTTTGATTCATTTTCTTTTGAATCTAATATAAATAACATATACATTGTAAACGTTTGTCGTGTGACGTTGATCTTTCCTTCACAAAGATCGATACTAACACTTTTGCACTATTGAACTTCTCCACTAAATCAACAAATGAGAAGACAATTTGTGGATTTCAAAAATAAACACAATTGATTGGGCATTATCGGGTTGATAAAACACAACCATTGAAGTATGTTATGATCGCTGACTATTAATGTTCGTACAGTTAAAATACACCAGTTCATCGTTGGTTACCAGTAAAATAAGTCAAGTTCGATGACGAGGTCTGCGATTGGTAACCAGTAAAACAAGTTTCTTAAACCCGCCTACGATTGGGGACGAGTGAAGCATTTCAAGTTCCATATACCAGCCTACCATTGGTGACCAATGAAGCATGTCAAATTCGATGAGTACGTCTGCACCATTGGTGGCCAGTGAATCATGTCAAGTTTCATACATCTGCCAACGATTGGTGACCAGTGAAGTATGTCAAGTTCCATGCGCCAGCGTACAACCGGTGACCATTGAAGCATATCAAATTTGAGGACTAAATCTGTACTACATTCAACATAATCAGCCTACCATTGTTGATCAGCGAAGCATGTCAAGTTCGATGACTAGGATTGAACGCATATTCACTGTACAGTATCCTACCATTGGCCTGCAAAACAATCAAGGTCAACAAGAGTTGATTTTTTTCCGTTAATCTCCATTCACGTCCGCAGAATTGGACACATGGTAGGTCTAATACGAATTGCTTTTGACAGCTTAGGTCTTGAAAGTCATCTCATTTTCAACTATCCTCGTCAAGCTATTAAATCTAAATAAGTTGGTTGACTCATACACAATTTGTCCAACCTATTTTTGATTTCTTTCATACACAAACGATCGTGAGGCTGGCGTTCCCAGCATCCCTGCATGATGGCGTACACTTCATCTGTGCACGTGCTAGGGTTCTCTAACAAACTCCCGTCTGTAATATGGCGGATAACCTGCGACAAAACGACATAAAGACATTTCAAATCAAGGACAGCGACATCGTCAACGGCGATTATCTAGACAATTACTTTTACTGATTTATGTAAACTTTGGCTCGGTATATACAAATGGAAATTGATAATTTGCAACCTGCACAATATTGTTGTTGAATTTCAGACCAATGACCAATTATCTAGCTGATTATTGTTAATGGAATAATAAGATATTTTGATGTTTTGCTATCGGCCATTAAGTTGTCTGATATATATCCTCACCTTGAATGAATTCGACACCAAACAACAATTAAATATATTACTACTACAGTGTAAAACGTCTTACCTCATGGTTAGAGAGTTCATACCAAGGTTGTCTGCCATATGTGAATATTTCCCATAACACCACGCCAAAACTCCACACATCTGACTCTACCGTGAATGTTCTGTACAGTAGAGACTCCGGAGGCATCCATCGGACAGGCAACATAGCAGATCCACCCACCTGATAATGGTAAATAAATAACAAACATCTCTGAATATTAGTGAAAAAATAAACCATTAACAGACAAGTAACAGCAAAACGAAAGAACAGTGTCCCGAGTTTCAGTGCCATTTCTTAACCGAGGTAAACTCTTTAAAGTTATATGTGCTGTAACGTCGTTAATCTATTGAAAAAGGTTTGGTGAGTACGAAAATACGGCACATATATCTTAAAGTTCCCATAGAAAAGCATTACAGGGTTTAAAGGGGAACTTCTGTAAGTCTTTCTCTATGGAGAATTTCAAAGAATTTCCTAAGTTAAGAAAAGTTTGTGAAACTGGGCATATGTCTGTAATTTAAAGTAAAACTTAAACTTAAAAATGCTTTTTTAGATAATATATATACCGTCCTTGCATATTACATACATATAGCTACCTGTTATCGCCACATATAAATACATATTGTTAAGCGAATATCGTTAGATCTTTTCACCGATTTCACAGACTGGTTGGTCCTTACACTTATATTGTGGATTGTAATAACAGATTGGACGCTTTCTCTAAAACAATGACGTTTTAGCCCACAAGCACATGACGTAACAATTAATACCTACAAGAACCGACACCTCGGTAATGTGCAGTTATAGGAGATTTCAGAAAAGATGGCGATGACGTCACACAAAGGTACATCCGGGCGCTCAAAGGTACAACTCCGTATATCTGTACACATTAACATGGTGGGAACACAGCCGCTTGCGATGTTTGTTTACATTTTATTGTAATAAATAGTACGGCAAACCGAGAACTATTGCGTTATTTTAATTTCAAAAAGTGTAAATAAATATATTTTACAATAATATACAAATTTAAACATATGGTATTCATATATTTTACTCTGTTTATACTCCATTTTCGACCCTACGAGAAAACACCGGTCGCCATTACGTATAAACATTGACAGACATATTGCAAATATCAACTTGAAATTACAAATTAAATTCAAAGTCCCCCAAAATATTATTATAAGTTATTTCTGTTTTCGAAGTGTTACTTGATAAAACACCTTACAATGTATGATTAGTGCAAAATTAAACATTTGCTTTCGTAGATTACCCCAAGCCCACGGCAGCCATTACAGTACAGCCGAGAACCCGAATTTCGTCCATTTTCAGTGCCAAAAAATACGTATTCTGGTTATTTTTTTTGTCATCAGTTTTGGGAATTAGTTTATAACATACAAATGAGTCAGTTTGTAGGTTCATTTTATCACATTTTTCAAACAAAACTAGAGTATTTATGATTCTCGAAGCCGTGCGCAATGTATCCTGGTCGGCATTTACAGTACTACGATCATTAATTTATATCCATTTAAATGAAGTCTAACTAATATGTATTCAAATTTTCTAAAAGTAATACCACTTCAATTTGAGACTTAACATAGCAGTCTATGGGATAAAGCGGCTGAAAATGAAATATTAAAAAATATAATCTGCAGCATTAAAACTGAACGATTTCACCATTTTATTTTTCGAGATCGGCAGCCATACGTGTACGTGTAACACAGTAGTTTAATTACTATTCGTCATTTTGTTACGATACAAGAGCATTCCATTAAAACAACATGTACATATTAAATAACAAAATATATATCTTAAACAAGTCCTTATTGAGATAAAAGTGTTGGTAATTATTAATGTGATTTATTTTCCAAACAATGCTGTGGCCTGCGGTGATCTACCAGCGACGAAGCCATGCACGAGCGGCCGTGGTCTGGCCAGATATGGTCCACCTTTCGTTATGTTATATAGTGTTGTGAGCAGCTTTTTCATGTACAACAGAAACATGACACAATAAAATCAATTATCTATTCATAACTTTTTCACAACATGGATTTCTCCGTGTGAACAAAAAACGGGTACGTGTGATGTGACGACCCGGCACCTCTTCGCAAGCTGGCTTCACCACTAAATCTACAGAAATATATTTAGCAATAAACAATTGTAAATATCAAAATATAAATGTCTGTAGCCTCTTAAACAATAAGAAACCATTTTAAAATCAGAATTTGCAAGTATGAAACAGTATGCCACAGTATCGATTGTGTAGCAGGGCTGTACGTATCTGTTATTGTTTTCATTAGTCGACATACAGTGATTGTACCTTTGAGGATGTAAATTTTCTGTGACGTCACGCCATCTTTTCTGAAATCTCCTATAAAAATGCACAAAATATAACATGCTTACTAAATATGCATTATGATATTTTAACCCGAAATACAATAATCTTTTAACGTCCCTACCAAATATTACGCTCCAATTTACTTACCCGATAATAATCTGTGCTATACACATCCCTTGACATCCCGAAATCTCCAATCTTAACGACAAGTTTGTCGCCGACAAGACAGTTGCGAGTGGCTAGATCTCGATGGACGAAGTGTTGGGACGCCAGGTATTCCATACCTGTCGCAATCTGGTTAGATATATGAAGTAGTTCTATTTTGGACAAGGTGTCTATGCTTCCAGCACGCTTCGACATTAACTTTGCGTCTGGTCCATGACTCCTATAACAACACAAATGTCAGGTAAGTTATGTTGTATATATATAAAGAAGACTATATAAATGTATTCAATCATAAAAAAAACCCGGTTATAACGCTCTGGGATCAACAAAATCACTTCGTTATAAGCGTAGTTCGTAATACACTTATTACAGACATATTATGGTGACCTTGACGGGGAATGGACATGTTAACGTTATAGCCATGAATTCGTCGTGAACGTGTTCGTTATAAATGATTTTTACTGTATTTTAAAAAGACTCACACGTGGTTCATATTCAGTCTTTGCATATATTACAGAGTTTTCTGCCCTTGCGGTTAAGTATTAATTGTGACGTCATGTGTGTGTGAGCGTAACGTCATACTTTTTCAGAGAAAATGACATGAATTTCCCTCACAAAATAATGACGTCACAATAGATACCTACCCGCAAGGGAGGTAACTATGTGATATGAAAAGACTGAATATGAACCACGCGTAAGACAACATGAAAATTTCGAAAAAACCTTGTGTATTCAAAACAGAAAATAGACTAAATTTAAAGTAGTTGAGAAAATGCTCAAGATCACAACTCAATGAAACATTATATGACTTTAAATTTCGTTAGCACAGCAGATGTGTTTATTTTGTACTGGTAATCGTTAATATGTGATTTACTCTCCTCCATGTGTATACGGGTGTGGGGGTACTTAAAACTACTAGTATCGGTATGCGTGGCTATTTTTGGAAGATATGATGAACGTAACCCAGATAAACATCATACTGATATTGGTTTGTTGGTTGAATGTTTTCTGTAAGCTCCAACGAGCCACAGTGTTGTGGTAATGATGGTACCACTGAGACCCATGAAGGTTCATTTTCAGTATCATCCTACAGATTTCAGGTCAGGTTAGACAGATAGCAGGCTAATGCACCCCACTGGATTCTTACAGGTGAACAGTACTTAAACAGATATGATTAACAATGCTAAAGTGTTTATTTCATATAACAATGCAAGGGGGAGGTGTATGGTTCCCAAAAGTCAGAAAATAAATTCCAGATTAATTCGGTTATTTTTTTTAAATGTTTCGTACGGAAAACAATTTATTTCTTTATTTAATATTTCACTAATAAAACTCGTCCGGAAAAATAACCCTTTTTTCAGCAGAGGAAAGTTCACACGAACTAAGCAATGGCATGCCATTATCAGTGTATACGTAGTTATAAACCATCACACATATTGTAATTCTGTATTTGCACATTACAGCGTTTTATTTCGTCGTAGGTAGGTATTGATAGTTACGTCATTTTTTTCACGAAAACGACGTACGATTTGCTTAAATAGTAATAACGTCATGATAGATATCTACACGTAAGGGACAGTACTCTGTTACATACAAAGACAAATTAAGACTGTCATTTTAGGCTCATGACTGACAAGCCTATGGTGACAGAGAACCTCTAGCAAACATATTTTTTTATTTTAAGGGTAGTGGAGAAGCGATTACATGAGTATTTCCAGCGAATAGGAACATTTTAGGTTCATTGAAAGACTATGATGCATTATCACTCGGAAAGCTTCGTGCCGACCTGTCAAAGCCTTTCACTCTAATCTATGAATAATTTTATTAAGTATTGTCATTAATGGAAATACCTGACAAGTGTACCACATAAGCTTTGATTATATGACCAAAGGGTGTTATGGTAGTGCTCGAATTATGACAGATTTTTCTCTTACAGCGAAGTTATTTCAAAAAAAAAAAAAAAAAAAAAAAAAAACATCAGTTGAACTTACCTGAGGTAATTGTTTAAATCTCCGTTTTCCATATACTCAAATATCATCATGAAATTGTCTCGTTCACAACACACACCGTAAAACATAACGATGTTTTCGTGTAAAATGTTAGTCAGCAATTCGGCCTCGCGGTCAAAATTGACTTTGCAATCCTCCACTGATGTATCTTTAAGGGTCTTAATGGCCACAGTGGTCACTTCAGCGTCCGCGGTCAAGTTAAGACATGTGCCAAGAAATACACGTCCGAAGGCACCCTCACCAAGTTCATGCAAAAATGTTAAATTGTCCAGTCGTAAATGGCGAATAGCTGAAAACAAAACCATTTCCAGATTAGTTAAAGTATTTCGAAAAAGGATTGAATGTATTGAACGAAAGGAAAAGTACAGTGACTGTTTCAATATTACACAAATTATACAGTACTTCCTATGAATACTTACTTGTTTTAATTCCCAAGTGAATAATACTCTAGATAACAAATTGTGTTACCTAACATATAGAAAAAGATTTCAGTTCCTCAGTACATGTATTGGTAAACATTTCTAGTGTGTTTCTCGGGTGAGTTTATGTAATGATTTAATTGCCGAATCAGATGGATCAATTAAATCTTTTGTATTATAATACAGCGGCACACGACCGCAAATGACAAAAATCATGCACTTTTTTTTTATAAAAGCCTGGAACATGGTTTTAATGACTATTAGAAATGTATTCAAGTCGTAGCCATTGGCCACATTCGGCAATTTTTCAAAATGGCTGCCTTGTTGGTAAGACAAAAGTACATGTAGTGCTGGTTTCAAATAACGCAAATGCATTTGTTCTTTGTGAGGTAGTAGATGTTATACAAGACATGTAACGACTACTGGTTATAAGACAAATGTTCAGCGAGAGAGACATGGAAAATAAACATCCATCATGGACGGTCAGAAATATATAGCAAAAGAAGAGCGATGTATGTATGTCGGTCCTCTTTTAATAATGCGATGATCTTAAACAAATCTGAAATCACATGATCGAAGATGGCGTTAAAAGTAACAGTATTTAACATATGCTGGGCTAGTTTAAGGTGAATTAAAACAAGATCGAAAAAAATTAACAAAACTAAATTAATAAAGGAAATAAAATTTAAAAAAAAAATCAGAAATGCGTTTTTATAGATTGACATATATATTTCGATAAACATATGACATGGTCTATGTAACATCTTATTTATGTCACTAGCAATGTAATCCAAATGATGTTCGTGAGTTCAGTTCCTGTTATTAATGCCTATCAATTGCCATGGCGACATATTATCATAGTATCGCCATCAGTACAGTTATCAACATCATCACTTCTGCAATTAGTGTTATTAATGGTGGAAACGATAACAGATGTAAAGAACAATGTAGTTTTGTGATATCATAGTTTTGTTAATAACCATTTGGGAAAAACTTGTTCTAGGAAAGTAATAGGCACCTAATGTTAGTTTACAATCGTGTTTTATTATATGTTTTATGGGAGTGAAGCAATTGACAGGTTATTGTACACTTTTTGATGTCCTCTTGTCGACATCAAACAAAACATTTCGTATATGTAGCCATACAACCTACTTTTTACCATTCAGTTTATTTCTATCTCTCATATGACAACCATATATGACACCAATGTTGGCCAGACAGTCTGGGCTGAACCATCCAATCACCTATACCGCATACCAATAACTATTCGGAAGTATGATTCGTCAATGATAACGACACAAATTGTATACGTACATGATTCGTTTTTAAGTCTCATCTGTTTCTGTCCATAATGGGGATTTTCTACGACGGTATGTGCGCGAATAGGCATGGATTCCTGGGCAACGACGCGAGTATGCTGGTAGCTCTGGTTTGTCGTCTGCAACAGTGGTCGCCGGGAACCGTTGGAAGCAAACTGAGTTTCTGTTGTCTGCCGAGCCATCTTCCGCCGGAAATTACGTATGATGAACACAACGATGACAACAAGTACTGATACCGCTAGTAATGCTGATCCAGTTCCGATATATATCTGGAGTAAAATATTAAAATAGGTATAAATAAAGTGCAGAAGATAACATTGTCTTTGTCATTGAGCCATCAGTTTGTTCGTTATTGTTTTGGTTTCATGATTTATCATAGGTTTATAATACTTTGTTATATTAATCCATTTGGCTTAGTTGTTAGTTGTTCGAAAGGCGAATATCCTAAACACTTTTAAACAAGAATGGTTACAAATGATGATGAAATACTTTATATTAAATTTACAAAAAAAAAACTCCATTCTCTACCTACATACAGATTGTAATATCCTTTTGAACAAACGGGTACAGATATTTAATTATTGAATAATTAAAAAAAAGAGTGAAAATGTTTCCAAACTGATTTACTAGCTCAATAACATAAAAAATGTATTAAAGTTAATCCTTATAATGCAATCAAAACCCATGAAATTCCCAATTCATTGAAGGACTTGTTTTTAGTAAATCAGTGTGCCATTGTTTCATCCAAGCCAAATTTGAAGTTATGAGATGACAACCTATTTCTTAAGCCAGTGAAATTGCTTGCTACAGGCACAATTTATTTTTTCTTCGATATTTATACTTTCATATTGACACACAATATCGGTCGTTAATCTTAAATAAAGTGTATATAGAAATACGTTAATGTTGTGATAACGGAAAGGATATGTGACTGGAGTTGTCTTCCCTATATTATACCTACTATATGTGTATCGTTTTATACCTACTATAAGTGTATCATTGTATACCTACTAAAAGTTTATCATTGTATACTTACTATAAGTTTATCATTGTATACCTACTATAAGTGTATCATTGTATACCTATTATAAGTATATCATTGTATACCTACTATAAGTGTATCATTGTATACCTACTATAAATGTATCATTGTATACCTACAATAAGTGTATCATTGTATATCTACTATAAGTGTGTCATTGTATACCTGCTCTAAGTGTGTCATTGTTTACCTACTATAAGTGTATCATTGATACCTACTTTATGTATATCATATTATACCTACTATAAGTGTTTCAATGTATACCTATTATAAGTGTATCATTGTATACCTACTATAAATATATCATTGTATACCTACTATAAGTAAATCATATTATACCTACTATAAGTGTATCAATGTCTACCTCCTATAAGTATTTGATTGTAAACCTACTATAAGTGTATCATTGTATACCTTCTATAAGTGTATCACTGTATACCTTCTATAAGTGTATCTTGTATACCTACTATAAGTGTATCATTGTATACATATTATAAGTGTATCATTGTATACCTACAATAAGTGTTTCATTGTATACCTACTATAAGTGGTATCATTGTATACTTACTATAAGTATATCATTGTATACCTACTATAAGTGTATCATTTTATATCTACTATAAGTGTATCATTGTATATCTACTATAAGTGTATCATTGTATATCTACTATAAGTGTATCATTGTATACTTACTATAAGTGTATCAGTGAATACCTACTATAAGTGTAACTTTGTATACCAACTATAAGTTTATCATTGTATACCTACTATAAGTGTATCATTGTATACCTTCTGTAAATGTATCTTGTATACCTACAATAAGTGTATCATTTGTATATCTACTATAAGTGGTATCATTGTAAACCTTCTATAAGTGGTATCATTGTATACCTACTGTTAGTGTATCATTGTAAACCTACTATAAGTGTATCATTGTATACATACTATAAATATATCATTGTATACCTACTATAAGTATATCATATTATACCTACTATAAGTGTATCAATGTCTACCTCCTATAAGTATTTGATTGTAAACCTACTATAAGTATATGATTGTAAACCTACTATAAGTGGTATCATTGTAAACCTACTATAAGTGGTATCATTGTATACCTACTGTAAGTTTATCATTCTAAACCTCCTATAAGTGTATCATTGTATACCTACTATAAGTGTATCCTTGTATACCTACTATAAGTGTAACTTTGTATACCTACTATAAGTGTATCATTGTATACTTACTATAAGTGGTATCATTGTATACCTACTATAAGTGTATCATTAATTTTTTGTATACCTACTATAAGTGTATCACTGTATACCTACTATAAGTGTATCATTGTATACCTACTATAAGTGTATCATTGTATACATATTATAAGTGTATCATTGTATACATATTATAAGTATATCATTGTATATATATTATAAGTATATCATTGTATACCTACTATAAGTGTATCAGTGTATACATATTATAAGTGTATCATTGTATACCTACTATAAGTGTATCATTGTATACCTACTATAAGTGTATCAGTATATACATATTATAAGTGTGTCATTGTATACCTACAATAAGTGTATCATTGCTGGCCGTTTCAACCTGTGGTCCATTCCGTATCTCTTTCTCGTTGTAGCTATTTGTCTGTGGGGGCCTCATGTTGAAGGGTGGGACGCCTCCTTTATAGGACCCTGATAATGATAATAGGATTCAATAATACCGTGAACAACACACATTACAATTATTGCTTTATGTAGACTGGTCACCAGCCTATAGAATATTGAAAAACAAATCACTAAAGTTTGAATTTCTTATTTTTGTCACTACTACATGTCTGCTTTTACTGTAACTATGTAAGTTCAAACTAGGAGGGATTATCCAGTGAAGAACCAGTGAGAAAGTCCTATCAACAACTTAGGGTCTGGTGGCCAGTCTATCTTATAAAATATTGGTTTTTTACTGATAAATTCGTGTCCTCCAGAATATCATCAATATGAACTCATTTTCACTACAGTTTTATTATTATATATATATGTAATTTGACCAACTTAATCAACACTAACGCAATCTTCCGCTATGATATTTCCGATATAATAATTACATCTCTGTTTACCGTCAGGAAGTCGTGGCTCTTCCTTTGTCGTCCATATTTTACTCACGTAATCAAAACGAGATGTTAAGCCATAAAAGGTAACGTATTAGCGATATATCTTAAATGCAGAAAAACCAGTCCAGAAAGGTGACTGTCACCTATAGGGTTGACTATTCCAGTCAACGGCCTCTAGCTAGAATGTAATAAGTCCCTTCAGTTTCTACAATATGTACGTATCACATTCTAGCAGTAAGCAATCGTTAAAATTAACATCCATTTCATACACCGAAATATATATCTTTAACACTGGATTCATAGCGCCATTGTTCCTGTTGATAAATTCATTATTCCCACATTTTGATAGTTTCCTTTTTAGATGTTTTGAATTTTCGAATTTGTATTATTATCATATTTGGTCTCACAATCCTGTAAATTCGTGATCACAACTTGGATATGGCTTTCCTTGCATGTAAAATTGTATTGAGATTCTGTACATTAAAGAGCATTTAACTTTTTGAGTAAATGATACTGCAAACCAACTTCGTATTTGCGGCTACAAACATTCGCGATCACCATGTAAGTAAGATTCGGTGAGACGAATTTTCCAGTAAAAGTTGATTGAGTTCATAAACCTTTAAAAAAAACTGGGGAAGTTACGAATGCAAGGAGATGTACATGTTCGAAAATATACTTAATAACGAAATTCGTAAAAGTAAATTGTACGCTAAAAGTACAACCTAAATTCTCAGAAAATTTGGACGAATTTCGAACTTGGAACCCATACTGAATATTAAACACATAATTCACTTGTAATCTAGAAACTCCACCAATGGAGGTTTTGCATTGGTCAGTAGAATAATATAACTAACGTTGAGACATGTTCATTGGCTGTGCCAGGAGGATCATCATTATTTCACGTTAAAAATGCTAGTATACCGAGGCTTGTACGATGAAACGTGCTAAATTTTGTTCAAAGAACATCTTTACTTTATTATGTATATAATCGAATAAAACAAGATGAAAAATCATATTTTACCAAGTGCAGATAATTCTGTAATAAACAAATGTGGAATTGAATAATAATAAATTATTATCTAACAAAACAAATCACATTTCAAATGTAGGTCATCCAGGCCAAGGATTTTTTTAAAATTTTATCAGCTGTAACTAACCGTAGAACATAACCTGAGTCTGATCTTTGCTATTCTAGATTTAGTTTTAGTATCCCGCGCTACCATTACTGGGTTTATATTGTATTATTCATTTCGATAATTAGACGGAATATCTCCCTACAACAAAATGGTGGTTTATTCAGCTCCTTCGGGACCAATAAACGTTAATAACTGTTGTATAATATAACGTGTATACGGCACGTGGACCACCAACACATGATAACGAGTTAATTTATTTAGTCAGTGTTAGTTTAAAATGATATCGCATAGGATGTGTTTTTCACGGGAATACTTTAATTTGCGAAGCAATATGTAGTAAGCAAAACATAAAAAATGTTTTCTAGTTTAGATTTCATTTGCTCGTTTTTAAGTCAAAATTTCGAAAATTCTGATCAGTGATATTAACCGGCTATAAATTACATGGTTGATGATTCAGAGTACACGTACTTCATTGAATGAAATACGAAAAAACTATAGTAAATCGACATATGGCCAAAAATTTGAAAAATCGAGCATTTCTATGATATAATGTACAAACACGAAACTTTGCATGCAAATGGTTATGACTATTTTAAAGGGAATAAGGGCGGGAGCCATCGTAAAAGAGTGCCTTCTTCCGGTATTTTTCAAGATGACCGTCATTTTCGTGGTAAAACATAGAAACTAATGAAATAACACCTAGCAGCATTTTTTGATAAAAGCACGAAAGTTGGCAAGTGAGTTGCTAAGACAACCAAAAATAGGAATTAAAATAGGAAACCATTATAAAGGATATCTACTTCCGGTATTTTTCAAGATTGCCGTCATTTTTGTAGGCGAAACTTAGAGAAGTACTGAAATAACACGCTGCACGTTTTGATAAAGACATGAAAACTAGCATGTTAGAAGCCAAGACGCTCAAAATAAAATTTAAATCGTGAGCAACTGAAAAAATACCCGGTATTATTTAAGATAGCGTTTATTTCCGTAGACAGAACAAGCTAGCATTTTAATAAGCAACAACCGGAGATGTTATGATATAACATATTGCAATTTTTGATATAAGCATAAAATTAGCATCTGCTTATATGAGACAATCAAAATAAAATTTAAACCAAGAGCCATTGAAAATAGTACCTACTTCCGGTATTATGCGAGATAGGGTATGTTACCGTTGGCAAAACCAATAGCTGGCATTTTCGTAGACAATACACGAAGACGTAAAAGATAGCAGACTGCAGTTTTTGATAAAAGCATAAAAAATTGACATCTGAGTATCTAAGACAATCAGAATAAGATTTAAACCAGAAGCCAATGAAAAAAACTACCAACTGCAAGCCAATTTTGCTGTTGCGGCTACAAAATTTCGCGATCACCATTTAAAAAAAGATTCACGGAGACTAACTTTCCCGTATAAGTTGATCGATTACATAAACCTTTCAATAAACTAGGCAAGTTACCATGCAAGGAGACACATGTTCGAAAATTTACTTGATCACGAATTTCGTAAAAGTAAATTGTACGCTTAAAAAAATTGATTTACACTTTAGTAAATAATCAGAAAATTTGGACGAATTTCATCTTGGAACCCATACAGAATATTTATAACATAATTCACTTGTTATCTAGCAAATCTAGCCCTGAAGGTTTTTTATCAGTCACTAGTATACAGTTGTTTCATGCCTTTTCAGTGAAGAAAAAAACTCTTTCCCTCTGGGGAAACAGTTTATAGGGTTTGTCCCAACACCGAGGGTTTTGACTGTTGACTGAATAGACATGAAACAACTGTTTTGTTACCTGAACCGCAATCTTAAACTTATAACTGAGCTTCTGGTGAGAGAGACTTTTGCAGAAAGAATAGCGGTATTTGGGTCGATTCATCTCGTCATTGTTTATGACGTCAACTATTAATTATGACGTCAACAATAAACGCATGCAAACGTTCCGCCCCGGTCAACAGTCAAACTATTGACCGGTCAATAGGCGAAATTACTTCATTTACATTTATATAGAGAGTCAGTTAAATTACGATCACTTTGATCTAACATTTACAATTCTAGTATACTAAGGCTTTTAGTCAAATGTACGAGTACATATTGTGCTAAGTTTTGTTCAAAGGAAATCTTTACTTAATGATGTACTTGATCGAATGAAACAAGATGAAAAAAACATAATTTACCAAGTGCAGATATTTCTGCCATTTGCAAATTTGGTATTCCTGACCATGATAAAAGAGTATTAATCTAACAAAACAAATCACATCACAAATGAAGGTCATCCAGGCCATTTTTTTTTTTTTTTTTTGAATTTCATCAGTTGTTACTTACCGCCGAAAATAACCCGTGTCTGATCTTTGCTATTCTAGAATTAGTTTTAGTATCCCGCGCTACCATTATTGGGTTTATATTGTATTATTCATTTCGATAATTAGACGGAATATCTCCCTACAACAAAATGGTGGTTTATTCAGCTCCTTCGGGACCAATAAACGTTAATAACTGTTGTATAACATAACGTGTATACGGCACGTGGACCACCAACACATGATAACCAGTTAATGGATACTGCATAGGATGTGATTTTCACGGAAATAGCATTTTTGCGTTCTTGTAGAACATAGATTTGGTCGCAAAACTTTGATTTGCTAAGCAATCAGTAGTAGGCAAACCATAGTGATTCTCTGCTGGTTTAGATGTCATTGTCTCGTTTAAGTCAAAATTGCGAAATTTCTTATCAGTGAACTTAACCGGCTTTATAGTTTACAGTTGGTAATTCGGAGTACATGTACTTCATCGGATGAAATAAGGAAGATATATCATTAATGCTGGCCTAATAAAAAAACTAAATGAAACTGCCTTAAATAAGATATTGAATTAAATAGTTTGCGAAGCAAATCTTTTTTTTCCAAATGTGAAACCATGGTCAGTATTTTACTCCTGATATATCGCAATCGTTAAAAATCCCTGTTTCGATCAATAGATGAGGCCTTACATACACCGAACCCCTTGTCTTCTAAAATAAATAATTTAAAGATTTCTCTTATAAAATCTGCTGATTGGTTTACACAAATCGGAAATACCTGGGGTAAATCGGCGCACATCTTTCAATGACAGTAAACGATCCATGCTATCCCCACGCATACCAAGTTACACATTATTGTTTTATCAATAGCTTCAGATATTGAGCACAACGAAATGAGGAGGATGGGCAAATACCTTTATAGTTTGACGTTTACAAAAAAAAGATAATGCAAAAAGTTACCCCTATTAACCAATATCCTAGACTTATTTATAAAGGTTCGAACCACTTATACGACATGGTGTAACAGAAATAGCACCGGTCCCCCAAGATATAATATTGGTGATTTGCAAAAGTCTTTTTACATACTACTAATATAATATCTTCAGCTTCACCCTTCAGGCATTTATCGTTAATGTGTAGTCTGATATAGAGTTTGTTCTCTATTTAGATCTTTACGTACCAAAGAGGCTACACGAACCAATTCACAAAGACGGCTTTACAGAATTCCGGAAAGTAGTTGAACGTAATTACAGGGAAGTAGACTATCATTCTCAAAGCACGACTTACCGATTTTATTCGACAAAGGCAGTCCGCCTACACTTACACATATATCCTGGGAAACACACTCATGGAGAGGATGCAGAGAAAAAAATTCGAACTTGGGTCTCAGAATCTACCAAATGGGACAAAGAAGTATGGTCTCTCACTCTCAGCTTAGTGACAGCGCATAGCTATATTTACATTATTCCCAAGTAACACGATATATTCTTTTTTTTACAATAACACGGACCGATCAGTATAGTGTAACTACAAAATCATTTCTTAACTCCCTTTTATCATTCGCTCTCTGACTTCAATGTATGTAATATACCTTCTACTGAGTTTGAGCATTCAACATCCATGGATACTCTATGGAAAGGAAGTCTATGTGTAAGATTTGAAAGAAATTGCTTACATATATGAATATGGTCAAAACTGTAAAAATCTCGTAAAACCACAAATAATGTCATATATCTTTTTTTTTCAATTTGGTTCTAAATCAAGCACACTAACATATATATATATATATCTTAATTTGGATATTTAGTTGTTGGATTATTGGTGTTGTCTTTCATAATAAAAACAGTCTTGCATGTGGTGAAAAAGAAAATTGCATAGAACTTGACAACATAGACTCCATGCATCCTATTAGCCACTGGTCAATAGAGTCACCTTAACACTTACCGCCAAACCGGAAATCTGCATCTATGTACCGGGAATCAAATCCGAATTCATTAGTCGCTACTAGCGTATATCTTCCATTGTTCTTTGGTGCGACCATAGTGAACGTCAAACATCCGGTGATATTATTAACACTGTTTATTTTTTCGTATTGGTCAAACGTGTTGTGTGTCATGATAAGCCCTTTACCCCCTCGATACCACTTCACTGACGGTTTGGGATAGCCGATGATTTCGTATTTTATGCAATAGTAGAAATTCGGTTTTGGTTGAGTGAGTTTCATGATTTTGGGAGCAGCTGAAACATACACAAAACACATGCGTTTTATAGGAGTCTCGTATAAATCAAACTAATATTAGTACTTGCCACTTATTGCTACATATTTAAATTACCATTTTTATGTAATTTGCACAACTCAAATCTAATATCACCATTGATTAAATTTCGGTACTATATAGGTTTTATACCAGACAACTTTATTGTTGCAATTTTTCCACTACATAAATCCATGCTATTGATTAATGAAAGCTTTTCTTAATTAAAGCAAACTTACAATTCACGTATAACTCCATCTTCGCTGACAGCTTTCCTGCCACATTTCTTGAACTACAAGATATGTTTCCACTGTCCAATGGATTTGCTGATGAAATGATCAGAGTCTGAACTTGTCCATCCTCTGACGTCTGGAGGGCGTAATTTGACTTAAGGTGGGATACATCCCATTCCACAATAGGTGGAGGCTGACCTTCACCTTTACATGTTACTTGCAGACTACTGCTTGTGTTGACGATGCTTACAGGCTGTGATATTTCCACCTTTGGAAGATCTGTAAAAATCACACGAACACATATATATTTGAGAATATAAAATCACGTCCTGTTCCTTGCAAGTTATGTCGTTAACCTATTTCATTCGTGATGAAGTTTTTCTGTAGCCTCTTTAAAATCACTAATCAAGGTTGAGTTTCACTAATCAGAGTTATATTTTCACTAAGCAGAGTTGATTTTCATTAACAAAAAATGATTCTCACTAATAAAAGTTGACTCTCACTAATCAGACTTAATTTTCACTAATCCGAGTTCACTTTCAATAATCAGAGTTGATTCTCACTATCAGAGTTGATTTTTAATAATCAGAGTTGATTCTCACTATCAGAGTTGATTCTCACTAAATCGATGTTGAGAGTCCTTTACATTTTCTAGTTGGCCTAAGTATGACAAACAATCCGTCGTACTGTTAGTTTTTCCTATAGGATTATTAAGCTATTTATGATTGACACAATTGTACTAAGATGAATTTAATGACATCACGTAGAAAACATAACCCATCAAGGCATCGACATAAAACTCATAATAACAACAGGTCACCGGCTTTAATGATACCATTGTAATCTGATGAAAAAACTCTAGTACTGAAAACATGAATTCAATATTTTGTTTAGGAATTTAGAAATATCTGTGATGTGTAAAATTTAAACTGCACCTGGTGTTATGAGGTTGACGATCTAGCAAAGAAAATGTTGTCCTCTCACGTCAGTTTTTAATAATGTCCTCGAGTATCCTAATTTCGTGGATATACTGTATTTAGTTTTTGCGAGTGTAAAATTTCGCGTTGTACTTGTCGGAACTTATTCGCTGGTGGGTGTGTTCGCGAATCACATTGTAGCCTTTGAAAACGTGACAAGTGTGTACTGTGTAAATCCATGAATATTGAAAAAATCGCGAGGTATGGATTGTCGCGTGAATACGCGAATTTAGTAAAAATAAAAAAACACGCCAATATCAACAAATATACATACAGTAAGCATACAAAATAATATATTGCTGTTAAACTATTTCAATACTTATCCGGTTTTATTATCATTATCTGTGTTTTTGGTTCAAAATAGAGAAGTTTCTTCAGTCCTTTTACACTGCTATCCCAAGTATTATTACCGGTAAAATATGTCAACGCAATACAAAAAAGTATTTCAATTTGCATTAAATTTGAGTTACAATATTAACGGTTAAAGATGCTCCACCGCCGACAGAGCATAAATGATATTCATCATTTGAGCAATAATTGGCGTTTAATCGTGTATAAAAAACATGATATTAAATAATTAATTTCGCCTTTGGTGCATGCGTAATCAGTAGTTCATTCCATATAGGATATAGTGCCACGGAATTTGTTCTGGATGCAATTCATTATTTTTCATATTTTTAACTTGAAGTTAAATTGGAAGCTCAACATTTTCAGTTGTGGTAATGGTGTAAAGTAAGTAACTTTTGTAACTGAAGAAAAATATAAAATCATCTGGTCCAGTTTTTGATAGTGAAAAATTATCATTTGTCAGCGGTGAAGCATCTTTAAGGATGAACTGAAAACAATCTTTCATGAAATTAGGATAATATATGATTAGAAACAATTTATATTCTAGTTGTTAATCATGTTGTCAATAGTTGTTTTGAAACCTGACAGAATAAGCATTCCGCAAGCCATGGGTAAGCGGATGTCAACATACATATATATCCTCAACATACATGTACATTGCTTTTCTATTTAAAACGTTCGGTAACATAAAAATATTTTTGCGTGCACAACACACAAAAGAAAAACGCAAAGGTCCCGATGTTTCGCCGTAAATGAAAAAAAGACCTTCGAAATGGCCCCTGTGTATACAAGAGCCCCAGGATATAACTTTAATCTGGCCGCTGATTGGCTGGCTAATTATGAATTTCAAAAGTAAAAATGTTTTCTGACAGGAAATTATTCCTAGATAACCATGATATGAATTTGGAAATTCAGATTGAGATTCAGGTTCAAAATATCAATTTTGATAATGAACAGGTAAAAATATTAGAATTCAAGGATTTTTTAGTGCAAAATGCGCCCGATTTCAATAGAGCTACCCTGGTTAGAGTTTGGACACATCTCATCATACGATGCTGTCAGTAGTTCAGCTTGCATCTGGCCAACGAAGACTGACTTTGTTATAATCAATAGCATAGTGATTCCAACCATATAATTACCTGAAACACTACGTACAAATCATCACTTGTTACGACCATGTAATCGTGTACAGAGTTTGACTTAAGTATATGTTTGCAAGTTGCCATGGTGATTATTGTTTCTTGTGTCTTGTTTTATTGCAATGCGACAACAAATTGGCTACTCGGACTTGGTAAGTTACAACTCGACTGGAATTGTGACCAATGTTTATGACTCTTGTATATTTTGTTTCTATATTGTATACACTACATAAGACTGGTTCGATATACTGGTTAAATTCCAACCCAAAGAAACGATAAATGAATATGACATAGTACAGTAAAACCTGCTTTAGGGACCACCTCTGTATAAAGACCACTTTATTAATAAGTCAACTTCTTTGAAAAATGGAAAGTTTTAACACATCTTTACCTGTACATAAGGCCATATGTTTTTGGAGCCCTTTAAGTGGCACAAAAACAGAATAAAATTCGAAAACTAATAAAAAAGAAAACAATTAAAAAAAGTATATATAAGGAAAATATCAAGCTAACACTTCGCGTTATGGGCAACAATATTATCTTTAATATTAACTTTAACATAGTAATGCTTTTGTAAAATGTCACTTTAAGTTTAAACGAATACTCTTTTATCTTTCGCTAGAACAGTAATAGATAATTGGAAATCTAAAAACAAACTACGCATTTCCTTTATCACGAGGTGGAATAAATAACGATTGTCGCTTTCTGGGCAATACAAATGGCCTTTATATCGGTATGAACGGTGATGAACCCGATGTGTATCTAAAAGTAGTATCCTTGTTGTACGCCATAATCAGTCGTAAGAAAATCCATCACCTGCGGCCTTCATCAGGTCGCGCGTGCATGCACAGTAAAACCTGCCATAGCGACCGCCTCTGTATGAAGACCACCTAATGAGACCACTATTTTTGGATTGCAAACTGCCAATCCAACATAATCTGACCAATGTATAAAGGGTTCGTACATAATATCTATATAGTAGAATACAATTTAAGCCCTGTAGCTATGATTTCAATTTTCTTTTACCCTCCTGAAAGGGAAATATGATATTTTGAAATTGCTTTTGTTTTTATTTTCTACAGACATCAACATCACCACGTCAGCCTGTCTTCAAAAATAAACGTGCCATCCAGTTTTAAACAATTTTGCAAGACACTTTCACCTATTAAATTTAAAATCCCAATTATATCAAGCAGGACTGAAAAATAAAACTCATTTGATAACCTGCGTTACAGAAAAAAAAATTTCAGCAAAACTATAAATATGGGACTTCAACTATTAAATATGAACTTCCCAGTAAGATTGAAAACTATTTTAACAACCTGCGTTACAGAAAGACAAATCAGCAAAACTGTAAATCTAGAAATACGACAACACATGATCAAAAGGTCATTAACATATCATCTTCAGTGGTTTCTTGGTCCTCACGAAAGGTTTTCTCCCCAATTCCAAACTCAAGCTCAGCCAACCAATGACGTCATTCGTGGAAATCACGTGCAGAATTTCATGACGCTATTTTTGATTGGTTGAGCTTGAGTTTTGAGTTGAGTCGCTTGAAACCCAGACCCAAGCTCAACTCTCAGCTGAACCAATGAAAACTGCCACAATATTCTTAAGCTGCCTTAATGGGGTCTTCAGATGGCCAATGGAGGAAAAGATCACTTCTTCAGGTTCATATAATAAATTCTTTGATATATTATTTGTGTTCTTTAGAACAAGAGAGAACAAATCAAATTGTAAAAAAACATCAATCACAACTACCATGTACATGTATAGTCGGAAACTTGTCAAAATAATTTGCAACACAACAACGGAAAAACACAATTCAGCATCAATATCGATGACCACAATAAAAAGTCGTATCGTACCATACGTAAAAGCCTTTCCCAACATAAATTTTGAACCTTATTAATGGATTTACCTCCTAAAATATCAAAATTTGAATACACTTTGGAAAAAATAAAAATCAAACGATAATAATAAACAAGAAATGTGTGATAAAGGATATTTAATGTATGCTCTTTTTATTATTTGTATATTTAAGGCCTGAAACTGATATACACTTTTACCCATATGCACTTATTGAAATACTTTTAAAAAAATACACATAATACCGTCAGTGCATGTCCTAAAGACAAATAGAGGAAAAAACAACTGATGGAGTCATGGCCTTGAACTTTGATATTAGTATTGTCGATATCACATCAAAAGGTTAATTAATTCTACATTGAAATGGCACGATGCGAAGGCATTCTAATTGTGACGTTTTAACAACTCACCACAACCCGTAATATTGGCCTTTGAGAGATCCATCTCGGTAATCATGTTGTCCATATACTCGATGCATGTGATGTAGTTGCCAGTGGAGACCTTTGCGGGATTTTCGTTTAATAGGAATTGTAGCCAGATACTTGTACAATTACAGGGTAAGGGATTGCCGTCTACAATTCTGCAATCAAAAACAAAAGTAATTATTGATAAATAAAGACCATCGAATCCCGAAATGAAAATACATATATTGGTCATACACGCTCCGATCACAAAGACTATTAATAGTACTAATGCTTTGCCAATCATTCGTAAGTTTTGCCTGTTTTGTAGAAGATCATGGGATGATACATATTACTAATTTCTTGCATGTTTTGCTGTTTTGTGCTTATATGATATGTTATTAGTTGTCTCTAAGTGCCCTTTCGCAGATACAAAATTTCAGTATGGCAACACCCATGATTAAGTGCTGGTTTACTAGTCCTTACATAGTAGTAGGTAAGAAGATATGAAACATATCGACTTGCAAAATTATATACATATGTTTATAGAATAATCGAAACATTTTAACAATCACAAAGACACGCTTTGCTTTAAAAGCAAACAATGCAAGTTAAAAGGCATTCACTTGAGATTAACCAGAGGGTGTATCAGAAACAACTCTTGAAATATGCTACAAAATCTTTGTTTTTTAAATCCCAATTTCAAATCTTTAACATTGTGAACATTGTTAATCCCACTTTGAAAAAAAATGTAGTGCGTAGAGTTTATACCATTTTAACACACTTTGAAGCGCGTTATTTTTTTTAAAGCGGTGGTTACACAGTCTTAATTTTCAGTCGTTACACATGTATATTGCGACTCATAAACAGCAGCAAAGGATGAGAAAAAAAAGTAAAAAGGTACAATATGGATACTGCCACAAAGGACAATAATTTATAAAAGAAACCTACAATAAGTCTGAGGAAAATCTAAAAATAATGTTATATTTTTATATGTGGAGTAATACTGCACCATGAAAGCTGCGTCAAATTTTAATAGGGTTCAGACTGCTGGCTACGGGCAGGGCTATTTCTTATTTATAGTTTCTGCAGACATATGCAGAAGAAAGAAAATATGAGAAATAATTCCCTAGTGATGCAACAGTGACAGTAGACATTTATGTTTCCTAGTTTTTGTTGTCTGGGTAACAAAAAAATCAGAAATACATACAAATCTATACTTAAGAGATAGAACAGGCCGAAACCGAGCACAAATCGATGGTCTGTTTAAGGAACCAGGTTTAAAACAAATTGCTTGGAAAAGTAAAAGAAATTGACCAAAAAAATACATTTATTTTTTTCATGTTTTTTGTACAATGAAATGTAAAATGTAAAAATGGTATGGACGTTATTCATTTCAATAGTAACAGACATTGGCGGATCATTCATCAGCCACATGGTGTTTTGACACCTGTAGAACGCAAACTTGTGGCGTACCCTCCCAGTGCAGATGATGGCGGACAGGCAGGGCAATGTTCGCTAGAGACTGGCCTCGGCCAGTTCCACGTGCTGACACTAATGAAAACTAACGGTTAATGTTCCTATAAATTGACGTCATGGTCCCTAACATGCATCGTTATTTCCAAGTAACTTAATAATCTGTAGCGCAGGTTTGTACCCTGCAATTGTAATCTGACTATCAAATCAATTGCTGAAACAATCATTACTTATTTACATCTCGGTTAAATCGACGGCTAGGCAATGTCCTACGTTTTGTGGGTACAAAACAGTACCAATGTTAGATCATTTGGAGGTTTCTTCCATAATGTTTCATCACTAAAAATATGAATAAAGGAAAAACATCCTCTTGAAAAATATTGATAATCTTAATCATGCTAGCCAGATTAGGCACACAGAAGAACCTGACATTAATGTGCCGGCATTGGGATACGTCAGACTGATAATTTTATAATTGTGAAGGATTCGCTTATTATTAAATATCTGTTAATGTTATAGAGATATAACACAAAATGATTACACTGAATTTATATAGCCTCCTTTTAGTGATAGGCTCTCTTCTATTAGAAACTGGTAAGCAACCGTGTATCAACCAATTAAACGCGGCGTTATAAGCGGCAACGTCTTATGGGATCATCATATAACTTTTAAGCCAATGACAATGCTTGTTACAAATGAAAGTGGATTATTGTCTAATAATGTAATTCCTTCATGGATACTTTAATGGGTTAATAATATGCAACATGAACCTTTAAAAATCACAAGGCAAGAAAAAAGTACTGATTAAGTCTGAGGTTATAAAGAAAAGGGAAAAACAATAGCATTTGTCGATAGACTCTTCATCTTGATAATTAAACTTCAAGTATTTCAATCACCTACTTTTTACAACTCCCGATGATTTTCCTAGCAATAATGCCTTAAATACATTATAAACTGATGTTAATACATTAAGACCAGCATATGTCGTCAAAGTCGGTCTTTTTGTAAAGTGAAAATTGTTTTTGTGAAGGCAATATTTTTATTCTAATATAGCTCTTAAGTTGCAAAAATGACACCATTGAAATTTGATAGCCAAATACATTCTTTTTTCATTGTCGTTTATGTCGCTCTCTGGTGAAAAGTAATATCTCAAAGATCTTAACAAAACATCAGTGTTGATTTTGTTTTCTGTTATTAGACAAATATCCAGACTTTCTTGACGTTCTGTGATTTGTTTGAGGAAAAGAGATATTATATTTCTGGTTATTCGAAAGTGAAAAAAAAAAGTGAAAAGAGTGATGATATGACGCCATTCGTACACAAATAGATAATGTATAGAAAATTTCTAGCTAGCACAGGAAATAATTAATATAGTTACGGTCCTCTTCACCTGGAATTAATGGATTAACAAGTTGATAAAGTTCATATTCGGGTAGTGTTGTATTGTAGTGGTGTACGATATCTTGATATTTCCAAGTATTTTAAGTTTATGAAACAGCTTAATTTGGTTGCTGATACTATACAATCAGGTAGATTGTTCTACACCTTCCTAGTTATTATTATGAAGTTGATGCTGCGTAAAAGAATAACAACTTACAACTGTTGAACGTGAGGACCATCAATAATTTCCCAGGACAGAGATTCAATCTTATTTCTTCTAAGTGATCTGGAATGAAATGAAATGTATTTGACAGTAAGACTAGCTAAAATAAGGTAAATAGAAAGATAAAAAGATTAACTTATTCTACGTTTTTATCATTATAGCAATAAAAATCGAATCATGCAATTAGCGTGAATTATTTAAGTAACAGGTGAAAACTGGAATGTGATTCAATCAATAAGCCATAAACAACATCAAATTGAACACCTAAATTAGCTGTAGAAGTCATTTTTTCCATAACCGTTTTAAGTGAAAGGTGCCATGTTAAACGTGATTTCTCAGCACGTTCAATACAAAAAATCATAAATAGAACCAAAATGAAGTCCAAAGTCAGTTATAGACGTTATCTCTAGATAACCGTTGTTTCATAACTCACTAACATAGTGTACCCGACCTTAACCTATATTACAGCATGACCTAGCGTACACTAACGTACACGTACTGTAATTAATCCCGTTCTGACAGGTAGCATAAGACAGCGTTTCTTAGCGTATCAAAAGCTACATCTACGTGTGATTATGATCGTAGCAAGCAAATGTCAATGTGGTTCATCGCACAATAATGTATCTTAGCGTACTTTATCGTATTGTTTACTTACCGGTACGTTAAGACAGCCTATCTGTAGGCACGTTAAGTCACGCTAAAGTATATTATTCTACGTTATGGTACGAGATGCTGCGCTTCTATCAAATTTTGACTTGCGCAACAAAATTTTGTTCATGTTCATGTTTGAGTGTAGAAGTGCGCTAGTCTGCATGCTCTGATACATTGCGGTAGGTTTATGTACGCTACTGTAGGCTTAGCCACACTAAGATTGCCCTTCTGAAACGTTATTACAATACGCTACTACCTCAAACTTTACGAGGTCTTTATATCACTGGAAAAAAAGACCTGCATCACTTCTTCGTTTATTTTATCATATTTCCATCTCAATTAATTGATTCGCGGCTAAATTTTATCGATGTAAATTAATATTACAAAATTCTAAATCACGTGTAAAAATATGACAGATGATCAGGACTATTTACGCCATTCAAAAAAAAATCTTTACCGTAATATTGCCTTATATGATATGTATACAATTTGTATATTGATAGACAGTACACAGAACTGTATTGGAAATTCGGAAAAAAAACTTTTCAAAGCCACTGTAAGGCTTGATTTAACGACAAATACCAGTCTAAACAAAGCCTCTTCTAATCCACAAATAAATATTTCATCTCACAATTTACAAGAAGTTACGTAATTCACAACCGATTTCGATCGGAAACTGTCGTCGGGAAATACTTCAAGGCGAGAAACTGATGTAACTAGACTTTACAGCATCGGAAGTTTGGGGGACAATTTGGGGAAACAATAAAACGTTATCAATCGATTGAATTAAGAAGCTGACTGCTAGCTCCGAATTTTATAAATTGGGAAACATTCTTTAAGTTTTTGAAAAACAAATAAATAAGTGATGCGTGGTACGATTGATATTTGCATGAAAACATTTTAATCCGATTGATTTATTTTAATATTTCCCTATTGCGGTCCCCAGGTATCTCAATTCTGTTCATTCTTTCGCATTGATTAGAAAGACCATTGCAGATAAATAATTTATCACACTGGAACAAGAAATAGCGACTTCCTAATGGTATCCCGGATAGACATGACCGTTTGATGTAAAAACGATTCCTGAAATCTGTACGAATGCGTCTGTATGAGACACATAATGTAAGAAGCTGTGCTTACGTAATCTCATTTTCGTCAACAGTTCAAGTTCAAAAAACAATGGCAAATTATTTGTCTGTTCATATTTGGGTTTTTGTCACATGTAAGACTTGTGGGCTTTTTTAATGAAATATTGATATAAGTTAGCAAACCTGTCCTATTGTATAAATGGTAATAAAATAAGATTAATTTAAATTGTTATCTGTGCGATTATGATGATGCGATTATCTGCCAAACATCAGAAGTAAAGAAGGACGACGTTATCACTTGCCAAAATAAAATTTCGTTGTGTTGTCTTTATATTTGTGATGATGCAATTATCTACTGAGCGTTTAAATCAAAGGATGATAATGTGATCCCTAGACAAATCATAAATGGTAAAATTTGTACTTATAGCCATGGGAAGAAAATCCACTTAAGAGTCATCATTAGATTAATGATGTAATGTTGCAATAAAAAATACCATTCTCACATTTTATTTGTGCTATTTCGAAAAGAATTCCTCTTTTGACAAATAACGCAGTTTAATTAATAAGTTGCAGTGTTTGATTGGATCGTTAACTTTTTGTTTCCTTAAAAAGTAATTATCAAAAATTAACTGAAAATAAATTGCAATTGACAATATTAGACAATACAATGTTGTTCGTTTTTAGAACAATTTGAAGAGGAATCTTTGTCAGCGTGCCTCGTTAATTCATCGATGTTCACAGTGTTTCGGTGCAATTAATGCAATACGTTTACGCGCAATGACGTCACGATTTGGGTTCTATTTTGGGTTAAGGAGTCGTCAGCGTATCTTTCGTTGTTTTCCTATTTGTATATATGCATAAGAACTAACATGTGATGTAATTACCGCATAACAATGCTGCAATATGTTTCAAAATAAAAGTCAATTCTCTTCTTAAACGGCATGAGATTGTGTCATTATGTAAAGAACACTCACATGTGAATAACACTTACAATTCTAACAGTCGGAAAAAAGAAATTCACAAAAAAACGAAACAAAATTAATTTACTAATTGCCTTGAGGCGGAATAAAGAAAGATTACTAAAATAATGTACATATTTTAAATGTATAAGCGATTATGAGCAACAAAACATGGCCATATTCTATATACATAATGGTTCCTGGTATATTTCAAATAAATAAGCTACGTTTCTCTAGATCTCAAACATCAGAATTGTTAGGAGTATAAAATACGTCGTGTAACTATTAAACTATTTTGATACTTTAAGATGCTTCACCGCCGACAGAGCATAAATGTTATTTATCATTTGAACAATAATTAGTGTTTAGTCGTGTATATATATGTCTAATTAACACAGAAAATAATATTAGATAATTTATTTTGCCTTTGGTGCATGCGCAATCAATGCTTCATTCCATATAGGATATAGTGTTACGGAATTTTTTCGGGATGCAATTAATCATTTTCATATTTTTAACTTGAAGTAAAACTAGAAGCTCAAACTGTTCAATGGTGGTAATGGTGTAACGTAAGTTGCTTTTGTAATTAAAGAAAAATACTAAATCGGCTGCTTCTGTTTTTGATAGTGAAAAAATACTATTTGTCAGCGGTGGAGCATCTTTAAGTGTATTTGTGGTATCTCGTTCTCTGTAAGTGGCATATTGTCTTTTAAAATAGGATTTTAACAACTAAATATGAATTGGATACATGTACTTTACGTTTATTCAATTGTCCCGTTATATCGATAGTCAAATGTTAAATCTATTAGGATAGATTCCCTTTACAACAGACTAGATACGGGCACCATTTTAAAACATGATATTCCATTGTATATGCATATTAAACAGCTATATGTCCTCGTAGGTAAGTTTCGATTGTGACGTCATTACTTTGTGAGCGAAATTCACATCGTTTTTTCTCAAAACTTATGAAGTGACGCCTACAAAAACACATGACGTTACAATCAATACCTACTTGCAAGGGCGGATAACTCTATGATAAATTAAACAGAAAGAAATACTTACATGATCCTCAGTTCTTTGTTATATTTTAAAGCCTTTGGTGATATATACTTCAGGCCTGAGTTTTCAATCGTTCTGCGAAATAAAATAAAATGCAACAAAATATTTTAAATCATCATTTTAATTCTTCATCCATTATAATTTATGATCTGGTCTAGGTTTTGATAAAGAAGAGCCTAAATGTATCTACAAGGATGAATGTTTTTAATCTTATTTCTTTTAAGTTATGTTTTATCTTTTATTTTCTATTCTTATTTTTGTTTTTGCAAAATTAATAAAAAAAAACTTACTTCAAACATGGAATATGCTATAAATTGTATTATCAAACTTTAGAACAAACCAGGCAGACTTTTGTCGAAGACATGATTGTACCACTACGTATGTAATGATACTGCATGCTTGTAATCATAGGCTATACAATGCTAATGATAGGATGTCTTCTAGAAGATGTTATAAGACAATGTTGTTTGAATCAGTTGTTCAATCAAACCCCATCAGTCCAGCGCAATAATAGCTTACATTCCAATTATTCCTATAAAGGATGTAATTACTTTGTTGCCCTTTGATGCATATTTTTAGAATTTCTTAAATAGCTTTTATAATGAAAACATTGTCTAATTGTAAAATATAAAACAGTCAATTTGAATAACCAACTGTGATTTCTCATGAGACGATTGTGACTTTACAATTAAAATGTTTCCAAAATTCGCAACTTGAAAATACCATAGGATTGTGCTGCGCTCTAATACTCAGCATAGTCCGAATATCAAACAATTTCAAACATGTCTACATTTGGACTAATATGACAAGCGCATTGGATCAGGTAAATATAGCCATAAGGTAAAATTTCGTCTAAGTGGTTTGCCTGAATTGGCAATCTCCCACAGGAGTTAAGAAACGATTTTGTCAAGATTCCGTCTTTGCATATTATAGAGTTAGCTCCCTTGCGGGTTGGTATCGATCGCAACATATCACGTTACAGCACGGTTTATTTCCTAAAAAATAACACCAGTCCTTATTTTGTTAAGCACAAAGAAGTTTCCTCAAAAATACTTATTAATTAAATAAGTTGATTTCTCCTGCTGTCACTAGCTCGGTCGTTTTGAACTTACGAATGGATATCACCAATATCGTAGTATAACGTACACGACAATAGGTATCAGATATTGCTAATGATGCCGATTCGTGTAGATTCATGGTTTATACTATCGATCTAATCAAAATCGATCAAATTGCAATTTCGAATCACCGGTTTAACTTGTGATATATCATATCGCAAGAGAAGCGCTCAACCATCGTATGAGAAATGGGTCGACAACATTAGAATTTTAAACATGTGAATAGAGGTCAGCATAAAGTCATGTTTGATAATTCGACGGAACCGAGATAACTAAAATGCTAGGTTAACAGCCAATAAAATCGGTCGTTTGCTTGACAACACGGTGGAATCAAAGCATCTATGTGTGTGTTTAATCTACTGGAGTTGAAGGTTTCTACGATTTTATATGGAATGCCACAGCACAGTTCTGTTTTGGAGTCGGCAGTCTGGTTTGGCTTGGTTTATTTTGAACCATAAAAACCAGAACCATTTCAAGGGGAACCAGCCTTAATAGATGACGGAGAGGCTTTTTGTAACAATATGTGAGAGGCTATTGGTTCAATGTCCGAATAATATAATTTAACAGAGGTCTGTCTAGTAGGCAGGAAATCTCATCCCGAGTGAAAGATTTGGCTAGCCAACCCGAGTCTTGCCGTGTATTAACAGCCAAAAACTTTCAAGAAGGTTATGATATCCAACTCAACCTAACAGACTAACATGTAATTCTTTGGTAGAAAGATGGATGATATTTCGGATATCTAAAAGTATTTGAATCGGGGAGACGTTGTAAGTGAAAACGGCGTCTTCAATGGACTCCGTCTGTAATGATGACGTCGGTGGTACAATGAAATTATGATAAGAATTTTAGAGTTAGAACTTTTATGATTCATTACATCAAATTATATCTAATTTGATATAATGTATAACATGCCGACGAAAGTAATTGTAGATAATTATATATTAGTTCAAATTTTTATGTCTAAAATTACCATCATTATCATAATATACCACATTTCACGTCATTGTTTTTCGTCTGTGCATATTAAAGATTTACGTCCCTTGCCACTCGGAACTATTCGGATGTAACTGTCGTATATTGACATGCTATACATATGAGGAGTTGAGATTGCATCCCTTTTGGTAGCATTCATCGCAACATCATTTTATCAGAGCAAATCTCATGCTGTTATCTCAGAAAAGTATGACCTCGCAATCAATACTAATCAAATAGGGCAGATAACTTTGTAGTATGCAAATACAGAATATCACGTGCGAACTGTTGTTTCGCCGATGAAGAAAACAAAGTTAATATTTTCCCTAGCAACACTGCAGGGATGGGTTCAATTACATAGCAATGTAATTAATTAGATTACACATTACATTTCAAAATGACATTACAATTACTTTTACCATTACACATATTTTGCAATGTAGTTAATAAAATTTCCATTACTTCACAAATGTAATTAATTAAATTACACATTACTTTCAGTTTTAACTAAAATAAAAATGGACTTGGCACTATGTAAAAATAGCTATCTTTATACAATACATATCCATGTACATTTTTATACTAATTTTAAATATGCATTCATTAATAATGTACTTTAAATATCCAAATATTACATTTAAAAGAACAGTCTATTATCGGTCAATACAATCACATCAAAGTACATTTAATTTTTGACGTTACATTGATAATAATCAGACTTTCAAAATTGGTGTGAGCAGAAATATTACATATTATGGATACTAGACAGACTACATTGGTAGAAGTAACAGAAATACAAAAAAAAGTATTAGGTAATAATTGTGTTTACATGATATATTGTAATTTTGCCACTTTTAAAATTCTATAAATGTGACGGTCAATGTAATGCATTTTACCCCATATTTGTCTAGATATATATAAATGTATATAAATTTTCTTTTACTAATTTGTGCTGGAACCTAAATCTTTTACTAAGCCATATACCTATAGTATCGCTTTGAATTTCACATTAGGTGTGATTCTAATATTATACTTAGCTCTGCAATAGTGAAGGTAACGACCAATTGTTCATACAGTTTGCCCCAAGGCATGATTATCTATAATTACCTGGTAGCTGGTCTAGCCCCATTTTTCAAATCAAACTTTATTTTGAACCTGTTTTAATACAATTAAGGGCAAGACATTTTTCTAAAGAACTTTTATCAAACTATATCGTAGACATGCATAGTAACTAATCATAAGGATACTAAAGCTAATATGAAGACAAAAACTTTAAGAAGAACAGAAATATGGAAAATGTATTCTGACAAATCTATCTACATTCATGTCCTTAACAAACATTACATGTTATTGAAATGTAATTGAAAAGTAATTGAGCATTACATGCATTTTTGTAATGTAATTAATTAAATTACCATTACATGTAATTGAAATTTGCTTCAATTACACATTACATTCAATTACTTGAAAAATTGTAATGCATTACAATTAATTACCATTACATTTTTAATTACCCCAAGCCTGAACAACAGCAAGATAACTTAAGTCATGTATAGGGGATAAGTTATCTATCACACAACAGGATAAAACCAAATAATGTCATATACCGCGTATATGATCGAAAGTATAAAAGAGTAAAAATAGTATTAACTGATATTAGTTTAAGCAATATTATATTCAATAAGGACACAGTACAACCAATCATGAGAGGTTGAATTCGGAAACAAGTACAATGTGCTAAATTATAAATATTATTCCGTCTTTATAACTGATTTTAGATCTAAAGTCATTTGTATCTAGGTTAATTCTTGTTAGGGCATCGTTGGAACAGAACTACCAACCAAGTTAAGAAGTTTTAATCAAAGCTGCTTGCTTTACATTTATACAAGCTACGGCTATGACGTCTGTCCGCAAAAACTATGAACTACTTTAATGTTACATCAGAGACCAAAGTATTCTAAACATGTTGCGTTACATGATTTACACCAGGTGACGAAACACTGATACTATTACGTCGACCTCTGATCTGAACAGTTTATCAGTGGAGAATTAAACAACCCCTGCTGTGCAAGGTCTGTCAGAAACTTCAAAAGCAATAGGCATTATTTGAACGATGGAGGATTATATCTCGCGAATATGTCATAAATGCGTATTCGGATTTTATAACCTCGGGATTAAGTGAAGCGCGGAGACTGTTTCAACAAATATAGTTTCAAGGCTTAAACTAAAAGGGAAAATGGCACCAGGGGATTTTTTGTTAAAATTCACAGGTTGAAAATTTCTATTTTAATGCCGATGGTATCACGTTCACAGAGAAATATCAGAGCGAGCAGGCAGACAATTACAATAAAACATTGTTAAAATTTGATCGAGAACTTCAAAAAACTGTTTTTCTTAATTGTGATGATAAAAAGAAAGAAGCCAAAATAATACCAAAACTCCATTCTGTCGATGTCGACGAGAATTCATATGTATAGTGTCATTAGCTTTTGAACGGCATCAGTAATACCTTAATGTCATGTGTAGAAGACCATAGCGACAGCATGATTGCTTTACGTATTGTTCCAAGGATCGAGATGGTGGCTTAATGTCATACGTCTGTCAGTGTATAAACTCTAAACACATTATTCATACAAATGTCAAATGCCATTCGATAGTCATTAGTAGTCTATCCTTTTGCATTCGTTTCGTCAGAGCGACCAGAACGTTGACCTATTTCTGTCTGGATGGATGGGAAAGCACCAAATATATTAAAAACTTACCGTCATTTCCCTGAATCCTTTCAATGGAAATGTTGCATTACTACTTCGTTTGTCAAATGATTGATTTCGGTGATGAAGAACCGGTACGTTTGTTTCGATCATGCTAACATGATCTAGTTTGTAAAGCCGTACTTTGACATAAAATACTCAAATGACATTTGTTTGTCTTTCGTTTTGATAACAACATATAAAAAAGTCATATTCTTTTAAGGTCATGTCAGGGTTAGAAAGTTGAGAAAAACTAGAGCACTCGACAAAAAAAATCTTCGACCAACGGCAGTAATAGGCAAGTGCCCCACGTGAGTTTCGGACTCGAAACCCAAAGACGAAGTGGTAATATATCAGAGTGCCAAGCAAGGTAAAGTTGGACAGATATTCGTTATTCGAGCGTCACCTGTTTTGACGGATGCAGCCAAATTAAATAAAGTCTTTTTTTGTTTAATTCCTTGAAATAACTATATTTTCAGAGTTTTTCAGTAAATATTTAAAGCACAGACCTTTCTAAATCATTTGAGAGTCTTATTGTCGATAATAAATTATTTTACTGAAACCAAATCTTCAGTTGCGTTCACATTTATTTACTTTTTATCTCAAATGTATAAGAAGAAAAATATAAGAGCTAGACAGTTATATAATTGATTTGGATCATAATACTAACTAGCGGAGCGCGCTCTGAACTTCGGGTCGGAAACCGGATCTCTGGGTCAAATAACACATCCTATATACATTACTTTCTGATTATCATAATATGTCTCCATCGCGACCGTCCAACGAGGAAAACCATCTAATGAATTTAAACACCACAGGGTTAAATAAATCAATTTCAGTCAAACGAGAACAATTATATCCGCAGCGGGATTCGAAGTCTGTTAATTTGAATTTGGGTATCGCTAACCTTGAAACAAGAAAGATGATAAAAGTCATAGTCCGCTTGAAAATTCTCAACTGACTGTTTGAACGTGAGGTTTTTCTAACATAAACAGTAACGCATCAAACATCAAAGGCAAACGCCAAAATCAAACACAACACAATGTAATCAAATACATAATACTTTATCAAAATTCAGAAACAAATAAATAATAACGAGTTTCTGAAACGTACCAGCAGACCAACAGAGTAGAAGGAATTCTCCAAAAGAGTATTCATCTTCTGTTTCATCGCCGATAATAAGTTTCAACAAGAAGAAAAAGGACATTGGGTTGTTGAAACCATTTAAGTAGATATTAAATTACACGATGATAACAAATTGTAGACCGCACAACTCTCTTAGTATTCATTAACAAAATTCCAACGATACTGAAATTATCCATGGTATTATCTGTTAAAATTGCAAACTAGCATTTGCGATGTGGAATAAATACTGAAGAAAGTCCTCTACAATTTGATATTTACGTAGTTATGTGTGTGCATACGCTAACATCTCTAGGGTATTCAGCACCAAACCGATACGTTATGTCATGAAAGCGTGTTTGCAACATGTTATTTGATTATCGCCTTTATTATTGGTAAAAGGTGACCATTATCATATCAGTGCATTTGATTAACTAAAAGCTCAATAAAGGAGAAAACAAAACATCAAACGTCACCGTGTTGCTTTCATACATACGGTGACGTTTAAAGGATTTCTTAGCCATATATAAACAAATTTGATATCCTTTCGATACTAACAGTTTCATTCGCTGGATTTTACGTTATACAGAAATCGATTCATGTATCTAATAATTACCTCAAATTAGTGGATAAAGAAAACTCATGGGCCTGGAACACGATCTTAACTTGACATCTTCCCAAAACAATTTTGTAAATCGCATCTCGAACCAAAATTAAGGGATTTAGTTTGCCAATTGTGTATTTACGTCACGCGTTTTGGACATCTCGCAGCTGCTATTAAATGCGATTTAGATTTGTTCCATATAAACAAAATATCGGTCAAGGATCGAGAGTTGATTTATAATAACCGGTGACAGTAAAACTTCCTCTTTATAGCAACATAAGATGATTATATGGATGTTTAATCCGTAACTTATGTAGGTCAAGCGCAGGATAAGACGAACAGGGGACAATACAGTATGTATGACGTCTGTTAATGTGCGTTTAGCAATATTATAATGTCAATGACAAATTTGTTGGTAATGAATCAGATCAGTACATAATTATATAGATATATGTGTATGTATAACAATACATGCGTAGTTCACATGATATATCCTAAAATATATTTCATAAATCATTAAGAAAATGGAAACGACTTAATTGTTCAATTTCTCCAATGATAAGGAAACTTTTAAAATGGAACATTGTATTTCGTTATTTTACAAAAACTTGGACTCTTAACTATTTCATTTACTGGTGATTAAAATATTACCAATTTCATATACCCAACTTTTACAAAAAATCAGAAAAAAATGAAAAGTGTTGAAAATGAATCTTCAAAGACAGATATTAAAAACAATGCTATTGATCCCAGTTGTTACTGTACGATACGTGTTTCGGTCTAGAAAGTAAAATTGTGAAGTGCAGATGTAAGACAAATGCACTGTCGAAAGCCTTACAGCAGAAGTCAAACACAAAGTCTTACTAAACAATGATATAGTGAAAGCTATAATCGGATTACTTGGCGGAAATAACGTCGGTACGCCTACACAATACTAGACGAACGTTTACACTAAAGTATATCCCTGTGGTACTTTTAATGTGTTGTGATTGGGGCTGGAACAATCTATAAAATTATGAATGGTTTAATTATTGTGCAAGTTGGAAGCCTCGACAATTTTCATATCATGTGTATATATTGATAACATGGTATACCATAATTATAATCATTGTTAATGTATTCATTTGACTACAGTTTCAGGGTATACATGTATAACGTCACATGCCGACAGTTAAGAGATTATTAAAAAAGACAGATGTGATTGTGCTATCCCGTTTAATGATAAAGTGCTTCGAATTCTACTTAAAGGTGGCATATCACTTTTGCAATATAGTAACTTATCTTTAATTGCGAATTTTGTTATCATGCTATGTCGTTAGATACATGTAGGGACTTCTGAAGAGTTCAATCTATTAGATGCATATAATGTCAATAAAATCTTGTTGAAATTGAAATGTCGGTATTGGCTTATTCACGTATTTCATATTCTTTTGTTTCTTTTCTATGTATTCATATTGGAAGAAAAAGAATCCATGATAATGGTACGTAGTACAGCAGTCTTATATCCACTGTGGGCGCAAAGACAATATTTTTTCTCGGGGCATTTATCTTATTCATCTTTATACACCTTATACGGTTAGATGTTACATATTTAATTTTGATATCAATTTAATTACAGTAAACTATTTATTGTAACGCAATCTATTAGCACAGTCATGAATTTGAGCGTTTCTAATGATAGCTATACTAAAGTTATATAGAAAATAGGAAAGCTTTACAATACATAAACCGCTAACTCATATAAAATCTTAATACATATGATCATTAAAATTTTGATATGTTCGGTAACAACAGATGATCCCGTGCCGTAATCTACTCTTGAGGAAACAACACCTCAAGCAAAGATTGGCACCACTTTCACTGACCTGATTACTCAATCCATGCTTGTCGCATCATTTAAACTCACACGGTATTTTACATATAAAGCTATATGGATATCACACAAATAATATTTCTAAATGTTTGCCTATCCTGAAATTCGATATTTGAATTTTTGATACAATTGATAATTTGATCAAATTTGTTTGAGTACATGTAACGTTATTCATATTCATACAATGTCCTATGCTATCGGCCGTAGGCTCTTTTTACTTTGTATACATTGTCTTTTAACAACCAAAATGCCTCATTGAATTTCAAGTGGTTTAATTTGATAGCAACTGAAGAGCCCATATGTCCCTGAATAAATAATTTATCCGTACTGTAGATAATATTTGTTTACCGGCGTTTTGTTTAAATTAAATCGATATCTAACAATTCCCTCTGGCCCGCTTGTCTAACCCTTTGACACATTAAGTTATGAATGTATATGTTTCCTGATGTTCCAATTATTTGTTTACCATGGTAAATATACATTTTGAAATTTATAATCAATATTTTCCAATAATATATATTGTTTTGTTTGATGTCTGAACGTTTCTTTGATTTTAAAAATTGTTTTGTTGATCAACTCTGTACATGTATATATGTAAAAATATCATCATGACTGCAACAGTCCTCAAGATGTCTGAAAGAAATCGGAACACGTCGATGCTAATCTATAAAACTAATGCTAATCCTAACGATACAGACATGTTAATCAAATTATATCAACATCGTACATATATATATATCAAATTATACAGTATCAGCTGTTACTTGCAAAGCCGTTTGTCATGTTGATCATTCGATAAATGAACTACCCTAAATATTAAGGGGATGCGGCCACTTACAGTCCTGACACCTCTATAGATTGTAATAGTGACCATAGAAAAAAGGTGCAAAAGTTACCGGACCTTATGCTCCAAATGAACACCCGTCATATATTTCATTAATGATAAATACGATATAAATCATAGTCAAGTGGATAGATAATCACAACAGACCTACTACATCGGAATTATATCGATAAGTGCGAAATAATTTACTATAGTGAGCTTTTCATTGAGCGGTGATAAGGATAATTAAATATCATATGCTACTGTGGGATACGATACTGAATGACGTATATTGAGTGGGTATACGTATGTTTATGATAATGATGATGAATGAGTGCATGAAGATGAGGAAGAATTTGTGTGCTGATGTCTGATGTAACTTTGCTATATTGAAAACTTCTGAAAAAAAATCCGATTACCAATGGAAATAAAGTATAACTTATCTAATTCGGCCCTTGTCTAATCCGGCCCTTGTCTTATCCAGTGTATTCCGGCATCATTGTATGACACTTTTCCTTCAACATGCATAGTAAATAAACCGACCAAATATGCTGGTAAAATACTTCCAGATAAAATTGCACTTGTGCTCATTGGGCATTCTATTCCATCCGTATCATTGGTTGTCAATATATAGAACATTAAAGATAATCGGTGATTTTTTGTTATAAGTAACTTCTGAAATTCGTCACGTTAATGGTCAACTAAATAAATGAAAATATAATTTATTATGTTAAGTTATAAAATGAACACTTTTTACTTATCCACGGTTCGTATAATCTAAATATACTTTTATGTTAAATGTTGAGTATTTAAAGCATGTAAAAGACAAGAAAACCGACTTGTTTTGTTTGTTTGTTTGTTTGAGTTTTACGGTTTATCGATAACAAAGGTCATATAGGACCAAACTAGAAAACAGAGAATTTATTTTTGGTAAATTTGTAAAATCGAATTTGTTACAAGGCCTTCTATATGATGAGATGATAAAACAACACTTGAATGCTAACTCGAGTGATCCATATGTCGATGATATGCATAATCATATTAAATTACAATTTTGAATTAGAGATACAACACTATCGGAAGTTATTGTACTTGATTTACAAAGAAGCAAAGAAATGCTTAATCATTTTGGTCATATGGCTATCCAAATAAACATTGGAATGGATTTTGTAACAGATATTAGATCGAGTTGTGATAAAAGACACCCTCAGCACGGATATTGGTGTAGCGGCAATATATTCTGATATTGAACATATAGAGTTACTATTGGGGGAAACTCGACGCGAGTTGATGGTAGGTCTGAGCCTGATCAATTAATATCGTAGTAGGAATCACGTCATCCTCACGTACCCACCATGCTATTCAATCAGTTTAATCGTGACCTAGATTCCGGACAGACAGAGTGACTTATCACAATATTTTATTCCGATGCTGAGTGAAAAAATATATATCAAGTTAGATTAATTTTGAGAGGTTTTCGATTTATGCTTATCGATATGCTGATTCCCCACGCATAGTGAGTTATTAGTTTTATTTAAAAATGGTTATGAAATGAAATCGTACGTATGCATCTGTTTTTGGGAACAAATAACTAACAGATACAATTGCAGAATGTATGCAATTGCCAGGATTCTTCAACTCGCAGCCCACGTACCCATCATGCTATTCAATCATTTAAATCGTGACCTAGATTCCGGACGGAAAAATCGACTTATCACAATATTTCATTCATATGCTGCAGAGTAACAAAAATATATCAAGCTAGATTAATTTTGAGAGGATTTATGCAAATCGCTATTTTGATTAAAAACGAATGGTGAGTTTTATTTGAAAATTGTTATGATAATCGTGCATATGCATCTGTTTTCGGGAACAAATAACTGACTGATCCAATTGAAGAATGTATGCATTTGCCTGGATTCTTCTACTCGAAGCCACTAACAGTAAATTGCGTTTTGATTGACACGAACTTTCCAATATAAAATGTTACATTTACTACAGAAGCTAAATGTCAAGGGGTTAGCCTTACTTTTACAATGACAAACAACACGCTGCTTATGAATGTTGTGAACGGCAACGAACTTTTCCTATGAACTTTTTATTTTTTTTGACATCAAATACTTTATTCCGTACGAAAGCCGATTGGGCTCATTTTGGTAGAAGAAAAAAAATCGAGTTATTACGCGAGACTTTTGGCCTTATTACGCGAAACTTTCGCGTTATTACGCGATTTTTTTTGCGTTACTACGCGAAAAATACTATATATAATTAGATTGTTTAAGCCCTCGAAAGCCACATTTTGATTCCGGAAGCCATATTTAATATGGACGAGAAAGAACTTTGTCATCTATACCCATGACGATGTCTGGAATGGCGAAATTCGCTCAAAATAAATGTTGAAACATTGTTTTAATCACGTGTATCCACATAATATATAGCATATGGACTCGATTTATACTTTTTCATAAACATCCATTTGATATTAGTGTCGTATCGATATTCCACTATCACATTGAGTTCATCAAGGTAGTGTATTATGGCCATCCTTTTTCTTGTTTAGTAACAAGCACCTCAAATAATCCTATTGACTTTCCTTAGAGAAAATTCTTATCTAACACCCAGCACATTTCTACAATGGCCTGAGAGTGGAATAACATGACGTACTTTGGAAGTAAATAACCTACTGTACTATGAGTAGGTGTACGTGTAGGCTATCATATATATAAAAAAATTCAAAACCGGAAGCAAACACCTGTGTGTAGTAACTCCAATTGACGGATTGCCAGCTGCCAATCAAACCGAACGTGACTTTGCATTTTGTATTGTTATTCTACGATGTTTGCTCCGATATTGAATAGAAACACGTGCGTTTTTGAGCACGAGGCGTAGCTATCTTACACCTGGCAATCGGTCAATTATGTTATAGGTACAGCACAACGAGACACTTTTGATCATTACGTTGTGTCTATACCGATGGTGTCCTATAGCACACGCACATGTAGATCTATGATACAATAAGTTACTGTATTTATATTTTAGATACATGTACCAGAGAATGCATAAAAATTATATTACCCGTGTACAACGAGTGATTTAATACATGCAGTGTCAGTGGCATTAACAAAATGGAAGAAAATGTACAATGAACATTTTCTTAAACACTTCAATTTCAACAATTCCAAATGTAATAAAATGTTATCTGATGGCCATCCTTTTTCTTGTTAAGTAACAAGCATCTCAAATAATCATATTGACATTCTTCAGAGTCCTTTGATTCGGTTAATATGCATATGGTGATGTACTGCCCCGGTAGAATATAAAATAATTACCTCCGATTATGTAAATCGATGTGGTGGTATAACATCACCAGACTAAATATTAATTGTTTAAAAATTTCCCGTAATAACGCCAAAGTTTCGCGTAATAACACCAAAGTTTCGCGTAATAACGCGATAGTTTCGCGTAATAACACCAAAGTTTTGCGTAATAACGCGAAAGTTTCGCGTAATAACACCAAAAGTTTCGCGTAATAGCGCGTTAGTTCAAAGTTAAATTTATTTATTTTTTCTTCTACTAAAATGAGCCCAATTGGCTTTCGTACTTCCGAAATTTCTTCACGAGTAATTAAAACATAATTTTCAAATCTCCATTAGAGGAATTAATTTGAAATCAATTGTGCATATTTTATTCCATATATCAGGAAAAATCAATTCATATATATAAGCATTTGAAACTGACTCCAACTTAACCAAATACTTATTCTTTTCATATTTTTGAGGAAACCAATTGATATGAAAGTTAACAGTTACTACAAAATATGCACATAATACATAATCATTTGAAGTATGTTGCTATTCTTTGTTGTTGATCCATTTTCGAGTTTACATTCATAACCCATACATTATATCGCCTAGTGTCGGATGGAAATTTAATTACTGGTATATTTACCCGACTATACGGATGCATTATGCTTAGACATATACAATACCCAGTAGACCACTATAATTCGCGATGGCTGATTAGAATTAGTCCATCTACGGTAATACATATACACTGTAATACAATTGTAGACACAACAGCTAATTTGTTTCGGCCAATGGAAACACGTACATAGACAAAGATCAATTACATCAGTACCTCATGAGGACTTAGAAAATTGACTGAACTTCTGCATCAATAAGTATTCGTGTGAAGCAGTAGTTCTAAAATATTTACATCATCGGCTTAGGGAATTTTCTTCGTTTTTTCCCATTCAGTCTTAGTTCCATGAATTGCTTTTGTAGAGTTAGCCTACTTTTATTTACCTTTTTTTAAAAGTTATAATTGAATAGACGGTCGTCTACGGACGCTACATTAATTTGAACACGTTCGTATCTAAAAATAGAACATCGTTACAACCTTATTTAGAACTTGCGTCTTGTAACCTTGGCAATCTACGCCAGTGATACTGTTAATTAAATCTATTTTCATGTGGTATTATAAATGGAAAATTGATAACATAACAAACAAACACATCACACAAATAATCGAAACAACTACCTGCTTCGAACTTCTGCTACACAATACACAGTGGGCAATAGAATAATGCAAATCGCAAAATCCTACACCAGTGAAATTAACCAACTATATACAGTGACGAAACTAATGGACCCTGAAATATCGATTTTTGTGTTGCTTTCAGTTGAAATATATTACGTACATTGACAGAAAGTCTAAGGTACTTACAATTCCTTAAGGTCAGGATAATGTTGTAAAGAGGCATTCGTCAATTCTGTTAAATTGTTCTGGTCCTCGATAATTCTGAAAAGGAAAAAAAGGAGTTAATACATGATGCAAATGTGTCGGTTAATTAGCATTTAATGTTAATAGTACAGTATGAAACATAAACACAAAATTAAAAAAAAAATACGAAAACCTATCGAAAAAAACCCAACAAAGCTAGGAAGTTTAATGGTTAACATTCATTCCATATCATGCCATTTAATTGGTTACAAGCACAGTCCGTTATAGACATATAAACAACAATTTATTTGCTTTGGCGAAGAATAAAATCCACTAAATTATAACAATGAATTTGTTTTAGACGTGTTCGTTACAGATGTGTTTCACTGTATATGTAAACAATTTCTATTTTGCAGATGAAAAGGAAACGATTGTAATCAATCTCAATCAAGAACTCTTGTCAGCGTTATATCCTCTCCTTCATCCTAGTGACAAATACATATTGGCCTATCTTGATGTACGAGTACGAGGTTGGGATTCGCAATCGAATGCGCCAAGTCTTACTCCCTGACATACATCTTTTATCTTATTGCTGATCGTCGTTATTCCGGGAAAGTATAACTATCGCTTTTCACTGAGGGAAATTAATTCATTAACTTGAATATTCCATAGTCTCTTTTAAAATGTCTTTATATATATCTTTTCATTAAAAGTCATTAAAATAGTTTGTGGAGATATCTTCAAAACAGTCGCTTGTAGTCTTTACAGTGAGAGTACGGTTTTTTTTTTTAATGTGTTGTCTATTTATCACTAAAACTTTGTGTCAATTGAAAACATTTTTTAATTACGGGATGCAGTCCTAATATTAAAGGGAAATCTGAATCAATGAAATCAACATCTTCTGTTTTATCACATAACGCATACAATCGCAAAGGCGTCAAAATTGTTTAAGTTTTTAAAATCACACATATCGATTAATTCACATTTCATTAGTGTCATTTTTCCACAACGTGCTTGGCATCAAAGAATAACAACCAACAATCAAATTTCAATTTAGGGAATTTGTTTGCGAGGGTCAACGATTTAAGCTTCCAAAACACGTAATTCTGATTCTAATTTCCATATTTGAAGAAAGTAATTTGGATTTCATTTGGTGTGGGACATTAATACTAACAGCAGCGGGGATAATTAGCATTTAACGAAAATCGGAATTCTAACGCAACCGCATTTTGACCCCATTCCCTCGATCTTGAGCAACTCGAACACTCCGTTTATTTCGACTAAAATATTCATTATATTGCTGTATGTTTAAGTTAACGCGTTGCAGTCGACTTTTGTTTAATTACTTGACTATTTTATGTAATTACTACAAAGTTGTTAATTTTTTGTCCACTTGTTGGATATACACGTGCTCAATCAAGACGTGTCACGAATGCTAGTCAGCTATGCCTCCTAATTGTGTCGAATTAGGGGTTCTTAAAAAAGGTAGCATGCGGTTAGTGTTCTGTCATATTCTATTTATTTAACATATATACCTAGCCTTGTCATAACTTTTTTACACTCGTACTTGTCAAAATGATCGTTGTGTGACATATTCGCAGCGTGAACTATAACAACACTACTAAAAAAAAGACTGTGCTTTAGCCAAAACGAACAAAAAATGAAAATGCTCTCTTAAGACAAAAACATCGTATTATGTCCCTCGCTGTTTGTAGCGTCGTTGTAACGTTAACGGGCTGCATGAGTTAGGAGAAGCCTTTGTACGGATAACCTGTTAAAACGGAAGTCTAGAATAATAAGAAAGTTACTGACATGAGTCTATAGTAATAGATGATAGCGGAAGTGTATTATAGGGAAAATGCGAAACTAACTGACGCAAAAGCTAACTTTATTTGCTGTATGAGGTAATTATTGCATGAAAATGTTTGAGCAACAACATTTCACACAATCGTTAACTACCGCTGATTAAAAAATTACCGGTTCGTTACAACCGAGCTCTGGTAAGGGTATCTAAATCACGAGAAACATCCAAAATGTTTATTTGACTTTGCTAATAACTTTTTGATATCGTAGAGTCATTTTACTATGGTGAACTTTCTGGAAGACGGGTATATTATGCTACAGCGAGCCGCTTCCTTGACGGTGCGATGTTCTATTGTGCAAACCCTGATATTTCCGTATTGTTTGGCGAATACAATAAAAGACCTGAGTATCCTTCACAAGAGATCATTTAAAAAGACTATCATCACATATGGAGAATATAGCAAGATAATTGCTTTCGTTACATTAGGTTAAGCGTCTATCACAGTATCTTTTTATCTTTATATTTTTTATGTTTAATGACATGAAAACAAACCCGTTTGGCATTATAAAGATACTTAATCTTGGAACAGTACATCTGTATAATTTGTAGTTAAGATAGTTGTCAGACATGACACTAAAAACTTCCCCGGTGTCAGAAACTTCCCTCTCCTTTTAACTAACAATGTCTAGACACAAATATATACCTCCAGTCCTATATATCAAAGTAGTATAGGATCCATATAACCCACTATGTGACGGAGACATAATAACAAAAAAAGTAAATAAAAATGTAAATTTTAGAAAGTAAAGTGCAAAACTACCACCAAGTTCAAAGTAACTCTTACAACTATATTGCGTCCTTGGATTGTGAATCACGTCATATTGACTATCCTACTGGTTTTAGAAGTATGCAATAAAAAAATCATCATCTTTAAAAAAGCATTAAATAATCACATATATAGAGTCGATGCATTGCATCGTCTTAAAAACAACAATTCTAGAATAAACAATCACAAATATTGGTTCCAGTGCATTGTTTTTTCAAATAAAAAAAAAAGAAAAAAAATAACAAATAAACAAATCACATATATCGGCTCCAGAAAGATGCAATGAGAGAAATGCAAAATCACACATATTGGTTCCAGAATAATGCAACAAATATAATACATCGTCTCTCATAACAAGAAATATATAAAAAAAAATAGAATCACGAATTTCCTGCAGTCTGACTGAAGACGCACCTAATTCCATCTAGCATGCTTGTCTCAGATCTCAGATAAGGAGCTCTCCTTATTAGCTGACCTTAGCTGTTGATTAGACGTTCATCATAATTAAACTAAGTCAGACCAAAATAAACGTATTTTTATCGTATACCTACACAGTTACATGGCCACCATTTACTAATTAATTTTGTCTCTGGTTCTAGCTATGAAAGATTTCTCTGTCAACTCCTAGGGTATGACAGATTGCGAGTAGTAATCTCTTTAACAGGAAGCGCCGACAAAACAAGTACGTGACGTCATGAATTCATACCTATCACTGTAGAAAATCTAGAAAAAAAAATCAGTTAGTTTCAGATATACATTCTGATATACATTACAATAAATATATAAGCAATGTAGTAGAGTTTTAGTGTTAAAATGCGAGTGGGGAATATTACAGTGGCTTGGCTTTCCTCCGCCAACAAACCGTGCACGTCCTTACATGATCCTGGCTGTTAATAGGACGTTTAACTAATAAAACTAATAAAAACCAAACAGTTCAAGAAAGGTTTTCTTATCCCGGGTGAAGGTTTACGTTCGTAAAGGGTATGAAAAAGTTCTTATTTAAACACACACAAAAATCCATTAAAAATTCAAATAAGATTATAAACAACATTTGAGCAGTGTCAAAGACTTTGATTCTTGGTAAAGCTATTTGTAGAACTGGGAACACTATGGCAGAATTTGTTTTATTTATCACCGGCGCCTACGTATAATTTGACAAATGATTGAAATTCCTACATAAAATATGGAGTATACAGTCATAAATTACAATGTAACTGTACACAGGGGTATAAGGCTTACCAAGCACATATCTGTTTCATATCGGACGGGGCTTTGTAGTTGATCAATATCTGGTTCCGACTAAATCTTTCACGAGATCTCGACTTAGCCGACTGTACTGTTCCAATGCTATTTATCCCCTTGTAATAAAATTGCATTGTGTTGACGTTTCAGTACTGTTCATCTGTTAAGAGAAGATATCGGTATGCGTGTCTGGTCTACTATACCTATCTAAAAGCGAAACCATTATCTGTCTATCAGTCATTGGAGCTAAGAAAGCTAATATATTGCAGCTACTTAACTGTACATGTATATCATGTGTTTCGAGGATTTCCATATTTCCATATAAATTGTATAATACAAAAATGAACAGTTATGGAAAACAGCGGAAATGCACCCGGCACAGGAATCGAACCTGGATTCCTACCAACGCAGTAAACCATTAACCATCTAAGCTAAAAACTAGAAGCAACACTGTCCCGAGCCTTTTACACAACAAAAGGAATTGGTAAATAAAAATAATATTAAAGAGACAAATACAAAAGTGTTGAAGAAAATAGAAATCCACAGTCGAAAGTCAGAGGGGTACATACTGAAAGCAATCAACAAGTAAGTACTGACATGTTTTACAAGCTCAGAATTAGTTTGCCTCTACATGGTTGTGATGTAAGTGTATTTTTCTATTATACATCTTCACACAAGAGATCTGTTTAAAATAATTCACTTGAAAGTCCTAAAATTGGACCAGGAACATTGTACGTAATGCCAATATCGAACAATTTAGAAATAGAAAATTAATTATTCAGAGGTTGAAACCAACACATATCGAATACATTTGTGCGTTCTCCTAACTGACAACGTTGTAGGGTACGCTCGAGGTCTAGGACCGACATCAACATGAACTTAAAACTGTCAGAAATCTTCAGAAAATTTGTATTTAAATAATAATAATAAAATACGTCATCATATCTTTGTGAAAAAATAAATGTTCAACTATATACAATGTCCCTATACCCCTTTGTACTAATGAGTTCTTGTATATATTAACCACAAGAAAAGAAAACATTGGTTTCCAACAGCAAGCAGTTCTCTCATTCTATGAGAATGGTTAGAGGCGATATCATTATAAATATATTGTCAGTTGCAATTGAATTCTCACAAGAGAATATATATTATCTACAAACTGTAATTTTTTACTGATACACAATTATTTCGATGACCCGGATGCCACGCTCAGCAAGTATTAGTTTGTGCCCGGAGAAACCCCGGGTTCATGTCGGTCGGAAATCGATACCCGGCCAACTAGATGAAAGACGCTAAACTTGACTCCATCCGACCACGGTCTCTACTATTGAATTCAAATAATTTAGAATTGTAGTGTAAAATTTTAGATACACTTTTCATTAGGTTAAGTGTTTGAAATTCGATGAAAACTACTTTTGCAAAATTATCGTCCAGTTTTTATATTTTGTCCTATATCAAGTTCGCTTCTGAAATTAATGTTTTTATTCGCATTAAAACTGAGCCTACGCGTTTTGAACTACATAAAAATCGTACTAATACATTTAGGCGAAATTGCAATCCAATAAATGATAATAAAGCCTACCGACATTTTTTAGAATTTTTATTTATTTATCTGTTAATGATATTTCGCAGCAGGCAACCCCTGCGGTAAAAAACAACAGTTTCATTACGCATAATCCGTCTTGTTTATGACTGTAATTACACAACAATAGATGACGGTTTCCCGCAGAACTATTAAATAGTTATTATTTGTTTAAGATGAAAGGGACACGATCCCACACATAATCTACCTTTAGGTTGTTTCGTCTACTACTGAACGCTCCACATTTCTGTCACAAACCCGCGAGGCGCGACGTGTTTCAGACAAAAACAGAACTGAAACAATATGGCCGCTGACTATTGCTACGTTATATGGGGTTGCACGAGAACGGATGCCTTTAGGGAGCTATTTGTGTTCAGTATTGTCTGACATTACTAACTTGTAGGTCATTGCCCCGTATTTCACAGCTGCAGGTTCTTCACCTTCTTTGATGGGAAGCCAGTGGAGCATAATGAATAAATTTTTAGTCTCCGAGACAGTCGTAGGCAGACGCAATATAATTTAAACTGATGCGCACCTTCTCATCATGCTTTCATGTATGCATGTTTCATCAAATATACGCACGTTTACAAGGAATCAAAATTATTATTTTGATAATTTCGATTATGTTTTGATAAATGAAACGAAATTATCGTGGCATTGAAGACCAAGGTGTCGGTATACATCCTTTTCATGGGATACCTCCTACAATTTGAATTTGAAACCGATCGATTTAAATATGTCATTATCCCAATCAGTTTCAGTACCATTTCCCGCATTCTATCAGTGATTTTGTATCTGTTGATAACTTGTGATTCGACATTCTATTATTTGGCCGTATGGCTCTGTTCAGTCTGTCATGCTTATAAAATCCAATTATTGGTATTTATGAAGTCACTCTTTAAAAATAAAAAAAAAATCCTGACTTGACATCGCGATATAATACTTGCATATTAGCTAGCATGAACATATCAGATCCATTTTAAGAAATGAGAGTAGAGGCAAATTATATCGGAAATACAAATATTTCGAAATTGCTTAAATGCACTAATTAGACATTATTCCAGTAGCAAAAAATGGTTATATCTTGTTTTGTTAAGAACTGCGTAGTAAGTTAAAAAATTACCACTTTTAAGTGATCGATTCCCATTAAGAAGCCAGTGAACATGATTATGTCCAACATAAAGCTGACACTTTAGTCCAGACACCTGTTCTTTCCGTTTGTCATCTGAATTGTCGTCCGTGTTGATTCATGGCTTCGTAATGTCTGTTTCCGTTTTTACTGTGAGACATACTACAATGCCATTATGTCATAGATACGAATTTCTCCCATACTTCACAGGGATATCCCGCGGTTGGTAGGGAAAAGATAACTCTATCTTACACAGGGGGGGGGGGTGTAAGACAGCTTACACGCGCTAGACAATAACGTGACGTCATCAATACATGCGGCGTAACTGTGCCGCGCATTGTAGATGACGTCATCAATTTTGACGCATAACGACGTTCCTGCGATGAAAAAGCTGGAAACCAAGTTGAATCTCTCATCATTTTTTCTACTTAGTATGAGAGAAAAAGAATCAAACATGGGTCTGTGAAGTGGACAGTGATATCTCAACCATCGTGAACGCCTCGGGTTGACCGGACAAAATCTTTCACTGGGGTCCCCGTCCACTTCAGTGACCTATGTAAGATATTTCATGGTTGTCAGTAGAAATAAACATCTAAACGCAGATGTGATTAGATTTTTATTAGGCACGGGAATTTAACATTGGATAACATATATTGTGATTGCGTGATGAACAGACATTTATAAAAAAAAGCATGCGTAGTAACGGTTAATGTTTTAGTTTTTAGAATTTTAATTTAACTTTTTCTAAACAAAAACATATTTCTCACACACACGTGTTTTTACACAAGAGTAGTAACTGTCGCTCAACTACTATTATTTTGACATCGATTTATATTATCATTGAAATTGAAATTTTTTCACTCACTTGAATCACAATTTTATTAGCTTTTTTCACAGTATACAAAGACAAATACAAAAGAAACATCTCTTTCACTCTCATTTTCTCACTTATAATATTCAGTATATTTTGAATGCCTTGGTTGCAATCCCCAGTAGACTATTTTTTAATATTACATTTTTGCAATGAAAATACACATACTAGATTACATTTGTAGCGCATTTGTATAACATTTCTCTATGCGTAATGTAGTATTTATATTCACATATTATTAAGTTTTAGCCACATGTGATAGTAAACCCCACTTAAGATTAAAGACATTAAGTTTGCCATTGCACAAGAAGGATATTAAAGTTACCACAATTTTGCGCACTACTATTCATGATGCAGTGTCCAAGCAATTAAGAACATTTGCTTGTTAACATTTAAACATTAACAATGTGCTGATTAATTGCCAAGTTTTGCACCATCCAAATTCAAAATTTAAAGACTATAAGAGCAAGTCAATACGTAAGCATCCTAAATGATATAAGATTGATACCCCAATCTGCTTTATCGATGAAATTGCCTTCCAATGCACTTACACCAACGTTGTTGACATCAGCCCGGAAGTTCTTGTGTACCGAGATCACAGAAGAAAATATGTTGTACTAAAACGGCATCTTCATCGTCACGACACAATGCATTATTAATTACGTTGGACACAAGGTTGGTTGCCTGTTGTTAAGACGCTGATCTACTGGCAGGGTGTTTGATACCACCCAATAAAAGCAAAGGACAGGTTCGAAAGAAGGTGATATCTTACAATATCATTGGTTGTATCTCAGACTATCTCCGCGACACGAATTAGCAACGTCATCGCATTTTTTCTAGAATAGGTTTACTTATATACATCCGCTGGCTGGTTTTTTTTATCATTTGTCCTGAAATTAACCATCGGTTTATTTTTCATGATCACGTGATAGAACTGTAGGATGACTCGCATCGAGACTCGTTCCTGGGGTGTTAATTGGTTAAATCACGATCGAGATTTACAGTAAAGAATGTGTCTTTCCAAGGTCTTACTTTGTAATCAAAGTAGTTCTAGATTTATCTCCATCAGCTGCACGGTGCTATTCAGTAAACCCGTAGCAATTATACTGAGAAATACGTGGAAGCCGACGTTATGTTTACATTCCCTTAAGAGGATTTTTAGCGTTTCACGTCTATCTTGAAGACGAATCTGCAACATACTCTTCTATCTTAATTAGTTCGAGATGAATAAGTATTTTGGATACTATTTACAGCGTCATATATCAACCGTCACTGCATAAATCAAGAAAGCTCATTGCAAAAGAAGTTTGATTCAATTCCCCTGCAACAGATTAACGTATTTTTACCAGCATCTGACTCCAATCAACAATTAAGATGTACATCTTACATTTTTAAGTATAAAGTGATGGTAGCGGAAATATTCAGTAATATCTTCTTAAATATAATATCATTCATATGCTGCAAAATCGCACGACTACCCTGTATCTGTATACTGCAGTATTATCTGCACTTGTGGGTAGGTATTGACATCATGTGTTGTTGGGCGTAATGTCATACTTTTCTGAAGAAAAAAACGATATTTCTCTCACCACGTATTGACGCCACAAACAATACCTACCCGTTGTAACATCCAAATATGCAAATATGCAAAGACGGCATACCAAACCAGCGTTTCAATGATGCCGCATTTCAACAACTATCATTTGTCTTGCAACAAAATAAATTATTGTCCATATTTGCACACCGATTTGTTCATAAATCGAATAGATGACGTCAATTTGTCTGTGTAAAACAGTTTAAATGATAAACTTTATACATTGAAGATACTCCTAACATCTCAGAAATCATTCTGGCTAACAGGGGACACATTTTATTGCGTTATTATTGTGTGAATGTATGTTCCGCAATGTAAACGTAGACATGTCTCTCTATTTCAGCGCTATTGGTCCAGACAAATGTCTTTCTAATCAAATCATGTTACAATTACATCGCTTTGAATGATATTTCGTACAAAGCTACAAAACATAACAGATGAATTGTCTTCTATTCGTATAAAAAGATCTTGGTGCATACGGACTTCACTGGGCTGATAATCGTGTATCTGCGATCCTATGTCGATTTTAAATAATGCCTTGACAAAAGTGTCAAATCATTTCATAATTAGCATCAAACTGTGAATTGCTTGTGTCTTGTACCATATTACTTCTTGTTTTGAGATATAAGCTAACTTTATCAACATTTCAAGTCAGTCAAGAGGCAGTTCAAGTTTCCAAAGCAGCGATATCACGTGACAACGACTCACAGAATTATGGAGAAACAATATTATTCGCGCTGTTACTTCATGATAACGACCAATTAGGAGGAATCCCTAATACATTCATACGTGTCTAAACATACATATGTACCTTTAATATTAATTAAAATGCTAACTAAAGATAGATCTGATGTCCGATTTGCCTTTGAAAGATTAATTAAGGAACAGAATCAGGTACAAAATCGATGCTAATTTCGTAATAAGCCTTGATTTATTACATTCAGTTTTATGACGTTGATTGTAAAATTATATATTAAAACTGATAATTCTTCTTGAAATTTGTCTATATGCAATCCATCGGAAATCCAGTGTTTAAAAGTGTTGAAAACCATACAGCGTGTGAACAAAACTAAACAGAACATGTATACAGTGTTAAAATCAATAACATAACATAAAGTCAGTAAAATACCAAAATCTCTATAGAAATAGACAACAGAGAGTCTAAAGATTAAGACAAGAATTCCTATGAAAATTATTTTAAAGAAAAGTATAAGGGAACCTGACCTAGATTTCTCGAAACTAACCTAAGTAAAAAACTGACAAAAGTTTTGATATTAGTTAAATTTCGACTAAAGTCTGATATTTGTTTCGAGAAATCGGAGACCGGTTTTCGCAAAGACCAAATGATTTCAATGATGACTGACATCATCAAAAGGGAGTTAAAATATCAAATGTAGATTTTCCTCTTATGGTTTTTTCCATTGTAGTTGAACAAAAGATGTTCTGTTTTTAGAATACAACTGGCCCAGGGTTAGATTATGCATGTAGTTACAATATTAAATGGAAATATTTATGCGCTTATTACCCTGTCAAATTGAGAAACCTATATCTTAATTTCAATTTTGATGTTATTCGTTTATCATTTGAAAATATGGAGTGCCTCCGATATAATTTCTTGTTTATTATACAAGCTGTCAGCCATAATGCGACTTATTTAAAAGCATGCCATATAAATATCACTCATATTTGCCGTATCAAAGAAGAGGTATTCTTTTCAAAAATTCTCGTATTCATAGGAAATATTAAACAATCACCCTATTACACAGTTTCAGTAAGGACTGGTTCTTCAAATGTGATAATCAGTTATTGTTATAACTCTTTTGAACCATAAAGGTGGCGTAGTGCAAGACTTGAGGGAAACAAAATAACAAGCCTGAGGTAGAAAAACGAGAGAAAACGAGACCTATAGAACGAAATTACTTCAATAACGGTAATTTTGAAAGGATTAAAGGATTGCTTCATGGCCGGAAACTCATTATTAGATGATATATTTGATCATTACAGTAATGAAAATTACCTTACTGCGTAAACAGTATCCACAGCTCTGCTGGCTCTACGGATAAACCATTTTAGCTTTATTCATCTTTTAACGAGCATATGAGCCCAGAGCACGGCCATACATTTACCTTTTATCGGAGAAGCTGTTAGAATTTTAATTCCATAAAGTACTTTTGCAGATTGCAGACACAAACAAAACAATCTGATACAGGTAGCACTGGCACACCTGTTCATGCAACATAGAAATTCATAGAATTTTCGATTGATTGAAATTGCATTATGAACATATGGGACGTTGGCGTCGAAAAACGTAACATGTAGATGATAAGTTTTGATTATGCTGGATTGTCATTGGTAATACGAGTATTATATGACTTGTCTATGCTTTATTTCCAAGCAATACAACTATTTTCTTGGAGATTGTATGCTTTAGCATTATTGCAACTACCACACGTATGATCACTGTGTGTGTATATATATATCTGTCCGTTATCGTCAAAAGTCAACACATCTGATCACTGTGTATATATCTGCCCGTTATCGTCTAAAGTCAACAATGTATCAGTCTAAGTTTCAAAATTCGGAAAACATATTTGTTACTCTGACGTCTTTTCATAACTTCTCAAGGTTGCTATTTTACCCGCCAACGAAATGTCAATTTGAGATGGATTAAAATGGAGATAAACCAATCCAACAGTAAAAGAAATTATAAGTGCAAAGACGAAGCTAATACTTAATGAGCAGGAACGAAATATACATTTTCGAAAAAAAAACAAGAACGTTGAAGTTGTACGTGTTAGTGATTCCTGTTTTATAGATGGTTCCGCTATCACAATAAGATCAATGTTAAGAGTAATTCGCGTAACGTAACCATGGAATCGGCATCAGATACATACAATAGAAATATTCATAAAAGAAATGGTATTTCCATGCAGAATAGCACCATTCGAAATTACGTATCTACTCAAGCGAAGAATCAGTTACAGATGACAATCATAAGACTTGTAAATTTATTAAGTTCTTGATGATTCGTTCGTGTTTCTATATTCAGAAATTACTAAAACCATTCCTAAGGAATGGACTATAATAGCCTTCATTCTCTGATAATCATTATATTACCAGATATTGCGCGTCGTGCGATTTTCGGAATTAGGAAATCAGGATACAAAAGGAACATTTTTCAATCGCTTTGTACTTAATCAATATTGTAAACAACATTCAGAGCAGAGTTTCTCTCGGTAATTTTTAAAGTTTTGTTTCTGTATTCTGGAAGAGTCTATCGCTTCCGTTTATCGATTGATATGAAAATACCCTCACACAAAACTTCACAGTGTATGATTCCCTCGGAGAAAATGACATACACTTTGACGAGAGACATTGCAGTACATCACTGTAAACTAATGCGTAGCACTAGCATAATGTCGTCGGCAGACAATTAGATAAAATAAGTAGAGATATATCGACGGAAATAAGAAACATCTCTTTACGTACATCACATTTTATAGATGGGAGCTTAAGAGTCAGAAGATAATTTGGAAAATTCAAATAATTCTCTAAGCTTCTAGTAAGGTCGATATAAATTTACACAGTAACACATTTTTGGAATCGTAAAATGCCAACTAAACATTTATTATTTACAATTATAGAGAGTGGAATATGTTTCACAACCAATAAATGTGCCTTTACAGATGTTTGCGTCGTGATTTATCAATATTATAATGGATCTTTACTACTTTTCGTGTACGATATCCCTTTATTATGTGCAATCTCATACGTCAATACCTTTTATTTCTCTATTTGTGATAATATCTATCTCCACGTTGTAGAAATATACTGATACTTATTTTCAATTCGATATAAATCTTCTGCAATTACGATGTAATGCATTTAAAGCGTTACACTATTCGTCATATTTCACAATTAACCGCTAATGTTCGTTTATTTATATAGCTTCATAAAACCATTCATTTCCGTATGCAAGTTACATTTTGTAGATAATTTTGTAGTTAAGAACCATCTTTTCGAAATAGTTTCAGTGTGTTTTGATAAATTACATATATACATATAGCGATTGGCTATAGATAAATACGTTTGTTGACTGTTGTCTAGGTTCCTTTTCAAAATTGTTTTAAAATTCAACCAATCAAACGACACCAGTGTGTAGTGAACGTCATATTGAACACCATTGGTTGACAAGTATAGCCAATGGGATTGTTGGATTTGTTTTTAACAAAACAAGGAAGAGGTTACTCTTGAGCATTAAAGAATAACTATTAAAGTCATTGTGAAAGATAATAAGTATTAATCCCACGTAGCCTTAATCCTCATGTACGTGTTTAAGTGATTATACCATGTTAATCAATCAAAATCTTACAACACCCAGTAAAGAAAATAAATTCAGCCAGAACTGTTATTCCGCTTAATGGACATGTTCAATAATTAGTGCATAGAAACTGTTAAAACTAATTTACTCGGAACACGCAAAAATTTGTTAAGATGCTTTATAATTGATTATAACAATTCATGCATATTTGTTATTTAGTTACTTAACATCCAATAACAACTCCTGAGATCCACCTAAACATGCCAACTACAATTCGCCACGTCTGATGCAGAATCCTAACTTAAACAAACGATTTTATCGCACACCATAAAAACCTCCAAAGTCTCTTCTGATTAAAATGATGGCATCTCAGAAAAGCTAAAATGTTCACTGACAAACCAAAACCTTGTGCTTTTTGCTGAAAGCTTTCTATCATTAACCATTCAAGTGTGTAACTTTCTGATTTATTACGGTGTATTTCCATTGCCTTAATCCATACTTAATACCATGCACTTTGTAAGATAAGACAATTTACATATTTGTGTTTAGCATTCAATTTTCATTCTTGACAATGATAATGTCTATTTGTGAAGTGTTTATTTGCTGATAAACTACCAACGGACCTTTGACTTGGCACAAATATTTTAAAAAGCATTTAAAAGCTTCTGAGCAAACGGCATCATGGGATTATGGATTATTATAAAATCCAGATATTAATAGCAATCAATTAATTATTTGAGCACAGAAACAACAATCGTTTGTTATTGTTTTGTAAATCATTTTGCCGCTATGGCCTTCAGTCATACCCTTATACAGTATGTGGGGTGTTCCAAATGCTCATGTGGTTTTGGTATTTTTGTGATATGTTTCTTTGATATATTACAAAACAAACTTTTATCTATTTTGTATAGTGCTATCTCACTGAAGTATACAGTAAAAGATACAGAACTACACATCCCAAGTCGGATATAGATATAAGTAACTTGTGTTTTTTAACTTGAAACGCCTGCTGGTATACATGTAAATATATACACGATCATATTATTATCGTTATCCCATTCACCCATGAATGTTTAATGGACTATCCACACCCTTAAAGAAGAAGATTCCAAATGTATTTTAAGGGGTGAGTGTGGTAAATATGTTTTAGATAAGTATTCATTTCACCATAACAAATAACGCAGCATTTGTTTTGTTTTCGTCGTGTCACAAAATCAATTATGGTCTTCTGTGGAATGTGAAGACACATACAACCTTGGTTCCATGTTTAACATCCAAAAAGTAAGCTTTTAGTGGTTTAACGGATAACGTCGATGAAAGCATCCAACAGAGGCAAGCTGAAATTAAAATAATCAAACGGAAAAAACAATAGGAAAAAACCTATATTACTGGTAATATCAGCAGTGGGTTGCGTGAATCTGTAAGGCTTTAAAGGCCAGCCACATTTGCATAAGGTTGGAAATGAAAGCTTACATGGATTCATTCGAAAACAGCATTACAGTATTATTTGCATGTTTAATCGATACACAACTAGATGGATATTGGATTTAGAAGGAAGTCGAATGATATTAAAGAAAGATTAACAAGCAAGTCGTGTTGTTCTTTGCATTATCCTATACACAATCTTGTAAATCCGGTAGGATTTTGGCTTTCTTTACATAACCCTGAGAAATTTAGACATCTAAATAATGTAATCATATTTGAATTATTTCTAGTGATACAAAGTACTATAGAAAGACGCAAGAGCGAGTATTATGTATAGTGGATCGTTTTGCATTTACAATAAATGAATCGAATTATTGGTAAAAATTGAATTTTCTTTTTTAGCCCATCATGTTATGAAACAGGAACCAATAGAGTAGCCATACCGGTACAACCAGTCACAGAAAATGATGCTTCAATAGTAGTCTCAGACTACTATGACGTCAACAACGGTGGGTTAAGGAGTGAGTATACAGTTCTATAGACATCGCAATAGTCAATTGTGTCATCTCTCTGCTTGCAGTTGCTGCAATATATCGCCTTACGTCATCATCTAAATACTCCTCATAATGATAATTTTTAGTCAATAAATAAATGACATAAAAGAATCTTCGAGATAATAACACAACTTCCTATCTTTATTCTAAAATTAAATTCATTGAAGCAAATCTATAAATGACGGTGGTATTATGTCAGGAAGTGACGTCATTTTTTGAAAATATTTTGGGTCTAATTGATGAGAACACGTGACGTAAGATATTTCTATGTATAATTGTTCTGTTTTTATAATAGATATCATGGATGATGGTGAAAATTCCCGTCTGTGATTTTTGTGACACTGAATGCTTACATGTATATACTGTATTCAAAAAGCATGCTTTCTATGCTGCATATGTCAATGAATTATATAAATTGACATATATCCGTACCCTGTCCTTATAAATAGAAGTGTTGCATAAGGTCACGTGATTTCAATTTCAGGTTTACTTACGATACATAGGCAAGCACCAGTCATGCTTTCAAATATGCATATTGTACATTGATTTCTTGAAAAGAACTAATTCCCAACACATTGTTTTGCCTGTAACAATGGTAAAACAGAATTACACAACCTGCTGTAGGAATATTAAATTTTCAAACAGTTCTGTTTGGAAGGTAACCAATGGTATGTGAAGATACAATTATTCACACTTAAAACCTATCTTGAAAGAAGGCATATATTGATCAAAGTTTGGAATAAGCTAGATATAAAGCTATGGTCTATTCTGTTGTCTTATCATGTTTTTTTAGTCAACAATATATATATATATATATATATAGAATAAACAAATATGGGAAAACATCAACATCATGACATTCCTTAACTTTCTTTTATTGCACGTCGACCTTCATAAGGTCACACGTATGATGACCTAGTGCCCGAGTCATCGATCACGAATTAATGACATTCGCCTTTTACCATTTGTTAAACTTCCACCATCTAATGGATATGTTGGGTGCATTCGATTCGTGATTCTTAACAGTTCAAATTAACATTAGGGCAGATTTTGAAGATATGCAATGTTGCGTTCAATTAGTTTATTCTTAACAGTTCAACACAAGATATGACAGATCTAGAAGATCTTCTTGGTGCGAGTGATTCCTTATTCTCAAGAATTAAATTTACCATATGATCGATGTAGAAAATATGCTGGGTGCGTTTGTTTCGTTATTCATATGACAGAAGATGTTAGAACTCAAACGAGTATGGTCTGTAAATAGATAATATTAGTTACTAACAGTCTTTTTATCTGATATTGAGAAACATAAACTATATTTGAATTGAATGTGACCATTTTTATCGATTGCGCTCTTTTGTATATAAATATATACATCCATCCAACTCAGTACATAATTAACGTAAAACACAATCAAATACAGACTCCATTTGGCTGGTGGCAGGGAGACAGTACATCATGGAGTATGCCTTCCCAATTCGTTAATCAATACGCAAGGCATATGATATATTTTCCAATCATATAAGGTTTATTTTAGGAATAATGATAAGTTCTATAACACTTGTGATCCAGACGGACCTTTGTAGATGCATCAGTTCATTAATTATTCATAGGTTAATATTGGCACTTTACCAAACTAGGCCAGAGGTTCCAGCGTCTTTGTAAAGCCAATCGAACCTCATCACAACTGTTTTGACGGGACATGAAAGGCTAAACGACCTATTAGGATTTATATTCTTATTCAAATCATGAAAATATATCATACCTTATCCCATATCGAGTCTTTGATTAACTGAATATTAATTTGATTAGCGGAAAATAAAAACATCACGCAGTTGTGTTTCCATCGGAGTAAATAAAACATCGTATTTCTCTTTTGTATATGATTCATAGATAACCTGTCATATTTGATATGGTATCACATGCCTTCCAATTTAAGCAAATTGAATTGAAAAAAGAGCAATACCTATTGTTTAATAGATATATTCTAAATATATACATTCCATATTGTGTTATATCACCCGTGTAGAATAAATTAATTATAGGGGCGTACCCCTGCCCGACGTCATTATTTAACACCATACGGACCGACACAAAGGTCCTTAATTTTTATATCAGATATGCCGTTTCTTCAAACATTCCTAAACAATCACTTATGTGCATAGTAATTATAAAAAAGCGTTGGTCAAAAAAACAGCACCCTGAAGATGCGGCATTTGTACAATGAAAGTTTAAAAAGGAATATTAACTCGGTGTTTCTAAAAACAGAAAACACCAAGTCAATATGCTATATATCGAACGTCACGTGACTATGTATTAGCAAATGAAAACAGTGGAAATCAGAGCATATCTTATATATATATATTTAAAATACTTTTGGTTTTGGATGATATGACGGACATTGATGAGAATGTTGGCACATTTTGATATTTTCATATAATAAAATTCTATTTAATGAATCTTTTATCGGCAAATAAATTATTACTTCGTCATAGAACCGGCGAGACATTAATGACCATTTGTTGTTTAATACCGAAATTGCAATATCAAGTCTCTTGGCATCATATGGTTTTTGAGAAGAAAAATGAAAATATAGTCATTCTGATATCTACTGAAATCCAAAGATTAAAGCAAATTAATGTTGTGTAACAAAGAGAATAAAATCAATACTAATATTATTGTCAATGAAATATCTTAAATCTTCAAATCAAATCTTCAATATGTGTTTGTTAATTAATTTTTTTTATTATTTTTTCATTATTATGATAAAATAGGAATCAATATTCGTAATTTAGAAAGTTGCAATGGCATTCAGAAAAAGAAGCTAGAATCGAGTTTTGTAAAGCAAGTAAACATATTTCTGTTTTCTATTAATTTCTAAACATTGTTGTGTTTGTAATCGTTTTGTCTGGACAAACCCATTTCGCGTGCTCCCGCCTATTTCGGCCTCGTCGCGAGAAACTTATACATGTATATACATAGCACCCACAGTTATATGTTATGCATGATGCTAATATTCTAATGCGGTCGGTGACCCAGTGACCTTTAATTCATTTCTGTTCAAATATTGTGAACATGGCTGGATAGATATAACTATTGTATGCAATGTTGTAAAAGATGATATTTTCAGCACAAATGCACGCGTATTTTAACAGCTTAATCACCGGGGATAAGGGAATGCTTCCATATATATCTTCAACAGCAGAGGACAAATAGAGGCTTTACGTAAGACTTGCATGACCCAAATAAAGTCACGGCATTGCAATAATCATTTACCATCCCATCGTCACAGTGAATATTCCCAAACACATTCCACCAACGCCAAACTTCAACAATAACCGGAACCACAAATCGCATACAAAACGTTCAATACGTTTAACTGGTGGAGGAAAGAGCTTAAAAGCGACCACTCGTGCCTCGAAATTAACGACTAAAGTAAATCAAATATGGCCAATAAACCAGTTACGAAGGATAATCGAAGCGATATCTAGTGGCAATATGACCGTCTGGCATGGGATAAAATCGGAGATTTTTATGTAACGAGGTTGATAGCCAGTAGCTGTACGCACTAAAACACTTAGGGTCTTAGTGGATTCATTTCAACATCCGTATCGACCTTTGAATGCAAATGTCATTCTTACCATTCTTTGGAGTGTTTATGGGATGATATGGGATGAAAAGGTCTTGTATATATACCAATGTTTAAGCAAATGTTGTGGAATATTTTAAGGCCAGTTCAAGACATTTATTTTAAAATTTTGCATTAGGAAATATAGAGTTAATCAAACTTTTCATGTAACGTTAGAAACAGACGGCGTCTAGCGCCGTGTACATAAAAATCACTGATGTCCATCCCACGCTGCAGAGAGAGTTCCATCAGTACAATGTAAATTTTTGTTTCGATATACTTGGTTTAGAAATTTATGTATATCTTTAAATAAAAGGACGAAATATTGTTTTGATACAAGTCACTTGATTATACCGCCAATACAAAAGCATTTAATACGCAGGACCCAGTTGTCCAAAAGTGATTAGCGTCATCGCTTCATTAGAGAAATTTTCTTTCTCTTTTGCTGGCAATCCAGTGATAAACATCTTCACTCAAATCAGCACGTATGTATATAATGGAGTTCTTAAGAACCTTATAAAATTGACTAAAATTAATTCCATTGAGAATTTTTTACTCTGATTTGAAAATTGGCGTTAAACATGTGATAAGCCTAACCAGAAATTGAGCCCAAACGTCATATATAGCATTCTGTTAAGCGTTTTGAACTCCACAATTTTGCCTAATTGTAATAAATGTTGTCCATTGGTAGATATTAACAAAAAGAAACAACCAAAAATGACAAAAATTTCAACAACAATGTTTTTTTTCATTTTTAAGTCTCCGTTAAATCATGAATACAAACAAATGCAAGGGTAAGGAGATGTTTCACAATTTAATACATTTAAATGACACAAATTCAACATATCAAACACTTTATAGGGAATAAAACACGACTCAACTCAACTTTTGATTTAGTCAACGATTGATGCGAATATTGCTATTACACACGCGCTATCATCAATTGGGATTAGTTGGACTTTGTTTTATCAAGACTTCTCGTTTTATCTTAGTTGCTCAAATTATTGACGCTTGTTAAGATAGATGGCTATTCTAGACTAGAACGACAACACCTGTCATCCGACTAGAATTATTACTCCACC